>VXAA01005069.1:231281-404984 GCA_013399115.1 Anseranas semipalmata | reverse complement strand
GCCACTCATCCCCCAGCCTGTAGCTCTGCCTGGGGTTGTTGTGCCCCAGGTGCAGGACCCGGCACTTGGCCTTGTTGAACTTCATACACTTGGCCTCGGCCCACTGGTCCAGCCTATCCAGATCCTCCTGCAGAGCCTTCCTACCCTCTAGCAGATCAACACATGCACCCAACTTGGTGTCGTCTGCAAACTTGCTGATGTTCATGGTTTCCTCTGGATTTATACTAAGAGCAGAATTTTGTTCAATATGAGTGTTGCCTCACTATTTTTTTCTTGCATTCCTGAAGCAAAGAACTTGTCCTAAGATCACCTAACCCACTATTCTGTCTCCAGAGGTGGCAAAAGGAGACACACATAAAAGCACTTTTTTTTTTTTTTGTAGTACATTCCCTTCAAAAACTGCCATAACCCATAGCCATCACATGAAGGATGCCAGAGAATATATACCTCTCTGGTCCTTTTAATATCTGTTAATGGCCTGTTGTCCATTAATTTGACTAATTCTTTTTTGAACCTGCTGACACTGCCTCCACCACATCCTGGGGCAGCACATTTCAGAATTTCATTACCTCTTCTATAAAGAATAACTTCTCTGGTTTGTTTTCCCTTTTTTCATTATTATGCCTTGTGACAGTTCAGATTCTGTATAGGTGACTCATGGCAAATTCCCACCAACTACTGTTATGAATTACCAGACCAAATTCAACCCAGAAAGACTATGGCCTGTTTTGCTTTTAATAGTGACATCAAGTTCCTTGGCTGGAAGGAGAGCCTGGCCAAATTTGCATGAAGAGGTGAAAGGGAGAGCATGTAAGCACAGCAGCATGCATTCCAGGTACCATCCGCTAAAGGAACCAGTCATGGGCAGCTGAGGAAATCTCTTCATATATTAAATTATTCTCAAGGACTAGTTTAATGTATGGTTGGGGCCAAGCAAATACAACAAAAACAGCCTCCAAAGTTTGCGAGTCCTTTCTCTGTCACTTCTATTTTCATAGAGTTCTTGATGCTACAGATAAAGATGTTATGCTGTTCTCATCCATGTACCCCAGCCACTACCAGCTCATATGCAATGATACTGGTTACAAACAACCTGTGTGCACATCCTGCTTCGGGCTTTCTGTCTGATTGACTTCAAATGTCTTAGAGTTATTGCATGAGCAATATCAGAAGACAAAGAATCCATCATCTTCCAAGCACAGTATTAACATTTTGGCTGTTGAACAGCACAGGCTCTTCGGGAATAGCAAGTTTACCAAGCCTTAGAATTTATCAAGAGATAGCTAGAGTTTACCTGTTAGAAAAAGTTCCATTATTTCTTTGTTTATTTTCCATGATGTCAAATCCATTACAGTCCTCACTGCACAACACTCACTGCAAATTGCATCACCGTGAAAATCAAGCAGCATACCTCTGTTTTTTTCCTGGTCTTCAAATTTTGTGCTATTGTATCCTTTTATGCATTTCCTTGCTATACTGAAGAATGCTGGAATATTAAATATTTTGCTCTCTGTAGACATAGATGTGTTTTAATAAATCTCTTAATTAGGTTTATATACCACTGAACTCTTTTATGTTTTATTTTCCAAATTCCATTGAACCATTTCGTTTGGGTCTTCATGAAATGTTTCAGCTTTATAAAATACGGACACAGGGAATGGACAGAGCATGCCAGAAGTGGCTGTATTAAGTGCAGAAGCTACACAAGCGATACAAAGACAAAATACTGTCCTCGCTTCTGCCCACTCTGCCAGTCTCCATGTGTCTCAAAGGTGTATAACTCCATGCTTCAGCCATCCCTGGGACATCTTACTGCCTGTTGCTATGGATTCATCATTATGTATATAATTACTTTAGCAGTGATTTTCCATGTAGGAGATTCCCATTGATGTTTATTTTTAGGCATTCGGTTTATTTTCTTATCCTCAGATTAAACCAGCATTTTCTTCATATGATACCTTCTTTTTCTGTGATCAACTGCCAGTGGTCCTCCCATAGAATCTTATCTCTCTACTCCACCAAACCCTTAAAGGTTGTTTCATGTAAAGGCTATAAAAATGTCAACATGGATTAGCCACATTCATATTTTTAATTATCCGATCATTTGTGAAGGACCTGCTTTCAACTGAATGGCTCTGCACTTGCTTCGTTCCCTTCACTCATTTCTTTTATTAAAAACGACACACTATACAGTCTCTGACAGCCACACAGGAACCACACAAACAGAAGACAAGGAGCTGACAGAGTTTCACCCAGGTGTTTTGACATCACCCCATCATATGCACGTCTTTGGAATACACAGTTATGACTTTCAGGCCCGCTGCACGATAATCAAGTCTGTCAGATCATGCTTCTTCTCCCGCTGCTGCTTGTACTCCCATGAATGGAAAATGGGTTTGCTCTATTTGAGATCTACTTAGTGAATTTTAATTTGGACGGATAATAATTTGCTATAACTGAGCTACAGCTGAACTTCTGAGAATGATCCCACTCTCCTTTTATGAGTTTTATAACTTTTTTAAGCTTTATTTTACTGGATATCATTGGTAATGTCTCAAAAAATATTTCAAAAGATCCCAAGCGCCAGGGTCAAAAGGGAACATTTGGAACAACAAGCTCTTCTAATAGGCAAGCTCTTGTTTGACAACATACCTACCTACAAACAAGTGCAAGCTTAAGTCAGAAAATTCAAATTAGGAAAAAGTACTCTTTTTTAACAGTATTCACTGGTACAAATTCTGCAGCAAGTTCACAGTGGTATCTATTTTCCTTGTAATATCTTCATATCAAGACTCTTCTTGTAACCATAGGTTAACCAAACACAAGGTATCATGCTCAAGAAGGAGCAAATGTTTGAAATTCATTGAAAATGAATGTTTGAAATATATACAGCGCAATAAAATTATATTTAATATCATACCATTATTCTGGCCATGAACTCTGTGAACTATATAACACGTATTTAATGCAATTTATGATAATAGCAATTCATTTATTTTTAAATTCACATGTCATTCTGATACAGTAAAATATATTTCAGAAAGACAAGCACAGTAAACCTTGAATTTCATATCTTTTGGAAAAAAATCCTATACAAAGAAGTTGAACTTCTTGACACAGTTCATCGATCTTCTGCCAAGATGTTAATGTAAGAAAAAAAATCCATCTGGGCAGAGGTGCATGAAACATTCTCAGGAGAAAACTTGCTTCTATGACAGAGAATTCATCAGTTCCATGTTTTGACCCTTCTATAAAAATACAGGTTCTCTAGAATTTTCTTAAACTTCCTAAAATTCATTGAATATAGATTTTTTTTTTCCCCAGAGTCTGTTCATTTTGCATCCAGAATATTTCTCTGCTCAGATAACTACTGACTGTCCCCCAGAGAAGCAGGAATGGGAGACCTCGGTTATCCCTATGGCTTCCAGTAATGGGTTGATGGATAGGACATAGATGGATGGCAAAGGTAGGTCTATTGTACTCGATGTTCAGATGGAAAACAGGACTTTTTACTCTTGCAGCCTTCATGTTTCTTCCTGTTTGCAGGTATAGGCCCTGTTTGCACTCAGCAGGTGTGGAGATAGGGAAATAGCAATCCCCTCCTGACCTATTAGGGAAGAAGCATGTTCCCAACTTTCATCACATTTTAAGCTCTGCAGACTCCAGGCTACAATAAGGCAAAATACTCATTGTGATGGCTTCTCTTGGAGCTTTGGTCCCTTTTGTGACATGGAACAGTTATTTTGTAGATGTCAAGAAGCTCGAGGGGATGGGTTGTCAACAGGAACTTGCTCTAAGATACACAAGCTGAGTCTCAGCTGAGGAAGAGAGAAGGCTGGAGGCAACAAGGGCTGCATTCTTATGCATGTCTCAAGGGAACTGCAAACAATGCTTACAAAGGTCTGAAAAATTTCGATCAGCAGCGGATCCGGGGAAGAGACAATGAATGATTCTTTTACCACCTTCCTATGAATGTAAGTACGTCCTCTCTCACAGTTACAGACTTGAAACCAGGCCAGACCAGTGGTTGCGAAGGTACCTGCAACAAGACTTTGTCAACTCATTCTGTGTGAAAAGTGCATGTGATGAGCATGCTATTATCTTCCCCTCTCACTCCTAGCTGCATGTTCCCTTAACTGTTAGCACATCATGTCTTGCTTTGTTTCTTTTGACTACTTTTATAGGGAAAATATTCAGATATTTCCTCTGAAATGGAAGGTGGAAATCAACTTTAGATACTGTGAAGTCAGTCTCTTAGCAAATGATCCCTCCCAGCACTTTCACATACTCAGAGAAAATGTTGGAGTTGGAGTTGGAGTGGAATTCTTCAGTCCCACAGGTTCAATGCAAAACAGATCTTAATCTATAGTTTGTATTTTTGCTGGTAATGTATATTAAGATACTTGATATCTTAATGAGTTGCCATTTCCAAAGCACAGAATCAGAAACAATAGGTTTCAGATGGAAGCTAGGCATTCAGTAAGTATCCAGAAGCGTAATAGCTGTTCAGACTCTACGTTTTCCCTTTCAAAGAGGGAAACATACAAACAGATCATTTAGGACCTTCTCTGAGGCAGTACATCCCTAGGAACTTCAGTCGTGTCTCTCTGCAGAGAGCATCTTCACAGCTACATTTACATCAGGAATGAAAATGAACCCCGAATCCTTCTCTGCCAAACTGACATGGTACAGCTTACAGCTTTCATCCATACAACTGAATCGTCTGACTCCCCAAAGCAGGTGGCGACCTCCAGATTGCTTTCGAGAAACCACCTCTGGTATATGCCACCCCCAGTCTCTGCTCAAGCATCATCTGGAAGACAGCTTCTTGGCACAACTGAAAAGCCCCCCCTGAGCCTGTGTGCTCACCAACTATACAGACGATCGTGGGGCAACGCCTGGGCCCATGCGCCAGCCCCGGCTATTTAATTAGTGGAGATTGAGCTAATGCATCTAGGTCTAATTATTTAATGTCAAAGTGTTCAGTAGCCATGAAAGCACTGGCCTGGGATACCTTCAGTGCTACTTTTGGGTGCCTCTAAGCCTCCAAATAGAAATACTGAAATGAACACGCAAGAAATGTCTAGGGACGATGCTCATGTATCAGAATGAACGGCCAGGGCAGATGTGCTTCCAGTAGTTTTTGTTGTTACAACTAAACCCAGTGGAGCAGTACTGGTCAAACTAACAGACCATCCATCCAGTGTGCTGTAGAGAAAAGAGGCTCAAGAGTCTTTTGTCCTTGGCAGTAATTCTTCCATAGTAATACAATGCAGTTGAATGGGTGCTATCCAAATAGAGTCTACACTATTCTCACAAGCCTGGAAAGCTTTTATTTATCTGTGCACAATGTTTGTTTTTTAATTGGACATTATGGAAACTCTGACAGTAATGTAAAAGATGATTAGCAATAAAACAAAATATAAACCAATGGCTTCTAAATTTAATAATAGGCTAAATGTCTACATTCAGACATGGTTAATCAAAACCAGTTTGTAAACTTCATTTTATTCAGGTCAGCCAGTCAACAGTACATGTAATGCATACTATAAAACTGATTTAGGGCTTTTGGACACCCAAGCATCTACATAAACCAAGCAAGGATTAACTAGGTCTGTCTACCCATAAATTACAGCACATTGTTTTTAAGTGAACAGGATAAAAAGCAACATGCCGTGAACCATCTACATCATGCTTTTTTCTCCTTTGACCAATTTCCCAGTTACTCTCTCAAATTATCACTCCAGTTCCTTCTTTGTTCATCCCTGTATTGTTTCCATATAACTGTCCAAATCCGCCTGCAAGGCAACTAATCAAAAAAGGCTGAAGCACAAGAACATTGACCACTTGATAGTTTGCCCAGCTTATTAAAAATATGAGTTTGACATCCTGCAGCATGTTTTAACAATTGGTTCGCAAATTACAGCATGGCTAAATACAATTAAATTCATTCCATTGTACACAATAACTATTTAACATATGCTGTGAATCTTGTACACAGATCAGGACTCTGCAGTGTTTTTCTACAGCTGTTAGTCAAATCTTGTTGCCTTGTGCTACGGTCCCATCAGATCTCATAACATAAACAGGCTTGGGTTGGGTCATAGCGTAGTTGGGATTTTAGCAAAACAAAAAACAAACAAACAAACAAACAAAGAAAACTCAAAACCCCATTCAGATGGTTTTTGGAAGTTGTGATGGTCTTCCATAAGAAATGTTCTTCACTTCTCTACATGCAGTGAAAATCAGTACCGGGTTCAGTCACCGCTGTCCCTGTAGAGGTGAACCATCTCTGACAACTGGACCAGAGCTTTGACTCCTCATCTGAAACACCTGAACAAATCCAGAGCTGTAAGCACTTCTTGCTTATTCCAACTGCAGATTTTGCATCATTTTATAGTAATTTTCCTCCCCTTTCCGATAGGTGCAGTACATACTTTACCCAGTACAACATATGTGATAATAGATTGGCCCACACGAACTTACGTGGTATAGTATCTGTCCCACCAACATTACATGCCACTCCATATGCACCGTATCTGAGAAGCACGTGATACACAACTCCCAGGGGATATGAAACACATGTGGGTCTGATTCGCCACTTTGTTATTCCAACTATACACCGTTGCAACTCTAACGAAGTTACACCAGTGTAAAACTGTTGTACTGAAGTGGAGGATTAAACCCATATGCCTTTCTATATGAGCCAAATTTATGGGACAAAGTTATTCAGATAAATTCAGTAAACATTCAGACTGTTTCAGAGTCCTATACCTGTGTAGTCCACAGACAGTACTTCTGCTTCAGGAAAAGCTTTACCTTAAGGACAGCAACTGTTGTTTGTTAAAAGGATGTCGGTAACAATCTGAATTATTAAAAAGAAAAGCAAAAAGATCGAGAAGATTTGTGACCTACAGAACATTTAAAACAAGACGGCATTTCCTCAGACTCGCTCAGCCAAGATTAAAACCCCTTTTGCCTGCTTATACGCATGCCTCTTTGTATAATTAAAAGCACGACCCATCATCATTTGAGAATTCTTGTGATTTCACTGTGCAAGTTTTCAAGTATTTTTTCTGGCTTCTCTCCAGACAGTACACCTGCATAGTATTTTAGCAATATTTTACCGCAATCAAAATTTAACAACTCTTTTTGATTTGGATTTGTGTAAAATTCTGAAAACTTATAAGCTATAGGTTTATATAGTAAGTCAGATACATTTATCCACCAAGAGATAAAAAGTTTACGTTTTATGTTGGCATAAAACAAATACAGGTCTGATTCTTGTGTAATGTGCCATTTAGAAACAGGAATCTGTGCTGGTGCTTTGAGGGTAAATGATTAATTTAGTTCAATGGACAAACCAAAAACTTCAGATTAACTCCACATATACTTCTCCAGGACATTTCACTTATTAAAAAAGTTGAAATTTCTTTCTGGTTGAAGAAAAATGATTCAATCAGACCAAAGAATCAGGTTTCATTTCATTTCACAAATTCGATTGCTGCTTTTAATGCCATACAAAAAAATGCTGAGATAAATGTAATAATAGTAATACTTTCTTTCAAAGATATGATTTTTCACCAAAAAATGCACTTTCAAGAAGTTTCAGTCACTTAAATTCTAATTTTGCAGAAAGAAATAGCTTTTCTGAGTAAAATAAATAAATAAATAAATAAAAATCTAGCTCCAGTCCCACTATGTTGAATTCCAATGCTACTGGAGTCAATTTGATCACTTGAGTAATTTTTATTTGCCATGCATGTGGCGACTGCTAGATCAATTTTTTATACCATCTTCTAGAAAGTTTCACTATTAAAAACATTAAGTGATATTGTTTCAGTGTCAACCAAAATCATTCTAAAATAATATGATGGAAAAAAAATCCTGATGTATTTTTATTTCAAAAAATTAAACCCCAATTCTGGCTATATGTTATAAATTGTTTTTCTTCTGCAAATATCTTTGATAAAGGCAGCAACTTGTTTGTTTTTTAAACTATTTAAAAACTATATTATATGTATATATATATATATATACCTTCCTACTCATACCTGCAATGTGATTAGGTATGGCAATCAATAAATAAGCTGTCACCACTTTTCTGACATTGTATTTATTAACATGGTTAATACCAAGAAACAGTAGTGACTAAACTGATTGAGGATCATAAATAATATCTCCTTGGAATATAATTCATGAAGTTAGAACTAAAAGAGAATACCTAAATACCAAATTTTCTATGATATTAATACTTTCTCTTTTTAAATAATTATGTCTAAACACATTTAGGGTGGGATTCTTCTCACCTGCTTTTAATACTCTGAAAGCTAGGGAGTTGATTCAGTCGCTTAAATTTAGGTGTCCTGTACTTAGGTTGAGGTGCTGGGCACCAACGTACCCACGGAGCTGGCAGCTCTGATGGCCCATTTACACTCTTCTCCAGCAGCAGCTGGAGGCCAGCCAGGAATATTACATTCCCTCTATAATCAGTGGATTGCATTATAATCTGAATTTCCAGTATAGTTAATGGAGTTTAAGTAGTACAGTCAGTGGCTGAAAGAGCAATTCACCGGAAACACCTAGGGTAAGATTCAGTTCCTTAAAGAAAGGCATCTGCTGCCACTGGGATGTGGGAGAGTACCATCCATTCATCCCACCCTAACAGAGATGCATAGAATAGCACAGATGAAGTAACCCTTCCTCTCCACTGAAAACAGAGAGACCTTCATAAAGCTGAATTAGTTGTTGACACCTAAGACTCCATCCATTTGCCTACATATCATTATCCAGTGTCACTTCAGATTCCTTGCTGTGTCTGAGATGACCGCATGGTGATGGAAATTATGAGGTAAGATCTGGGGGAGGTGGGGAGAGCACAGGCCTTCTGTAGCAGCAGCTAGGCTGCAAGTGAACCAAGATCTTATGGTGGGATCCAGGCGTTAGAAGCCAACTTCGGTGCCATTTTATATATCTGAAATTTCTGCATGGTGCTGATGGGTATTAAGCAGAACCTATGGAAAAGCCACATCTTTCAGCATCTGAAAGCCAGGTGGGATCTCACATATGACATCTCATGAATTCCATCCCTACAGTCTAACACCACTGTTCCATCCCTACTTGGGATCTGATTCAATATCCATTAGCTGGTAGAAACACTTGGACTGCTGGAGGGAGCTCTGCAAGGTGGAATTTTTTTTTTTTTTTTTTGAATAATTGACCACCAAATCCATTTCTCCTTCTCCCTAACAGTTTTCCCACAGTGCTCTGGAGGATGACTAGTCACTTCACGTGTGATGTTATGTTTTCCGGAATATCAGTCTCACTAGATGATATTTTGCAGTTTTGTGTTCTCATAGACAGAACCCTACAACTAACGCTGCTAGAAATACAAAACTTTTGTGTAGTTTCACATCTAAATCCTACAGACTCCGACTCCAGGATTTGGAGATTTTTTCCTTACATTTTGTGGCTTCTAAATTTTTATATAAGATGATTAAGCACTATCAGAAGTATTCCAAGACTAAAATGTTACAGAAATAGGTAACCATGGGAAACCGTTGGGCTAAGCCCAGCTAGGAAAATAGAAGGAAATATGATAAATTTCACATATATCTCAATATATAACTGACATCTGAACTGAAATAATTTCTACTTGAAGGAGACTTATGTTGCAGGTACTTTTAATAATACTGCATACAGCATGTGACACCGCAAAATACAAAAGTCTTCCTGATGCTTTGGAAAAGCAATGAGAATTTAGATGAGATAAAAACCAGACATCTTTTAATCCTTCTTCAGGCTTCATCCCTTCTTTTCTTCTTGTTCACAACATGACTCAGAGGGGCTGATCCTCACCTGATATAAAACAGTCAGTCTAGTTTTATCAAAGTCAAAGGAGCTACACTTACACCAAAGGAAAATCTGGCATGGTGTATCCAAACTACAGATAGAACATGAACTGTGACTAATTGTGAATGTTGTAGATGTTTCCTTCCTACGCACAGTTATGTCTTTACCTGAATATCTTTCTGCTTTTTATTATTAGGCTCAAATAGGACATCAAAGGTTATTTTTTTAAAATCTGCACGGAAAAATGGCTCTCATTTCCATACGACTCTCTAAACTTCTCCTTCTTACTTTAATTTGCTTCTAAAGACTTCAAAACATCTTATTGTCCGAACTAGAAGAAACATCTGTTGAAGTCATACATAGTTTATTGGCTGGAATCAGTGATAAAAGACAGCATAGAGACTCACCAAAACATTTCATTGCTATCAACTTAAAACAAAACAAAATATTACAAAAAGAAAGCTGTTTTTTTTTTTTTTTTTAATAAAAGAAACATGGGGAAAATTTTGCAAGCCAAATAGACAAGAAAAACTGTGACTTTAATTCATCAAGCCTCACATGACTGGATTTTGTATCCCAGCCAGCCAAGACCTAACTGCACTACAAAAAATGTTTTTTAATTAGCTCAGAAAGAGAAACAATTTATGAACAATGGTACTTCTCTCCGCAGGATTTCCTGTTTAGAGGAATTACTTTTCATACCAGAATTGATTTTTGCTCTTTCTACCTACTGATCTGTTTTATCATTTGCCTAATGCTGCCTGATATTAATTACTATGGTTTTTTTATTATTATCATTTTTATTTTTAGTAGAAAAAAACTAAGAAAGGCCCCAACATCACATTTCGGGTCTATTCTAGCCCTACTTCCCTTCTTTCATAGGAACTCAATAGGAAAGTATGTGCAGCAAATACAGCCACTGGCATAGTTTTCCCCTTTTTATCAGTCTTTTCCAAAGCAGCTTCTCTCTGCATTAGGCACAGAGAATATGAGAAAGAAGACTATCCGGCAGGCTTATTTAAACCTGACTATCTTACTGATGTGACAATGCAAAGGCAAATGATTTGGATAAAGCCACTAGTATGAGGAAGAATTGCAATGTGGTATTTCGGAAACTTCATTTTCCAAGTTACGTTTCATGGGTGGGAGCAAGGATGACCGCATCATCAGAAAGGACTGACACATAGCAAGTGCAGTCCCGTTCAGATATTCTAGCAATTTGGTATGTTTGTCTAGTCAATTTACTTCTACTTATGGGCCTGCAAGCAAGTTCAAATTCTAGTACTTTTTCTCAATTATTCTTTACTCTTTTCTATTCAGATGTTCCATTCCCTTTTTAATGCTACCTTACCTACATTTTGCTGTGTATATTGTTTTTTAACTCACTTACACCCCAGAACATTAAAACCTGCCCTTTTTCTCATTATCTCTTTTCCTCTTGCAGATTCTCTCTACTTTCTACTATCTTCCTTACCCCATGCACAATTTGATGTGATTTTTATTTTCCCCCTCCCCTGTTTCCTACTTTTCCTTCTTTCCCTTTAGCACTATCTATTCCATTTTCTTTTTCTTCATGTTCATTTTTGTCTAGTTTCTTATAGTCTCCTTTTCCTTTTCTGTTTTTTTTGCTGAGGCTCTCCGTTGTACCTCACTCTCAATTTTACCTCACACATTGGCATTAGACAGTGTGGAATAAGGCAATAAATGAAAGCCTGCTGGTCAAAGCATCTGGTTGTTTCTCATGTACTTCTTTTCCACATTTTTCTCCAGCTTGACAATCATTTTATTCCTCATTGTCCTTCACACTTTCCCAATAGCATCACTTGTTTTTGCTTGAGGTAAGAACTGTTTATTCAACAAAAAGCGTTTTGCTTTTGCATATACAATTGTGAAAAAGACACAACTGTTAACTATGGGTGAACAAGGCTCTGCCTTTTTGTGCCAGATTTCTTAATTCCAAGGTTCAGAGGTTTATGACTTGTTTCTTGCAGTTCCAGATTTGCGGTCAGGATGCCCTAGCAATCAGTTGGAAGGATCTATGGCTTCTTTAAATATTTTCGTATTTTGCCATTTCAGATAACTCTGTAACATCTATGTCAAAGATAGATATTTTAATAAACCCACAGTAGCCATGAAGACCTGCTTCATAACCTTTTCTCTGAGGCAGGTAAATATTTTTTCTCCTTCAAGAAAGCTGCAGAATATCAGAAGGATATTAAATATATTAGGCTAAGTTAATGATTCAGAGCAGAATTTTCACAAAATATAGTTAGTAGGAAGTAATATGTAAGAAGAAGAAGTAAGAAGTAATATGTTATAGATAACTGCAAAGTAAAAAGCATAATCTGTAGCAAACAGCCATTAATACTTGTTCCTACTCAGAAAAGTTTGTTTCTGAGCTTGGCTGATTCTAGACATGCTACAAACAGCCCAGAGCTTCTCTGCTTCTATACCTGGGTTCCTAAGCTCTTCCCATAGCTGTGAAAAAGAAAAAAGGTCTTAAGATACTACTGACTTATGCATAGCAAGATTCTGTTCCCCTGCAAAGATGCACACTTTAGTTAGTGGATCTTAGGTTTCAAGATGCTTGTGGATACTTACGGATTATGCGATAAGAAGAATGTAAAGAGATACTATTAATATTAGTGCTGTTAGAAAATGAGATTATTAAAATCACATTATTGTTTTTTTCTTTTTTAGAAAAGCAGTAAAGCTTTGAATAATAAGCAGTATACCATATTTTCCGGTGTTACATCTTGCTGAATTTCTATAGATGAACTACCTAGAGGTGTAGCAACTAAACTGAACAGCCACACAGTCTTTTTTCTGCAACTTTAGTTTTGTATATTATACGTCCCTTAGAATATAGACTTACTATGTTTATGTCTATTATGGCTTTTATCAAGCATATAATGAGGAACAGCAAATAGATTGTGTCTGCATTCAAAAGGTAATCGAAAGCAACCCACCCACTTGCTGCTCCAACAGAAAGGCATATTTTTGCTGAAGAAGCCAAATCCTGAAGACACTGTATAAATGTAACAATAACCAAGTTGTTACAAAATACCTACATAATGAAATGCCACATTCTTAAAACAAAAACAGAACAAACAAACAAACAAAAAAAACAGGATAATTTCACCAGAGCTAAGGAGGCCTGAGAAAATAAACTAAGTAATTTCTGACTGCTGGTTATTACCACTTGACTGTTTTTCTATAGCCTGTGTAAAATGGAAAGGGAATCTTAGTCACTTCCTTTGGATGGCAGGCCATAACAATTCCATTTGTACTAAATAATCTCTTCAAAGCAACTGAAAATGTGACTTGTCTCAACTAGCTCTATGGCTCAATTCAATTACCAATACGAAGGAGTCCCATGCCATGTGATATGTCTTATGATATCTTGTCTGGTCTCCAGATGGGTCTCTTGAACACTGCATGCTGCTCAGGTACTGTGGGCACAGACATTACGCTCAGGCACCTGAATAGTTACCTGCATCTGCACTACCTACCAGGGAAGCTTGGACACCCAGCCCCCAGGCACATGCATAAATATTGACATGTTTAGCTTAGGCTGAGAATCTGAAATACGATTCTGAATTTAAAGTTGAATTCTAACCCTCAAATTAAGGAGGATTAATCCTATCCCTCGTGTTATTCCCCACGGAATTCACACAGCACAGAAAGGATGCTGTTTTGCAACGCTAGAACTTCAGCTATTGCTATGTCAGGCACTAGTTCGTGAGCTCTTAGGGTTCAACTTTGTTGCCTAAACTTACATACCTGAGATGGCCTAGGGTATCAGAAACTGCCACGTGGCACTGCGGATGTGGCCTAGGAGCTAGAGGAGATCCTTGCCTTTCTGAGGTGCCAGTTTGAGGCCACGCGGGTGTATCAAATAGCTCCACACGTGGGGGCAACTGAGGTGTACCACGAGTGATTAGCTTGCTCCTGGAACAGGCTCCTCAAGATCAGAGGGGAGGCACAGGAATAAGGTGATGCCTAATTAGGTTTATGGTGCTTTCACTGAACAAAAAGATGACTTGAACACTTATGTTCCTCCCTCAGCGCACTGCACCCTTTCAAATTTACTCTCCCTGAGAAAACAGAGGGGGAAAAAAGGCAAGCATATTTGCAAGTCATCTCAGAACTGAAAGTAGGCTATAACAAGAAGGAATATTTACATCCTCTGGGTTTGAGATGTTATAAAATAGTCAAAATATCAGACAGAATTGTATCCAAAGTTGTGTTTTCACATTTATTCCCTAAATCATTGTCAGTAGTTTTGGTCAGAAGTGAAGGTATTTTTCAAGTAAGTGCAGCTGGTCTTCAAGGTCTGCAGCCCCTTTGTAGTTGGTAGCCTCCACTAATTGGCTACGTAGACCTAAAATGTCAACTATAATCAAAAGGCACATTATTTTTATTTTAGAATGATGGAAATGAACTCTCATGGACTTTTCAGTGGGATATACTGCCAGTAATACCAGAAAAAGTAAGATAAAACTTCCAGAATTTTTGAACCATTCATCTAATAAGCTCCATACGTATGTCAAACTATGGTAAGAAGGTTGGCAGTTCATAATATGACAAGGCACTCTGTTATGTTTAGTTGCATCACGAAATTCTAGTTCAGAGAAGTCATAGTAAGAGCTGTTCTGCTTGATCCAGAGCTGGTTGCCAAAAGGAAGATTTGCTTATGCTACTCTTAAACTTAAGTCTTATCATGTTTAAAATATTTAAATTATTTATATTCATAAATCATCGACTCCTCTGGGGTCTGAATTATGTCTTTGTTCATGAAGACTTATTATCAGTGTTTTCTTAATTACCAGTGGTTGTCTGCAACAACTGAACTGTCACAGCTAGAGTAGTCTATTTCTGTATTTAAACAAGCTACTAATTTCAGTGCCTTATAGAATACTGTGCAACAAATTACTAATATTTGTTTTTTTTTTTTTCTGTTAACCACTGAAATCAAGGAAGTCATGGCATTACAGACTTTTCTATTATTTTTGTCTTCTCAATGGAAATTTTCTTCAAGCTCATATAGGTTACACTAATTAAGTAATAGAAGCTCATCTATCTATGTGCCTTGATATTCATTAACCTCACAAGTAATCACTGCAATATCCAGAGCTGAGTAAATGCAGGGCAATATAGGATACATACAATTCACCGAGCTTACCATCACTGCTTTGGTCAGTCTGGATCAGCTTTAAAGACTACCCTGAGCTGATTGTTCATGTTATCAGGATTATTTGCTTTCTGATAATGTCAAAGAGATCAATGTGTGGACTGAAACCCTATGATAGCAGGCGCTCTGCCTCCTTTCTTTTAATAGCTGATTTCTGTAGCAGTGCTACCAGACTTCAAAGGCAAGATCATCTAACTCTTCTTGTAAAATAGGCCAAAGTCTACCCAGAGAGCGCAAAAACATGTGTAAAATTGGATACAAGCTGACAAGGTCTTCAGATATACTGTAGGTAGTGAAAGAACTCTGAAAACATGAAATACGTGACTGAGACTGGAGCCTGTAAAATTGCTGTGATTTTGCCAACATAACCTTCCCCTACAGAGTTGGAAACATGCAAGAAATTTAAACATTACAGAACAAAGCTATGATAAAATGAACCAAGAAATTTAGGATTTTATGCACTTTATGGTGAATTATATTTTTAGGATCAGTCCAACTGATAAATTTCCAAGATTATACGATAAAGGGTTCCTACTTAATTTGAGTACTTAGTTAGCCAATGTATGGGGTTGACCCTGGCCAGCAGCCAAACACCCAGCCACCCACCTGCTCACTCCCCTCTCCCATGGGATGGGGAGAAAGTAGAAGGAAGGCGAGAAGACTCGTGGACTGAGATAACGACAGTTTAATAGGGAAAGCAAATGCTGCACCCACAGGCAAAGCAAAATAAGGAATTCACTATTTCCTTTTGGCAGGCAGATGTCCAGCCACTTCCTAAGAAGCAGGGCTTCAGCACACGTAACGATTACTTGGGATGCAAACACCTGAACTCCAAATGTCCCCACTTCCTATTTCTTCCTCCAAGCTTCTACTGCTGATCACGACGTCATGTGGCATGGAATATCCCTTAGGTCAGCTGGGGCCTGCTGTCCCTGCTGTGTTCCCCCCAGTCTCCTGCCTGCCCCAGATTACTCATGGGAGAGGCTGGGGGGAGAACGCCTTGAGCTGTGCAAGCGCTGTTCAGCAACAGCCAAACTACTGATGGGTTATCAACGCTGTTTCAGCCACAAATCCAAAGCACAGCACCATTGGGACTGCTATGGAGAATGTTTATTCCATCCCAGCCAGAGCCAGCACAGCCAAACCAAAGAGACATTAGCATTTGTCTGAGTGGTTGGATAGTAAATAAAGAACAAAGACTAATTTAAGGATAACTGGTAGTTGATGAGTGAAGCATATCATTGTCACGTAATAACACAGAACTGGCAATTATTCCCATTCTGTGGGAGGAAAGGAAGGAGGATGTAACGCAGGAATGGTAATTAGAAGAAGCCTGATAAGCATTTTCTTGAGAACATTGCAATATGAATAATATATGCAAAGTCTTCCTTCTTATAAAGAGGAATTACCAGGATAGCAAGTCAGGTAAATTGTTTCAACGTTCTTCCACTTTTGAGCAGCATCCATATACCTAGAAATATTCCCGTGTATCTCACTGCTTTTTGCACTCTTTTAGGAGAGAAAGTGGTGATTCTCTTTACGTTAGTATTTCTCAGATACCCAACCACAAGTGAGTTCACTTGCCCACTTGTGCAAATGGAAGTGGGTTTTCAAGACTGGCAGTGGCATTTTATGCAAAAAAAAAAAAAAAGTTTTGGAATCCTCCTTTGGTTTGGAATCCATCCAAGTGTCACAGAGGACAAACATTTTGCCATTAAAAACAGCAACAACAACCAGGACAAAAACCATCTTTTCTTTGACACTCTGTACCTCAAATCATTCTCTTCAAGAACTTGGCTTACCCTATTGTTAATGCACATTAAGTTTGGTCACTGTTTTGGATTTCTTGCTATCCACAAGAAGTTTTCTCACTATTTTTTTGTAAACTCTTCCAAGAATTAATCTGGCAGAGTGCTGACCATTCTGGCCTGATCCAGAAAAACACTTAAGCCTGTCTTTAAGCACCAGAGTAGTTCTAACCAGATTGAGCTCATAATACTATTGTTTTACAAGATGGTGAAATATCTGTTTACTCATTAAAGTCTGAATATTAAGATTCAAGATTGCTCGTTATATCCATTACAGATGTTTTCTCCTCATAAATGACAATCAAAATTTCATTTGTTTGATGTTTATATCTTTGTTCAGTTCTCTACTCTATTGGATAACTCGCAGTGAAAAATTCCAGGCTCTTCTTGAACAATTTATTGTTCTTTTCTCTTTCTTCATTATTATTAATGGGAAATTCCAAACTTTGCAGATAAGATTTATATAGTCTTTCAAATGGGTCAGAACAAGGGAATATCAGAAATGTTTAAAAAGCCTGTTTTGCAAGTTATGGCTTTATTAAAAAAAAAAAAAAAGAAAAGAAAAAAGAAAAGCTTCAATTGCTTTGAAAAGTATAAAATTGCCAAAACTTCTGAGACTGATGCACCACAAAGGAATCTGTCCAGCAAGCATTTATGTGCCCAATTACTTTTAAGCGCGTGAGTAGCACCACATTTTACTTTCATTAATGACATAGATAAAAAAAGACAGAATATGGTTATTATGCTTCCAGAAGACACCATAAAAGGATGAGAAAAAACAATGTCATGTTGTAAAAAAGTTTAAACTTTATATTTGCTGCAAAATAATAGATTTATTTCAGTTTTTAAATGGATTTTTCTACTTTTAGTTTTAAATATAATTAAATTGGGGACCATAATGATCTTTCAACATGCAAAACCTCAGGGTGAATATTTCCGAAGAGAGCAGCATTGCATTTTAGCACAAATCTATTCATCTGAAAAATCCTGCCCAGCTCTAATCTTAAATGATTATCACTTCTTGCAGCCAAGAACAGTTAGCTTTACATCTTTAGTCACTGCCAGGATTAAAGTCTGTAGGGTTTTGACTGATAATAGATGTTTAAGGGTTAACAGAAATGAAGCTTTTCTGCCTTTTGCAAGACTTTTCTGACTATTTCTCTGAATTCAGGATTATTCATGATTATTCCTAACTTATCCTCTAGAAATTAACTTGCTGTTTATTACTAAATAATATTGAAGACCACTTTCATGTTCCATGTCATGAACTTACACCTTTTGAGACTTCGGGGCTAGAAGAACAACCTGTGCAACCCCATCCAGCTATCTGTTGACACAAGCTGCATATCATAGATTACTTCCATAAACTTTTCAAAACCCATAACAGAAGGAACAAGTTTATTTGCCTCCAGTACCTGCAGCCTTGAAGGCTGCTCCGTATTTCTGACTCTTGCAAAGGCCATGAGTCTCTTTCTAATGCCCAACCTAAGTTTAGTCACGACTTGTTTAAATCGGGTTGTCCTATAGTTTAATTAGCTCTCTTCTCTCCTTGCTGGTCACTGTTATGATACAGCTAAAGATAGCAATTATGCTCTTTTCCAAACAATCTTTTTAGATGTTTCTGTAACTGATCATCGTCTCATCTTTTGTCAGATTTAGTTAACCACGTAACTAGAGCCGCATAGTGTTCCAAGCAAGTTAACCATTTTCTTTCTTGTATGATATTCCAATTCCCCCTGCCCTACTGACACTTTCCAGTTTTATGTCAGTAGATTTTACTGGAAATTTCTTCCAAATATTTCTTCCATATTTATTGGAAATTTCTTCCATATATTTCTTCAGTACTTATTAATATTTTTTGCATCGGAGAGTCCATTTAGCCAAGTGGAAATTCATTAAATTATTTCTTTTCTGGATCCTCAGGCGTGGTTTTGTCTCCAGAACAAACTGAGAATGGTGGCTTTTAGATACAAAACATACTATGACTTTGGTCACATAAATCTGACAAATATCACCTCTCTTAACAAGCCATTATAACAGTCCAGCTTAGTTGCATGAGATGACATTAGAGCACACAGATTAAAACATTGGAGTCTATCAATAGTACGGTATCCTCAGTGGCATTTTCCACTCTAGGTTTCTTCATCTTTTTTTACTTACTTTTGGGACAAGGTATGACATTTCATAAGATTTTTTCTCAAGATTTTGGCTGTGCCATTCTGAAAAGATATTTGTCTTTGAGCAGAACTACAATGACTTTTAATAAGTTCAGTATCTAAAAGAGTGCTGTACAGTGTACAGTACTAAAAGCTTACTACTTTTATTAGCTCAAAAAGTTAATAAGGAGCTAAAAGGGAGTAAAAAACAGAGTAAAAAAGATGGAGCCAGACTCTTCTCAGTGTCACTCTCTTCTCACAGGATTAGACGCATTAGGCAAAAATCAAAATACAAGAAAATCAATTAAAAAAAAAAAGAACAAACTGAAGGTGGTCAAACATGGGAACATGGGAACAGGTTGCCCAGAAAACTTGTGAAATCTCCCGTCCTTGGAGGTATTCAAAACCCAGGTGGACACAAAGCCCTGTGCAACCGAACATAACTGACCACACTTCGAGCAGAGCCTCTGGACAAGACAACCTCCAGCAGTCTCTGCCAACTTAGGCACTGAATTGGTGATTCTGTGATACCTGACTCTTCATTACTGATGTTGAAGTACTCAGCTAGGATGTGGAAAACTGTCATCCCAAAGCTACATCTTATAAATTGAAGCAGCTCTAACAAAAGAGATTGATAGGAAGCCCGATAGCAATGAGAAAAGAGTGCCCTGCTGGGATGTTAGCTGTTGACCCAAGGATTGTTGATGTTTTATATCAGACAGTCTCTAGATAACATAAAACCAGTTTCTGTATTCCTTAGCAGCAAATACTAGCTAAACTGCAAAGTCAAGCTTTCTCGTGCCTCCTCTCCTCCCTGCCACCATAACTTTCTCATTCATAGGTGCACAATGTTTTAGCTTCACCAGCAGATGTAAGGTGGGAACCATCTTATTTCTTCCTTCTCTCTTAAACATCCAGAGAGCTAGGTGGTTAACACACTTTATTAGACTATGAAATAACATTCCAGTCCCTTCAACAATCCTATTTGTTAGGCAAATAACTGAAACTTCTATAAAAAAAAAAAATTGCCACTACTCCACTGGTTGCATGGGGTCTTAAGATATTAAAATCTAAGCGAGTGCTGACTAAGGAAGTCTGAAGTCAACTGTGACTATGTGTTTAATATCATAGCTAAGTGTTCTTGAGCTTTGTACTGGATGATAAATCCTTATGAATCAGGTAACTTTTTAAAAATTATTCATTACTAAATATATATACTGCAGCAAAGAAACAAAAAGTTCAAGCATCAGTCATAAGTAAATGATATAGGAAATATATGTATGTATAATTATAGTTTGTGTCCTGTAAAGATAATCTTTGTTATGGAACAGTGAAAACAAACACAGGCTCAAAACCACAAAAAATGTGAAAGAACAGGCAGAGAGGAAGAGATAACAAGAAAGATTAATGTAATCTGCAGTATATTAGTCTCATATCTGATACTCAACCTGAGAGTGTGCTCTGTAACACTGAACTGTGACTCAACTGATCTGATTGGAATAAATGGGTCAAACAGTCAGTTTGTGACAACCAGAAAGTGCAGTCATAACTGGTCTTGCATATTCAACTTATTTACATTGAGCAGGTCTTGTTATGTGCAAAGCTTCTCGCTTCTGGTAGAACATCTTAGCATTGGATCGTAAGATAGTTTTTAATAATAAAAAAGGATATTATTTTGATCATATTTGCATCATGTGCTTCATAGCCTTCACAAACGAAAGCAAAATAAAAAGAGTAATCAATTTTGCAGTATTTATTTGGTAGGTATCACTAAAGTTCTAGCATAACATTTTACAGAAAATATTTATCTTTTTGAGTTGTTAACTCTTCCTTACTCAAGAATATTTGTCAAAATGTGTCTGGCTACAGTCACAAGACCGAGGGTATCGTTTTTCAAAAGTGCTATGTTGTACAGGCTGCCAGCTTATTTGGAAACAACTCAAGAATCTCTAATACAGCACTGTGCAACAAAGAAAAACCTTAACCTAAAAGTGCTATGTCACCTTTGCAAATAGGACTCAAACTCACTTGGTTGGTACCACTAGAGCCTCTAGTGGATACTTTTTTCTATTGCAAAACTTCAGTACAGAGACCAAATTCTGTGGCTGACAGATGTTACCCGGCTGGAGAGACGGTGAAATCCCACCGCTGCCAGTGTAAGTGCCTCAGTCTAATTAGCAGTCATCATGACACGCTGCCCCGAGGACCACAAACTTGTCTGTATGCAGGACTCTTCACCGCTCACTTAGAAGCAACCTTCCACGCTGTGCTCAGGTTCTGCAGGTAGATCAACACAGGTTCTTCCTCCATAGAAAGGTTCTATGGAAGGTTTGTCTGGAAACTGGAAGTGCTTTGATGATAGCAGGATGCATCTTTATTATAAATAGAAGGGGCTGCATTCAGCTGCGCATACATTAGCTGCTACATCATTTTAGGTGAAGTAGGATTTACTGTCTAGCATATAGCTGCTGCTTGAGTAAGGAACATGTTTTCCCTACACCCTACGTCTCACCAGCCAGCCTAATGTAGATGTCTCAGACATTCCACAGCATCTCAAACACCAATACATACAACACGTAGGCAGCTGAACGGAGCCCCGGCTACAGGATTCAGATTCAGACAACTTAGGTGTCTACCATGTAAAGCGACCCAAATGTCTAAGTTCCTGTTATAGCCAGTGGAGATCTACTCAGTACAGCCACTGTAGCCTAGAGTAGTCTCACCTTACAGTGGCCACCTAGGTCAGCTGCTTCTGTGTAGGCTCCATTTCCAATGCCCAGGGTATTCCAGCTGGCTCCAGCAACCTCCCCAGAAAGCCAAGGGGCTCCCACAGGTCCTGTGTCATACCTGCCGATGACATGCAGTTATCTCAATTGCCCAAAGGCGTCTCAAGTGGCAGCAGACACGTAAGTGTGGACAAACGAATCAAGCCTCTACATTTTGTTTACTTACCTAGGTCATATGTAGATACCTATACTGTAGACGTCTAAATCTAGTTGCCTGCATCTGAACCTGCATCTGAATCCCATCACGAGTGTTGACTTGGCATCACTTAAAGCTCATCTGATATTAGGCATTCATTTCCATAACTGGAAAGAAAGCATTTTCCGAGCCAGCAAATTAACCAGTACTTTATTACAAAAACCTTAAAGGAAGTCAGTGTCAACAACACTCGGCTTTTACTACATACCTAGAACTAGACAATTAGAAGCTTTGCAAAATCCAGCTCTGCTTATCTACGCATTTTGGTCCTTCGGTACATTAAGTGATGACATCAAATGACCTAGTAACTGACGGTCTGCAAGTGTCGGACTCCAAAAAATCTTCTGCACTCTTTTGAATAAAATGAATTTTAACAACAAAGTAAATACACTGGCCAGAGTAGATGATTTTGGTGAAATACTTTGGAATTCATAAGCAAGAATATTGACATGATGACTGCACAGTACCATTACTATATGGTGCAGTTACATGCAAAAGGTTTTTTGTGCATTTCAGTCATTATATTAAACTGATATATATTCTCTTATACTGATTTCACATATTTTTTAAAAATTTATTAATGTTTTCTTACAATTCATCAAATTACCCCAGAAATTGCGTGGCCACATTTGGAAGGATCCAATTTTGTTTTGCAAAATTGCTTTCATATTTTAAGAAAAGAATTCCTTTTATTGAATGTGTTTTAGAGTAATTCGGAACGAGAAGAAAATTGGGATTCTTCTTCACTTGTCAGCGGCTGGCCTCATTTTTAGTTTTCAAAGCAGAAAAGCTGTAACTGAGATTAAGAAATGTCTGTGCACTTATAAATGACAAATAAAAGCTTGCAGGAGAACTTAGAAGGCAGCCTACTGTTTTTGGGGGGATTTTTCTTGGGAGATTTCTTTGAGGATATTTCATTTTGGAAGTTCATCGTTTAATCTTGTTTTTTTCATCATACTTTAAACAAAATCACCACGATTTTCAACAGTCTATTCATTGTGCTACACATCACAATTAGTAATTTAGAAAAATTAACAGTTTCTCTAAAACACATTATCAAAGAACACGTATAACTCCTATTTACCAGAGGGATTTTTTTTCTCCCACAAAATCAACTGATGCATATCCAAGCAACCCCTGGATAGAGCCTGCTGAAGATCTTTTGCACTTCATGTATAAGACTACTCAACTCAAATAATGTGTGCAATGCTGAACCTGAAAGGCATTAATGCCAGAAACAACAACTGCACTATATCAAGCCCAGGAAAAAGTAATGGGACTAGAAAGGGAGATTTTCCAAAAATCTGAGTTTTTATTTCATCTGTAATATCGTTGATAAATTGAAACGCTACCATGCAAAATCTCAGCACTTTTTTGGCTGGAAAGGCACTCACGCTAATATAATGAGTCTGGATTACAGAGGTTTGCCAAGCTTAGATCATGTATAGATTAATAATGATGTCTTTTAATGTCTTAATGATCTCTTAATGAAATACATTTATAATGCTATGATTTGGTGAGGACTCAGTAACATTTCTCATATCAGAACATGATGTTCAAAGCTAGGTTCTTAATAATAATTAACACATGTACCGTGCTTTTTCTCTTCAAAGTGCTCTAGGAACGTTAGTAATTAGTTAAAAACCCGTGTGCTGAGTGTATGCTATCTGTTTAGGCTCTCAGAGGCCCACAACAATCAAACTGGAGCTAGCCAGGAAAGTCCAAGCAGAAAATAGTAATTTCTTCTGTGTTCTGAAGAATTTTAGATCAAGGCAGGAAAGACATGTCACAGGATAAATTAAATGCAGGTGGCAGCCACTTCATACAAATACTATTAGACAAATAATATAAACATAGACTACACTTTAAAAAATGTATCCAGAATATTAAAGCTTAATTAAGTTTTTCTAAAAGGAAGTGAAGGAAAAGGCAACCTCAGAAACAGAAGACTCCCCCAAACCATCTGAAACCTCTTATTTTGCTAATCTCTGCTCTCAGAATCTAAAGCGAGCATTTTAACATAAGCAAACAGAGGCTTGCAGTGTTGATTCAAAACCTGTTAATACCCAGTACCTGCAAGCTACAACAAAGCCCTATATAAATCATACATGTTTGCTCCCGTGGCTGATATCTGGCTGTACAGGGGTTAACTGAACAAAGGAGAGGTTACAGTTGGCTAATTTGCTAGGGCTCATCATCTGCCAGACAAGCACAGATAAGAAAAGAGATTAGAGTTCAGTTGTAGCCAAGCAAGACTCAGCCTGCGTACCCAGAGATAGTGGTTGGTTGGGAAGAGAGGTTTTCCTCCTCAGATTGGAAATAATATGTCCCCCAAACCAGGAAAACCTTTATTCTGTGACATTGCATTCACTGCTAGAATAAAAGAAGTGATTCACAGCATTGTTCTGCTTTGGGTGGAAGAATTAACTAATGTGTGACAAGGCGAATTCTGAGACTTTGTTCTATTTCCGGAAATATCATAGAGTTTTGGTTTTCATAAATAATTCAACTTTAAGAACTCAGGCAGGAACCTAGCTGGATATAAAAATCTGGGCACTTATAGTCAGGCTAGATTTTAAGGTTCTTTCAATACTTAATGCAACCAATATGCCCGTCTCTAAGTAGAGACAACAGCAATTCCTGCATTCACAGATATACTGTGAAGATAAACATATTAAAGATTCATCAGTAATCGGGTTATGTGCTTAAAATAAATCTGTAGCTAGATTTACTCAGTTGAAGTTGTGAAAGACTTTGTTGTCTGCTTATTGTCTCAACTCAAAGACAAAAAAGAAATTCCTAAATTATTTTATTTAGTTGGGTTTGAATTTCATCTATCAAAACGAGTTAATTTTTATCACTTCTAATTTTCTTTGCCATTTTTCATCAATATTTAAAATAAACACAAAATACTGCAAGCCTAATTAACACGAAGCCCTACAAAAATTCTAAGATTAAAACCAGTATGTTTTGGCAAAGCAATTTTTTTTCTGCTTTATTTGAGAAATGAAGAACTTATGGGGAGTAGAGAATTCGGTGATCAAAAGAATGGCATGAGATATTCAAACAATAAAGATCTTTTTGTAGCAAAGGAAACACCTTTAGTAAAGGGCAGAAGCTGAAAGCCTGCTGATTATTTACACATTGCACTCGCTTGGACTTCTTCCAGCCATATATCAGAATTGCATTTTATCTTATGTTAATTTTTTGGCAAATGACAGTGTGATGCTTGTGAGGTCTTGAGAAATATGTCCTCAAAAAAGCTGATGGCAAATTTTCGAACACC
Source organism: Anseranas semipalmata (assembly GCA_013399115.1). NCBI lineage: Eukaryota > Metazoa > Chordata > Aves > Anseriformes > Anseranatidae > Anseranas > Anseranas semipalmata. The sequence continues at coordinate 379,706 of VXAA01005069.1, read as the reverse complement.
CTCGTTCTATTTAAATTATACAGACAGCATAATAAAAATACAAGGGAAGGGGAGAAGGTTGAAAAATCCTGAGCGAGACTATCAGATCTCAAGCTGCTGACTTCTGAGCCTGAAGAAAGAAGTGACCACTTTCCTTTCTTTTTCTTGGAAGCCACAGTGAGGCCAAGTTTCATGGAGCAAGCCTTACCCTGCCGCGTCCTTGGACCTCCTGTCTGCTGAGGAGTCAGCCTACCCAAGAAAGCAAGCAATTCCAATGGACCTCTGAAATCCAAGGCAGGAAATTCCTTTCAGCACAGCTTTCAGCAATGGAACGGACTGTCAAAACATCTTCCCAGAGGATTACAGAGCTCCTGCCCAGGAATCAGCAGAGAAAGTTCGGCACTTACATTAGTACAATGCCCCCAGCTTCACTTCAGGCTAAACAAGGGCTGAGGCTACTTAACACTTCCAGATTCAGTGCAAGAATGTCACTCTTGTAACAAACGCTAGGAAGAACTTCTAAAAATACCTCGGATGTAAGAAAATGCTTCTTCTCGTCTGAAGCACAATCTAGTGTGTGCCCTTCCCAGCTTGTAAATGGAATTAAATGTTTTCCTAATTAAAAATGTAGGGTTTTTTTTTATTATTATTTCTGTCCCATGACTTAAATAATTTTATTAAAGGCTTTTCTATAGTCTTCCAAAAGAAAGAACAACTACCCAACGCATATGCAACCACATCCTGCACGTACTAGTGTCAGTGGGCAGGAGGAGGCATGTATATATGTCTGCCACCCTCTTTCAGCCACAGCAACTTGTTGAGCACACTAGCCACTTCAGAAATCTTGTTAATTCTAGAGGGTTTTTTTATTTCAATTGATAATGTGGTGCATCTCACTGGAATTCACTTGATGATGGCCAACTGCCAGGATAGGACTAAATTGCATAAACGCATGTAAAAGCACTAAGAGAGATGTCCTGACACTGTCCTGAGATGTCCAGAAACCAGCTGCCAGGCCAGAAAGGAGCGAGTGCCCCATAGGTGCTGTCTCATCTGTGCCAGATCCTTGCAGATGTCTTAGATGCACAAGAACATCTCAAATAGCACATGATGCCTAAGTTTAGGCAGCTGAATCCAATGATAGGACGAGGGGGAATGGGCTGAAGTTGCACCAGGGGAGGTTCAGGTTAGATATTCGGAAAAACTTCTTTACTGAAAGGGTTGTGAGCCATTGGAACAGGCTGCCCAGGGAAGTGGTTGAGTCACCATCCCTGGAGGTCTTCAAAAAATGTGTAGATGTAGGGCTTAGCAATATGGTTTAGTGGAGGACTTGATCGTGTTAGGTCATAGGTTGGACTAGGTGATCTTGGAGGTCTCTTCCAACCTAAATGATTCTGTGATTCTGTGTGACTTTCCAAATAGACTGAACAGCATAAGAGCCACAACAGCAAAAAAGCTGACAGGTGAACAGCTGTGGTAAGAGCCTAACCTCACCTCTATGCTACTCCAGAAAATCATTGTCTTGGAACTAGAAACTGAAGTGCACCCCTCTCCACCCCAAAAAACAGGTTCCCCAAGACTATAATGTAAGATTCCTTAGAACATTAGACAGTATCGATGAAAATGAATCTTCTGTTTTTATTATTTCTGTATTCCTTGTAACTTAACAGGAGTTTGTTTGCAGTGAGACACCAGCAAGTCATAGACTAACATTTATATATATATTTATATATATTCCTTTTTAAACAGGCAAATATCCCACAGCAACAAACAAACAAACAAAGACCATGACCCCTGGCCTCCCCTCCTCCCTTTCCCCATATTATATATGGGGAAATATATATATATATATATATATATAAATGCACCTGCCTAAAGCCCTGAGTGATAAAATTAGCAGAAACCAGCGGGACGTGCCTGTCTATAAGCCAGAAGGAAAGCCTCCATCTTTTAGAATTTTGTCAAGGAAGAAAAGGAGTAAAGTAACAGAAAGAAAGATGGAGAATCTCTGAAAAAATCTGTGCACAGGCAGCATTCTGGATGCATTCATGAAAAGCTTCTCCGCTGTTTCTAAATGACAGAAAATATAAATAATCCAGAATGAGCCTCTCTTTTTCTGTACAGGAGAAAGAGATGCCCTGTGAAGTCAGAAACCTCAGGTACAAGAAGAAGGAAGAAGAATTTATCTTAGAATAAAGGATGGGTCATTCTAGACACTTTTATGCAAACTGTAAATTAATCTGATGCACTGTGCAATGGGAAGCTGCCAGAAACCACAGCAAAACATCGACAGTCAAGAGCCAGACCTAGCCAACGTACAAGCTTCTTTCTGAGGCACAGGCTGGCAAGTTCTCCTCTTAAGAAGGAGAACTTCGTGATCTCTGCAGAAGAAAGGCTTGAATGCAAGGAGCTTTCCTTAAGAAAGGTTACAGAGGCAGTTGAGAGATCACAGACAAGGATCTGAGGGGAGATCTCCTGACTACAGGAGACGTGATAGCAGGTACCTGCCACAGACTCCCTTACGGAAAGGACTTTAGTAAGGCTTGTGACGCTGCCTTCCATAGCATCTTCACAGACAAATTGACAAGGTACAGGCTAGATGAACAGACAGTGAAGTGGACCGACAGCTGGCTGATCTGCTAGGTTCAAAGGGCTGTGATCAGTGCCATGACATTCAGTTGAAGGCAAAACACCAGTAGCATACCTGGGGGTCGATATTGGGACCAATACTGTTTAACCTCTGCTTTCATGACCTGGACGATGAGGCAGAGTGCACCCTCAGCAAGTCTGCAGATGATACAAAACTGGGAGGAGTGGAGATGGGCATGCTGTCATTCAGAGGGACCTCAATGGACTGGAGAAATGGGCAGACAAGAACCTCATGCAGGGAAGTGTGAAGTCCTGCACCGCGGGAGGAATAACCCCACCGAGCCGTGCAGGCTGGGGACCAATTAGCTGAAGGCTGACCTCTCTTTCTTGTGATGTCTAACTTGATGTTTGTTTTGGAACTATGTCTCTTTCCAAAATTAAACAATGAAAACAGAAAATCATAATCACCTACTCCGACCTATAAAGCTCTGCATCAATATAATGGTGGCAGGAAAGTGAGAAAGAGGGCTTGAAATTATGTTAAAATTTTCTTTCATGTAACACTGATGTACCTTAAGAGAAAAATATGACACCACAAAATTAAGACAGTGGCTGCAGTATTAGATCGTATTTCACCAATGAAATAGTTTTAGAATACGAAGAATATTGGATTATTATCAATGATACAGACACAACACAGATAGCTGTTTAGGGAATTTAACCTAAGCTTATGCAAAAGCTGTTGTAAAAGGCAATAATTTCATATATTTTAGTATGGCTGGAGCAGAGAGAATTTTAACAGTAGGTCTTTGCTGCATATTGACATCAAGGGAAAAGCAGTTGGCCCCATCAATAACAAGAAGGAAAAGTGGAGAAAGGTGTTTGGAAAGTTTATCACTTTCTAGTAGTTTAGATTTCACTGTCTCCCTCTCACTCTGCATATGAGTCTATAATTGCTTCCTGGGAGTCCACATACAGGTAATCATAAATAACAGTTCAGACTAAAATCCACTGTTCCGCAAAGGCTAAACATAAAAGTGATTTGTGGGGCTTATGCAATGGTTAGGGCTAGAGGTGACTTTTTGCACAGAATACATTCTATACCTGAGCTGAAATCTGCACCCTCAGAAAGATCAGAAAATCTCCGATGAAGACTCTTGGCCAAAATCAGATGTGATTTTTGACTTACAGATTTCATGGTTAGTTTTAGATAGCAACAAAAGAAGGCAAGGGAAAAATAAATAAATTACTTGACCAGCTCTCAAATGTATTTATAACTAGAATCTACTTCCACGAAATTCAATGTTTTATTTCATATTACAGTTTGCAGCTATTAAATATGAGGCAGTTGCTGTGCGAGTTGTTCCAGTACACACAGCTGCATTAACAGCTAACTAGAAATACATTTTACACTAGTGGGTACTTTCAAGAACCAAATGTCTCTTCAAGAAGTTTTACTAGCAACTTTTTTTCATGTACTTACCCAGTTCCAGCTAATTCTGTATGTTACTCTCCATGTATATGCACTTTTTTTTCTGTCTGCTGTTTGAAAATTAATTTCCACTCATCTATGGGGCAAGATTAACAAAGACACTACCATCTGTTCCTGGACAGGATTTGCTATCATAACTGTTGACATGTAAAGGGTATTTTATATTTTGATTGGACATTAATAGTGCTTTCTTTGGATTAAGTATTTTAAACTGAACTATGAAAACAGCCTTAAATATATAGGTCATAGCAATCACTGTGTTATTTACATTACTAAACAAGTACGCAGCAGATGGCCTCCAGGGCCCTGGCCAGAAGAACCTATCTCCTGCAGATTTATGTGGTGCTTTGAGATACTACCAACTAACTTCTAAAACCCATTTGAATACCATTGTGCCTATAGCTTTTTGCCAGCAAAAATATTCTAGGCTTGTTTGTTTCAACACCAATATTTCTCGAGGTCTTCCTGGTATCTGGCTACATAAAATGTTGTCAGAGTGGCTATGCCTCTGCAGTTGAATGAAATAGCACCAGGGACCATTAATTAGACAAGGAGCCAAATGACAGTCCGGCCACATCTACACTTCCCCGTACTTGGCCCTGGTCTCTTTGGACATGAGTGGCACCTCTATACCATTGGCCATCAGATATCATTGCTATATTGTGTGGTGTGCTTGGTTTTTTCATTTATAAGTGCCTGAAAAATATAAAGATTGTTTTGCAGCCCTCCACTGTGATTTCTCCATTTCTTGAAACCAAGGGTTTATGCATCATGAGAGCCTGTGATGGTTGAGAGTGTGAAGCCCATTAGGTTAGGATTAGCTTTGGATGACTATGTGAAGTGGGGAATGCCAAGTCTGGCACACTCTTGTTCATATCGTGTATTAAGAACGACTTTTGGTAGCTGGTATTCCCTGAACTGTGCTCAGGATTGTTTACAGAAGTGTTCACAGGCCAAAACGATGCCAGGGAACAGGTTAACTGGTAACCAGTCTCAACAATCCAGCGCCCAGGCATATTCACTGGTCCCGTTTCATTTCTCAGTAAAAACTTAACCAGGGAAGTCATCCAAAATACTCAGGAAGATCTGACCCTATAAAACACTACCCCAAGCTTTCATGATTCAAAATCATTGTTTTTCATATCCCCAAGTTAAACTGGCCCTTAAATGTACTTATTTTATTGAAGCCTGCTCTAGCGAAACATTTATGCACGTGAGCCACTTTAGGCTCACTGTTTTCAAAGGGACTGTTTGCATAACCAGTTCTATGCACACTTCGAAGCTTTGGGACCATTGTCTCACGTAAGTCCATTCCCATGCTCACAGTTTTGTGTTTGCTGGACACTGACTTTACATGCTGAAAATAAGAATCACATGGGATCGATACTATATACACCATATAAAAAATATACAATCTCCAATTAACTTCCATTCCAAAATGCTCGCAGTTAGTTTTTTTTAGCCTCATAATATAGTAATAAATACTAAAATATTATTGCTGCCATTTATGATGTGAACATACTCACTTAAATGCATACCACAGTGTCCTCATATGCCCAGACATAAGGACACAGTGAGCCAGTCATTTTTCTCCACAGAGATGCAGAATAATAGCCTTTTCCTACTTAGTGTTTCCTTTTTTTTACATTAATTACCTGTAAAGCTTAGTCTTTGGAAGAACTTTATTTGCAAGCTCTTGTTTCAGTTGTTTGGAAACTCATGAGGCAACTACTTTTGAAACATGTCGCTGTCTCTAAGACACCATTTCTAACTCATCGTTTTCAACTGTTCTGTAATTAGAAAAAACAAGTAATTTGAAAATCACAGGGAGTGTTACACACTTCTGAAAAATTCTCTTTAGACAAAATGAGCGTACAAACAATAGTTTAACTGGTCAGTGTGAAATTTACTTCCATAAGCAACCTAAATATTTATATGATCCATTCATATTTTTAAAATCTTAAAATTAAGATCTGGTTTATACAGGGATGCACGTTATTTATTCCTGAGAGAGTGAACAATTCCACTGAAAATCTAATCAGGATCCAAATGTTGCAATCTACTGTTTGCCTTCCCTATGCAGTCAAATCTCTCCATTTAGCTAGTACAGCGTGTTTTCACAGAATAGGAAAGATAAAAAAAAAAAAAAAAAAGGAAAGCAGGATTGTATATAAACAAAAATTGGCAAGGAAACTGGACCTAAAGATGTAGAGAAACTGTTTTTTCCCCCTATTGATTAAAGGAAATTTAAGATGTTAACAACACTGAATACAGACTTTTTCAAATAGAATTATATCAATGTCCTTTGACAGCTCCTACTTATCTTTATTGTAACTTGACATTTGACAATCTCTTCAAAAATACTATGCTTTAACAACATGAAGACTGATGTTTTAACTGTAAAGAACTACTGAATTCTTGTGTCTTGACTGTAAGTTACACTTACAGCATTACTTTTCTCTCTATCACCTTTATCATATTCCCTCTCTGTGGGCATTAAGGAGGAGCCACAGAGACCAGAAAAGCTTTTCCATTGCATTCAAAGCACCAGAAAACAGAAGAAATGGAGAGCTGGAGAGTAAAGGCATTTATATCATTTGGTGAATATTAAAAAAGAATTAAAAAAGACTTAAAAAAGAGTTTTTCGTGTTTACAAATAAGCTACTGAAAATAATAAATCATCAGGTATGCCTTATTGATATGTATTCATATATACTGTCCCACTTTATCACTGAAGTTATAAATTATACATGCAGAAATAGGGAACAATTTGTGATCTCCTGAAAATATATTCTCCAGATTGAATGATAACATTTGAATGCTGCAGACTGCAAATATTTGATTCCTACACCATACATAGAAATTTGGCTTAAGAAGTAAATTCATAAATTGGAGAAGAGATGCTCTTAAGGGGTTAAGGAGATTTTTCTCCTTATGTGATGATACGTGATAAAAATATGTATTTAAAGATCAATTACAGCAGTGAAAGAAACGACTCTAATGTCACAGATATCTACACAATGGCTAGGCCACTGATGAACTGAGATGATGGGCTAACAAGCAAAACATGTTGCCCTCAAAAGAGCTGCTTCACCAGCTTACATCACACCACTAGGTTATTGATTCTTTAGTGTAGATACTGTTTGATTAACATCTACTTTTATTATTTGTTTACCTCCTATTTAAACACCTAGATCAACTGTGGGTCTGCAATGCACAAAGTTAATGTATGATACATATTTGTTAATTCACAGAGAACACCTATCAAAAGAGTACATTACAAATATCAAGTCAGAAAACAAATCAATGAGTAGCTATCCTCCACTGAACTATTATAATTATTATTAACACCAAGGATAACTGTGCATATGAGCAATGTCTTGAGCAATGCCAACATATCACAGAATCCTGTTCGAATAAAATGCAGGTGAGAATGATTTAAGCCACCCCTCTGCAATTCAAGCAAAGTGAAAGAGTTGTTCATGCATTCCATTCCCCAGGGGAAACCACTATGAAAGTTTATGCTAATCAGCAATCTTATGGTCTCACTTAATAAATTAAAAGTCACTAAGCACCTGCACTGTAAAAAAAACATATACCAAATCTCACATAAAACCATGGCTTATACTTCTCCTGTGAGGACAACCACAAATGTTCTCAGCTATTAAGATAAATGTAAGAAAATAAGCCCAATCGATTTACCACTCAGTTACTGATAAACAGAACATTGGCAAGATCATACTGGCAGCGACCATTCAAACCCCTTCCACCTGTCATCTACCCTCATCACAGCTAGCAATCAGATCACAAATTGCAGAGCAAAAGCCTAACGATGATCCTCTCGTAGGGAGGAAAAGCTAGCAACCTTGGAATTTACATCTAACCATTGCGGTTTGGGCTATTTTTACTAACATCTTTAAGTGGGGAACCTGAATGTCAAAACACTGAAATGATTTCCTCAAGAAGAGAAATTCACGTGCAAAATCCAGGACCGAGAAATTCCAATTCCATTGAAAGTCCATTCAAAACGGAGCAGGGCAAACTTTGCCTCGCTGTTCTGCAATGTGAAGGAACATACCTCTTTGTGACTTCACTGCAGGGACTTACCAATTCCAGCTCATATAAAATGTAAAACTTGCAGTCGTCATTTTAATGTTCACCCATGAGCTTACTTGCTGCTGACAATCGAGTTTTATAAACTGTTCAACAAAATGTTGCACTCTGATCAACAGAATTTCAAGCACCTGGGTGGCCCTTTGGCTGTTTAAACACCCATTAGATAAATTGAGTTCTGAAACAAGAAATGGCCTGCAGGGCTTGACATGAATTTCTGAAAAAGCAATGCTAGTTGTAAACAGGAAGATGAAAACCTTATCAGATCAGGCCAGAAGTCCATTCTGTCTTTGATAGCGTCCACCAGCAGCTGCCAAGGAAAGGGCAAGCACCTCGTGCCGCTCGCCTGGTACATCCCTTCAGCCTCCGGAAGAACGATGGCTCTGGGCCCCTCAGCCTTGAAGCAGCACCTCCAAGCCCAGCAGGGATTTCCCTTCAGCAAATCTGACTTACCTTTTGCAGACCTCTGTAAACTTTTGGAAACTGTGACATTTCCAGTGAAGCTAAGAATACTTTAAAACACTTTTTGCTTTGAAACTGCTGCCCCTTTGCTTAGTTTGCTTTTCATGGTTTCTGCAGTAGAAAAGACAATGAGGAATTATTGTGTACTCAGCTCAGTTTCACACATCGCTGTATGGGCTTCAGTCATTATTTCCCCAAACTCCTCACCCACCAGCTTGTCTTCAGACTTCCATTTTATTTAGTGCTCTCTATACGGAAAAATTTCACACATCTGAAAAACTTTGTCACATCTGTAGATTTTGTAGCATTATTGTACCCGTTCTGAGAGGTGGGAACTGCCAGAACTGCAGACCACATTCAAGAAGTGAGCATATCACAGTCGCATCCAGAGGGAATTACGGTGTCCGTTTGCAGATGGTTACTAAATCTTAATCGGTTTTGACCACTGCTGAGCACAAAACACTGAGATTCCACAGAGCACCTGTTGTGACACCGGGGTCTCTCTCAGGAACAACAATCATTTCTTAAGAGCCTGTTCTGTCTAAGCACTCAGACTTTTATCTCATGCGTCAACTTTTCTCTATCACCTTACTGCTCTATCAGTGAGAATTCAGAGGTCCTTCTGCAACTTGACAATGATTTTTACTAACCTGAGCAATTCAGCACGAACAACAAATTTTAATATACCACTATCCACCTCCTTTTCTAGAGTATTTATGAATATGTCGAACAGTACTGATTTTTGCACAAATTCCTGTACAATTCTACCTGTTATGCCATCCCATTTGAAAAAAAAATGGTGATTTAGTCCTACCTTTTGTTGCCTGCCTTTTGACTGGGTATTCATCCATCTGAAGGTTGAAACTTCTATCCCATGACAGCTTAGCCTTTTAAGAGCCTTTGCTGAAAGCTCTTATCAAAAAGCCTTTTGGAAATCCAAGTACATCAGCCCGGCTTTCCTTGTCCAGATGTGGCCACCTGGCTCCTCCAAAGATTCCCCAAGATTTGTGAGGCATGAAGTCCCTCCACAAACAATAATGCTGACTTTTCTCTGAAGTACCATATTTATTCCTGTTCCACTCATTATTGTCTTTATTATTCGTTCTACCAATTTGTTGAACATATACATCGACCAAGTTCCTCTCGGAACCATTTAGATGTTATCTAACTCATTTGTTTATTTATTTACCAAAATTTCAGTTTGAAACAGTTCTTCCACCACATATCTCAAAAAAAAGCATTTTAGCTTGAAAACCTTGCTAAGGTCCTCTTTGGCAAACAGGGGGCTTAGTCTTTTCGTTACAGCCTGATCTTCCCTGAGCCCCTTTCACGCCTTAGGGGACAGGCTGCAGCAGCAGAGAGCACAGACTGAGAACAGACTTCCTGCTACTTTTTAGGTCTTTTCCAAGTTGATCCTCAAAACCATTTTTTTCTGTCCTGCTTTGCTGTTATGCCCTCGTCTACCTTCCTGGTTTCGATGCAAGCTTAAACATTTTGAAGACTTGTTCAGACTTCTGCTACCCCTTCCCTCCTTTGCCTTTTGAACACACTACCTTATTTTACTCTTTCTAAACTCTTTTTTTTTTTTTTTTTATCCCCCAAACTATGAAACGGAGGTGAGGCCACCACTAAACGGCAAACGCAGACAGCAACCCCCAGGGCGTCTTCGGGGAGCGTAGCTCTTGCTTTTCTCTCGGGTTGGGGGGACCGAAGGGGACGGGGCCGGGCCCTCGCTCAGCAGCTCGGGCCAGGCCGGGCCTCACCTGGGCCCTGCGTGTGGCGGGGGCCGAGGAGAGCAGAGCCGCGGAGGCCAGAGCCGCCGCCGGGCCGCCCCTCACCCGCCACCCCCTCACGCTGCGGGTGCGGCGGCAGCGGAGGCGGGCACGCTCGGCGGGCGGAGCGGAGCGGGGCGGAGCCGCCCTCAGCCCACCCCGCGCGGCCCCAGGCGGAANGAGACGTTGGGGGCGCCGGCCGTTACCTCGCCGCCGCTATGCTGGGCGTCGCGGAGCCCGCGAAGGGGGAAGGTACGTGCCTCGGCGGCGCGGCGCTCCCTCCCCTCCCCTCCCCTCCTCTCCCATCCCATCCCATTCCCTCCCCGCTCCCCGGCGCCGTGTGGGGCGGGGGCGGTGCGGAGCTGCTGGTGCCCCTGGCGGGCTCGCCGGGTCTGCCCTGCCCTGCCTCGGTGCCGAGGCCTTCAGCCGAGTGGCGAGGGGCCCGTGTCCCCGCCGTGGCGGAGCTGACGCGGTGCCCGGCCGAGCCGCGGCGTGGCCACCGGCCCTTATGTAATGACAGCGCCGGAGCCCCAGCCCCGGAGCCGTGTTCCGCCGAGTAACGTTGGTAATTACTGCGCGTAAGATTAAGGCTGCAATAACACATCCCCGCGCTTTGTACGCGCTCCCTTCATTTTATGTTTTGTTTTCCTCCCCCTTGGCTAATAACGAAAGTTCAAGAAACGAATCCGAAGCCGTATCCTTTTCCAGAAAATAACTGCAATAATGCTACTTGCAGTGTTCTTTAATACCTGTTTTTGTGAAACATCTCGTGGCTGACTGGTGCTCGTTATCTAAGCAGCAACTTATAAAACAGGTAGGAATAAAAGGCCTGAATGGCCTATAAATGTGGAAAATAAGATTATAAGTGCTTATAATTTAAAAGCAAGATGAGATTTCTAAGGAGAAAGAATGTTTTTTTTTTTTATTAGAATAACTCACATGGTTTGGAAAAGCAGATGCTAGCAGGCGTACACGCCCTTCTGCAGGAATCCTCCGCTTGGTTGGCAGTGCTGGTCCCAGAGCATCGTCACTGACCGTAAATGTAGGCTTGAAGGTGGATGCTACAGCAGGGAAGTCCCTGTGCTGGGCAGGTGGTGAGTGGCAGGGTCGGGAAGCTGTGTAGGTGGTGGTATGGAAATGTATGGTAAAAGAAAATGAAAATAGTGATGACGCATCGTGGAGGCATGACAGTTGTTGAAGGCTTTCCTCCTGGCAACTTGTTTGCTGTATTTGTGAAAATGAAGAAGCAGCTTCTTTTCTTGCAACTTAAGTATAGTATTAAAGCCTTATCATCGGAAGGCTTGAACTGCTTGAATGATGCAGGCCCTCATTCCTTAAGGTGCAGCATACTCCAGGCCCTCTGGGACTCTGTGATATTCAATTGAGGTTTGAGAGTCCATCTGCATGTATCTGTTGCAGTATCTGGAAATGAATTTGTGTTGTGGGTGTCTCACAGGTTATAAGCCTTTGAGCATTAGTTAGGTTTATTGCAGTTTCCTATATTCTTGTGGCACTTGCTTACGATGCCAGTGAAGGAAGCAGTCACATGTTACAGATCTAGGTAAGTCATAACATTAACAATTAATATTTTCCATCGTGGAATTACTACAAAAGTTACGTAAACACAAGTGGAATCGGTGATCTGTCAAGAATCTTTGACAATGCCCTAAGCAGATGGCTGTGGAAGAGGCAAGCGTATATGATTCCTCTTTACCTAGTCCCACCCTGTAAGTAGCTACCCAGACTGCAACAGCATGTAACCCAGGAACTTGCTGGAACAGGTATACTGAAGACTTAAAATTCTACAGTGGATTTCTTTTCCATAAACTCGTTCTTGCCTGGCACCCGTGTGGATCTTTAGTGTTCATGACATCCAGCCTCAAGGTGTTCTGTGGCTCAAATACCCACTAAGGAGGCACTTCCATTGGTTTTGAACTCACTTTCTGCTACTTAATTTGATATTTACTACTTCTTAAATTCAAAGAGATAATGACGGTTATTACCTATTTATCTGCTTCATCTGATTTATATATGTAATTACAATAAGTTGTAAATGGGTAATCAAAAAGGCAATTGTTTTATTATAATGTTGGTACCTGGGCTGAAAAAAGGGGAGGTCCCTATTTTTGGATAATGTCTAGGTTATTTTTGCCAAGTATTAGGAGCAAAATTTCAAGGTGTAAGTTTTAGTGTTGTTTTGCATACATTTGTACAGACAACAGATATGCAAGGTATAAAGGACAGATAATATTGCTTATTTAGATCGGGCATGCTTTTAATAGTGGCGTAACTATGACTTTTATAGAAAAGTGCTTGACAAAGCGCTGTGTAATAATGTGAATTTGCATTAAAATACCTGACTAAATTTGATTCCAGCTTACAGTTCAATATTTAGATGTGGGGTAAGGTTTATAAACAGGTTACCCTGGGGGAAGTAAGTCATTCTGATAAAAGAATATTCCTAATAGAAAACAAGTGTGTAATCTGAAAGGTCTGAATTTAACTGAGTCTTAAGCTTGAGACAAACCTGGAATACTAGCCTGAGTAGATAGTGGATGGGTGCAATGAACGAGAGAAATGTTTATTTACCTAGCTAGGTTTGCACAACCTCCTAATGCAGCTGTGCATTGTGTAAGTGCCTGGTTTCCATATATTAGGTAATTCTGATGTGCCAGAACAATGTCTCAGCAGAGATGCTGCAAATCCAAGTGTGGCAGGATTTCTTCCTTCAGTATCCTCTCTTCTTGCTGCTGCTAGTAGCCATGCTGTTCTTTCGGTGCTTTCCTTTTTCTGTCTCATCTGCCTCCATTTACGGTGTGATCCCCTTTCCTTTATTTAGACAGGTCCTTTACTCAAATTTCTTGTTTTTAAAAAGCAAACAAAACCACCACCAACAAAAAACATTAATAGAAACTTTTTGTAGAAATCTACCCACCCATATTTTACCTTTCAGAAGAAATTAGAGCACTAACTGGAAATAAAAACAATTATCAGGTGATAGCTGGATTATATTTGCACCTCTGATGCACACATGCTTTGTATGTGTATGTAATTGTACTTAGTCATGTGTTGTCAGGGGCTGCCAGGACTATTTTGGTGGGAGGAGCTGGGTCCTTGTGCAAAATAGTGATGCTTCAGGGGTTACCCTTGTTTTGAGGAACAAGCTGTCACTGTTTCCAGCATGCCGAATTGACTGGGATCCTCTTGTTACTGGAACTGCCAGTCTGTATGTCACAGCACTGATGCTTGGAGAAACTTTTCAGCTACTGCACCACTTCTCCAGCCTGACTGTTCAACTGCTGTCCCATCCACCTCGTTAGCGGAAGGATGAACCTCACCATTGCATTGTACTGGGAAGGACGTGGATTCTAGGGCTTAGAATAATAGTACAGGCAACTATAATATGTTATTGTAGTGACTCGGGAAGAGATCTAATGCTATCTGATATTCTTCTTTGTAGTCTCTTGTTTATATCTCATGTTCATCGATTCTCCTGTTTGATTTTTGTTGTCCTTTGCTCAGAGCTGTGTAAGGCCTCTTTGTTGTCATGCCCTGCTGTGCCTTCCTAGCCTGATGGGGTTAGTAAATGAATCTCTGAATGTACAGCTGCTGCAGAAAACATAGGCAGGAGGTGGTAAGCAGCAAATATAGGTTGAAAGACAACTGGAAAATGCTGTTGAGATTAGTAAGTTGGTCCACTGTTTACTGTAAGTAAACAGTATTTTGTAAACACTGTTTACTGTAAGTAAACAGTATTTTGACTAATTCTTTATGTCCTTGTTTGAAAACAAGAAAACCAGCAGTAGCTAGATACTGAGGTTGAAGGTGAGATAAACAGTTGATGTAAGAACACGTGCAAGTTGAAATAATAAAACAGGAAGAATAGATAAGTGTCATGAATTCAGAGTATGTGTTAGGCTATGGGAGAATAACTAATACAAAAATATGGAAGAAACAGAAAAAATGAATGGTTCTATAGGAAGGTTCGTGCTGTACAGCACAGTGAAGGATCAGGGAAGCCAGATGGAGGACGGCCTGATGCTAATTGGATTGGTGTATGGTTGTTGGTTTGTTTGTTGTTTTTTTTTTGCTTTGATACCTGCTTCTTGCTAGTATTCATTATGCTCTTTGAGCTTTGCTTTACTCAGCAAGAACAAGGAAAGAATAGACCTCCCCCTTGAGCAGTGAATCTAATAGGTGGTGAAAAGGGAGTTATTTGACATTAGATAAAAAATTTTTGCTTCTTTTGCCTGTCATTACTGCTGCTGAAAGATGGAAGTTTCTTCAGAATCTTAACTTTTGGGTGCTCTGGTTTAAAAGCATACATAGATTAACATTACTTTAGCTTGTTTTGTTTTGTTGAATGTTGTCCAGACTACCTGTATAACTTAAGCAGCAGTCCAACAGAAATGTGGCTCTTGTAGGTTGCTTGATATAGGATAAAAAATAAGAGCATAGAACATGTTGTTTCAGAGCCAAATACTTCTTTGACTTGTCCTGTTTTTGTTTTTTTTTCCTCTTCTGAAAAGGTGCAAAGCTCTTTGTTCCGTAGAGATAGTAGAAATTAAACAGCAAAGAAGCATCATGTTTGTTTAGCGAGCAAGCACTTTTTCCCAAGCTCTTAGACCACAAGCATACCTGTTTGGGTGTGTATGCTAAGATCAGCCCTCAGGAATCTCAGACCCTGGAGACAAGAGAGGAAGTCCGGAGAAAGGAGGACTTTCCCTTGGTCAAAGAAGATCGGGTCAGAGATCAGCTAAGCACACTTGACATCCACAAATCCATGGGCCGTGATGGAATGCACTCATGGGTGCTGAGGGAGCTGGCCGATGTTATTGCTAGGCCACTCTCCATCATCTTTGAAAGGTCGTGGAGAACAGGAGAGGTGTCTGAGGACTGGAAGAGAGTCAATATCACGTCAGTCTTCAAAAAGGGCAAGAAGGAGGACCCAGGCAACTACAGGCCAGTCAGCCTCACCTCCATCCCTGGAAAGGTGATGGAACAGCTCATCCTGGAGGACATCTCCAAACATGTGGAGGTGATGAGAAGAAGGTGATCAGGAATAGTCAGCATGGATTCACCAAGGGGAAGTCATGTTTGACCAATCTGCTATCCTTCTATGATGAGATGACTAGTTGGGTAGATGAAGGGAGAGCGGTGGATGTGGTCTACCTTGACTTCAGCAAGGCTTTTGACACTGTCTCCCATAACATCCTCATAAACAAGCTCAGGAAGTGCGGCCTAGATGAGTGGACGGTGAGGTGGATTGGCAATTGGCTGGACAACAGAGCCCAGAGAGTTGTACTTAGTGGTGCAGAATCTAGTTGGAAGCCTGTAGCTAGTGGTGTCCCCCAGGGGTCAGTACTAGGTCCAGTGTTGTTCAACTTATTCATCAACAACCTGGACGATGGAATTGAGTGCACCCTCAGCAAGTTTGCTGATCACATGAAGCTCGGAGGAGTGGCTGATACCCCAGAGGGCTGTGCTGCCATTCAGAGGGACCTGGACAGGCTGGAGGGTTGGGCTGAGGGGAACCTCATGAAGTTCAACAAGGGCAAGTGCAGGGTCCTGCACCTAGGGAGGAATAACCCCATGCACCAGTACAGGTTGGGGGTGTCCTGCTGGAGTGCAGCTCTGCAGATACCTGTTAAATTTTCAACATGCCTTGTTTTTAGGTAGTGAAGTGTGCTCAAGTTTGAAGTCCATTAGTATTTCTTTCCTCTTCATTCAGATACCAGTGCAATGGATTCCTGCAACTTTGGTCATGAAGTGTAACGTTCCCACCTCCAACTTCAGCAAGATTTTAACCCAGTCTTTAATCATGGTATTAAATTCCAGCGTTGCCCAGTGGCTCCCAAAATATTGATGCTATGTCCAACAAAATCCACACTGAAATAAACAAATTACATACTTTGCAGTCTTTACTGTCTTTGTGACAATTTTTTCATGCTGTCCATTCCAAACTGTGATTTATTTCCCTTTGATTTCCTAATGTAGATTTTCTGCTTTTTGCTTGATTTTTATTTTTCTTCTCCTGTAGGCAGTTAGGAGAGTTCATTTACAACATGATTTTAACATGACTCTGCTGTTTCTGTGAAATCTGCAGCTCAGAAGAGACCTGGTACAGTTTCCTCCGTAGAAACTGTCTCTTTAATGTGAAGACTTTGCAATCCAACAACAGCTTTTTGTATTCTATCACATACAAATTCTGTCTTTACTTGACTGAGATTTTTGCTAAGATTGCAGTTGGATATCAGAATGCGTATTGAAAATACATTTGTTATACCTACCTGTTACTCATGCCCACCAACTTCTGTTTATCCCTCAGTGGGATTTCAGTTTTAAACTCCCAAGATTTTCCTCTGGGTCCAGAAAACTTTTCATGCAGTATTTGGAAGGTAATCTGTCTTTGAAAATGACTTTACTTGACCAGTAGATCTTAATACTATGTACAAATGAACAGTTTTTCTTTGTTTGGGACTAAATCTTAAGTATCCAAAAATCTAATTTTCTGTTCTGGGGAATAATCCATATCATGCTTTGCAAAATAAACCATTGGTACTTCCTTCAGTGCACTTGCTTCTTTAAGCAACCAATTCATTGATCATTTCTTTCAGATCATGAACACTATTAGCTTTATTATCAGGGTTGCGTATTAACTGGGAGTTGGGGGAGTATAGCTAGCCCTTGTAAACCGTGGGGTTCTCCTCCTTAATTACACATATGAAGCAAGTTAGATTTAAAAAAAAAAAAAAAGAAATACAGACTTTTTTGAGGTCAGTTTATGTTGGTAGCTCTGAACAGTTCAGAAAGTTTGTGATGTTTTATCTCTTGAAAAAGTGAAGGCTGCCATCAGGATATGATTAAATAGATTGACAGGACATGACATGAAGGACCTCTTCCACTGTATTCTGATAAATAGATAAAATAAATTTCACTTCTAGAATGCCATAAGATAATGCCATAAGTCTTTTTTTTTTGTGGCTTTGTGTATGTTTACAGTTGCTGGTATTGTATGGGCTCTCAAGGGGAGAGTGGGGGTCTCTCAGCCACACCAGGGTAACTTCTCAGGAGTTACCTATGTTTGTTGAGAGTACTGTGCAAGACGTTTCCAACTCAGTGTTAAAGTTGCAATGCTGAATGGGGGAACCATTTGATCTGTCTGGTAACAAGGGCATGGCCTCTGCTATCTGAGCACTTGGCAAGCATAACTGTTTTTGTGATTGTGGATTGAGAGCAGCTCTGTGGAGAAGGACTTGAGGATGTTGGTGGATAAAAGATTAAACATGAGCCAGCAATGTGCACCTGCAGCCCAGAAAGCCAGCCATATCCTGGGCTGCATCAGAAGCAGCATGACCAGCAAGTCAAGGGAGGCGATTCTCCCCCTCTACTCCACTCTTGTGAGACCTCACCTGGAGTGCTGCATCCAGGTCTGAGGCCCCCAGCACAAGAAGGACATGGACCTATTAGACCGAGTCCAGAGGAGGGCCACGAGGATGATCAGAGGCTGGAGCACCTCTCCTATAAAGACAGGCTGAGGGAGTTGGGGTTGTTCAGCCTGGAGAGGAGAAGGCTCCAAGACCTTGTAGCAACCTTCCAGTACCTAAAGGGGGCCTACAGGAAAGCTGGGGAGGGTCTCTTTGTCAGGGTGTGTAGTGACAGGACAAGGATAATGGTTTTAAACGAAAAGAGGGGAGATTTAGGTGAGATGTTAGGAGGAAATTCTTTACTGAGAGAGTGGTGAGGCACTGGAACAGGTTGCCCAGAGAAGCTGTGGATGCCCCATCCCTGGCAGTGTTCAAGGCCAGGCTGGATGGGGCTTTGGGCAGCCTGATCTAGTGGGAGGTGTCCCTGCCCATGGCAGGGGCGTTGGAACCAGATGATCTCTGGGTCCCTTCAAACCCAAACCATTCTGTGATTCTAGGTTTCAAGATGTTTGTGAAAAGAGAATCAGCACAAACAAAAAATGAGGTCTGTGATTGACAAACAAAAAAAGAGACCAAACATTAAAATCAGTGTCTTGTTGCCAGAATTACAATGAAATGTTAGATCCCCTTGCCTACTATGTTGAGTGCAGTGGACCAACAGTTGATGGTTTCAGCTGTGACTGTTTTCATAAAGATTGCCATTGTGCCTTATGGTCTTAGAAATCTTTCATGTGCTGTTTCACCCTCTTGAGAGTAGTGTGGAAATCAAGACAAAGAGTGCTGTAATAGTTCTATTATGATTTATTTATCTTAATTAACAAGACCTCCATTTGATTGTTCTGTTGTCACTAGTACATGCTGAACTCTTTTAAATGAAAACTCTCAATGAGATCTAAGGAGTGGCAAAAGTTACGGTGGGCTTTCCTGATCCATTTCCCCAGGGTTATTGACCATGCTCTCCATTAAATAATTTTGCACCAGACCAAAGTAGACATGTAGCATTGAAGGATCTGAAAACATTTTCTGATTTCTTGACTCCTTACCCCCAAAACTCTTTTGAACTGTTGATATTGGTGCAAAGCACCTTTTTGGAACAAGGTTGATGGTGAATGTTACTGAAGCAGTTTTTCTGTTGTAGTAGCTCTGTACTATTACATTGATTGCTGGTAGACATTTGCAGTCATGGGTCCCCTCTTCAGTTTGCAGCTTGTCAAAGACTTTCAGGAAACAGATCCCTCCATACCTGATTTGAATCCACAAAATCTGGACCTTTCAAAGCTAACACTTTGATTCTTGAGTCCTGCCCTGCTTTGCTGAAAAGTTTCGCAATAGTTGACATTGTAGTTTTTGGCACTTACAAGGGAGCATTTGTACAGTATAAAATTGATACCCAGAAGTTCTTTTCCCATCTTCCCTTTGCACCAAGGCAGCATACACTTTCTTGGTGATCACTGCAAGATTATTAGCTGTAATGAAATCCAAATTTTTGTGATGATACTTTAAAACCGATCAAGTTCTAAAACTAGGTTTCTTGCTGCTCAGCTCTATGCACGGTTTCCTCTACAGTGTCTCCGTACAAGGTTCTGAAATGAAAACTGATTCTGATTTTCACTCTGCACTTCAGCTTTTTTATCATTACAGCTCTAAGCATGAATAAGCTGTAGCCTGTACCCCATTCCTGTGCATTTCACAGATATTTTTGCATAGTCATCAGTGAAATTCTTCTAGCTGTTTTCCTGCTTGAGGAAGAACCGGTGTAGGAGGGAACAACACAGGAACAAAACAAATTAAGGGCTTCAGATTGCTAGGTCACTGACTGATCCCTGAATAAAAGTCCTCATAGTTAATTCATTTGTTTGAGATGGAAACAGCCTAATGTTCCGAACTGTCTGAGGTATGGACACTGGGTTTTAATGGGTTATTTCATTTAACTACATTGCTTCATTTGACATATCCAAAGTGCTTTGCTTGTTTTTAAAAATAACACAATGGTTTTTATTCGCTGTTTCAGCATAAAAGGGGCTGGCATGTCCTTTCCATCATACAGTTAACAGAATTATACTGTAAAATAACATGCAGAAATGTTTCAGTTTTATCTGCTACTTACTGCTGCTGCTTTTCTTATACAGAATGAGTCTAGATTTGTGACTGATGTCACAACAGCTTGCAAAGTCTTTGGCCGACGCTTGTAGTTTTTTTTTACTGAAAATCTGGCATCTACTCTTTATCTGTAGTTTGTCCAAAGAAATCCCTGATGAGAGCTAGGCATCCTGCATTCCACCCCTCATTCATCATTGCAGGTTTCCTACCAGGTCAGTCTGACTGTTCCTTCTGCTGCTAGCTCTTTGCTCTGAGCATGTTCGTTCCAGTCTGCAAAATCAAGGAGCTTGTGTCAGGTCTGGATGATTCTGTACCGGGAATAGTCTTGCAGAAATTGTTAGAGCCTTATCTAGCAGTCAGCAGGAGCGTCCTGTTTTTCCAGTTACTCTTTTGCATTGCAATATTGAATGCAGTCATGTAAACTCACTATTAGGGTGTTTTTTTTTGTTTTTTTTTTTTTCCTTAAGGTGGTACAGTTAATCCATGGAATATATCTACTTCGGTTTCCTGTGTTTTTGGGGCGCTAATCATGTTCCTTTTCTCTGACCTATATACTTCATTATTGTCATTACTATATTCGTGAAGCTCTCTGATGCCTTTGCTAAGGTACTAGAAAAACTGGCTGAGATCCTTGTAGCACTTCACCCCTGATCTTTTCTGGTATTTTAGGGCCATAAGAATTGTAAACTGTTGGTTTAAAGAAACCCATGGAGAAAATTTGGTCCGACCTTCTATTCAGACCAAAATTATTATTTTGTCCAGCTGAGTCTTAAAAGCTTCCAACAGTAGAGGTTGCACTACCTCTCAGCTTTATCATCCATTGCCTCCCTAGTGAAGAAGTTTTTCATAATGTCTGAATCTCTCAGGGCACAACTTGTAACTGTTGACTCTTGGTTTACCATCTGCCATTGCAAAGAAAAGTTTGGCTGGGCTATCTTTGTAGGTATCTTTCAAATAGGTCTAGGTTGCTATTAGATTACAACTTAACCTCTTCTTGGTGGAGCAGAAAAATGCAATTTTAACTGTTGGTCCTCATCCTTTGGGCATGAATCATGTGCTTCAGCACCTGTACCATCTTAATTGTCAACTAGCTGACTCTCTCCAGTATGTTAATGTCTTGCTTGTACTGAGGAGTCCAAAGCTGGACACAGTGTTCCAGATGCACTCTCTCCAATGCTAAATGAAGGAAAATAATCATACTCATCAAGCAGCTAGCTACTTTGGCTAATGCAGCCTTGTATGCGCTTGGCCTTCATGCTTGCAAGGGCACACTACTGACTCATGTTCAACTTGTTGTCAACTAGTGTCTTTTCTGCAAAGCCACTTTCTCGCCTGTGAACACCCAGCCTGTGCTGCTGCATTGGGTTATTGAAGGACTTTCTGTTTGCCATTGGATTTCATGTGGCTCCTGTTAGGCTGTTTTTCTAGCCTGTCAAGGTCTGTTTGGATAGCAGCACGCCTTGGAGTGTTTGAGTTGGTGTCTCTTTCTCCACATCTCAGACTGGTATTGTGCACAAACTTGCTGAGAGTGCTTACTGTCCCATTGTACAGGTACTTAATGAAGACACTGAACAGTATTGGCCCAATAATGATCCTTGAGGGACATTGGTGGTAAGTTAATGGTTTTCTTTGCTGTGTAGGATTTTGTTTAGTTTTGTGGTCCCCCTGCCAGGAGTACCTTATAGACTAGGCAAGTGGACTACATCTCACTAGTCTGGTTATAAGAATGCTGTGGGAGACAGTGTTGAAAGTCTTGCTCAAGTTAAGCTAAACAACATCTAATTTTCTCCCCTCATCAATTGAGTTATTTGTCCCTTCATAGAAGGCGATGAGGCTATTCAGCCATATTGTGCCCTTGCCAAATCCATGCTAGGTGTTCTCAGTCACTTTCATGTGTCTGGATACAAGTTTGGGAGGATTTTCTTCAACAGCTTTCTGAGAACTGAGATGAGGCTGACTGGCCCATAGCTCCCTGCATCTTCCATCTAGAACATGTGCATGATGGTTGCCTTTTTACAGCTTTCAGGCACCTCTCCCAGTCATCATGACACATCAAAAAGGACAGAGAGTGGCCTCACAATAGCGCTGGCCAGCTTCCTGGGCTCCCTGGGATGTATCTTATGTGGTTTTGTGGAATTGCATGTGTCAAGTTTGCTTCACTGTTCCCTTCTCCTTTACTTTGGTTCCACCACTGTTCTGTGCAGGGAGGAGCTGTTGACTCTGTTGAGGGTAGGGGCCTTACAGAGAGATCTTGACAAATTAGGGGGCTGGGCAATCATCAGCTACATGAATTTCAACAAGACCAAGTGCCAGATTCTGCACGTGGGACAGGGCAGCCCTGATATATGTACAGACTGGGGGACAAGAGGCTAGAGAGCAGCCCTGCAGAAAGGAATCTGGGGCTTCTGGTCAATGCCAAGTAGAACATGAGCCAGCAGTGTGCCCTGGCAGCCAGAAGGGCCAGCTGTATCCTGGGGTGCATCAAGCACAGCACTGCTAGTCGGCTGAGGGAAGGGATTGTCCTGCTCTGCTCTGCGCTGGTGCGGCCTCACCTCGAGTACTGTGTGCAGTTTTGGGTGCCACAATATAAGAAAGACATAAAGCTATTAGAGAGTTCCCAAAGGAGGGCTACAAAGATGGTGAAGGGTGTAGAGGGGAAGACAGCCGAGGAGCAGCTGAGGTCACTTGATTTGTTCAGCCCAGAGAAGAGCAGACTGAGGGGAGGCCTCATGGCGGCCTGCAGCTTCCTCACGAGGGGAGCGAAGGGGCAGGTGCTGATCTCTGCTCTTTGGGGACAGCGACAGGACCCGAGGGAACCGCATGGAGCTGTGACAGGGGAGGGTCAGGCTGGGTGTTAGGAAAAGGTTCTTCACCGAGAGGGTGGTCAGGCACTGGAACAGGCTCCCCAGGGATGTGGTCACAGCCCCAAGCCTGCTGGAGTTCAAGAAACGTTTGGACAACGCTCTCAGACACGTGGACTGATTTTTTGGGTGGTCCTGTGTGGAGCCAGGAGCTGGACTCCATGGTCCTTGTGGGTTCCTTCCAACTCAGGATATTCTATGATTCTGTGGTTATCTTTGCCCTTGTGATTACCACAGTGTCTCACTTAAGCATCAGTCTTCATACCAGATACAGCAACCTGTTTGTCCTGTCTTGTGATTGGGTAGTTTATAGGCCAAATTTTAAACAGCTTACTCTGTGTTATATGATGGTAGACCAAGTTTGTGATGGTTCTTTCATAAAGCAGTATTTTGGGTGCAAATCACAAATGCTGTTGTTCCCAAGAGATCTTTCAAATAAAACCTCAAGTCCAAGTAATAGTGTAGGGTAGAGCAGTTAATATGCTGTCAGGACAGTTGCATAAATAATTAAGCATTGTGTATGCAAAGGAAGGTTATTTTTACTATCAGCATTTTACTTTAGAGTTGACTGAAACAGGGATGAATGTGAAGAGACCTAGTATATGGCAGAAGTAGTCTACTCCTTGTGGATAACTTTTGTTTCCAAATATTCTCATCTGATCCAGTGGCAGTAGGTGGAGTCCAGAGTAGTGGTAAGACACCTAAATATACATGTTGGTTTGTGAGTGCCTTTAAGTATATCAGATGCATCTGTCTAAGTTCTCGTGATAGGCTTTGCTTTCCCGAGGTAGAAACCTAGTGGCTGGTCCCATGATTCACTAATCGGTCCATCTGCTGTAGCCTAGATCTCTGCATCCCGTAATAGGAGTTTGCTTTCAGGTAGACACCTACGTTAAGGGTGTGTTAAGCAAGTCAAAGCCTGTGTTTGTATATTCTACCAGAAGTTCGAGCCATGTCTTTCCACTAGATAAGTACTATTGACAGAGACTGTCTTTCTTGTAGTATTTCCTCCATGTATGTTTAAATAGTTTATGGGTGGGGGTTGGAGACAAGGGAGAAAATACTGCATGGGCCTGATTTCCTACATGGTTGCATCTCTAGCTCTGTTCTTCATGATGACTCATGAAACTTTCTCTGGTCAAGTTTGTGGTTCTGAGTTCTCCTTAGCTTGCCTACAGCAGTGGCACGAACTGTGCCCTCTGCCAGCTGGCTGAGCTGGTAGGAACCTCATCTCGAGACCTCGGTCCATTAAGTGTATCTGGAAATTGATAGGCTGTCTTACAGTATTTCTACAGGAAACACAGGCAATTCATTCCAAATATAGATACCTATAATGGGAACATTGTTCTTGAAAACTGCTTTTATGAAGAGCAAAGGAGAACCATAGGTATTTTTGGGTATTATTCATTTTCTCTTAAAACTGGTCTGAGTAGTATTCTAGAAGTATATCCTGTGCCTTTTCTCTGTTTTTCTCTTCAGTCCATCCATATTACTACAGACCATAAAATTCCAAATGAAAAACGCAACAATAAATAATAAAATAAAAATCCCTCACCTCTTATAATATTAGGAAACCTTTTGGGATTATCTCATGGGCAGTTTTTCAGAAAACCTTTTTTCTTGGTGCGTAGTCTTGCTTTCAGGTACTGCAAGGCCACGCATGGTAGAAATTGGAAGTTAAGATATGTTAAAAAGTGGAACAAAGCTACAACAAGAGTTGATGTGAACCTGAAAAGCCTACCGCTGCAGCCTAAAATATGTTGCTGGCCTTCCTTTTTCATTATTTCATTTATGACCTTATATTGCGGATGCTACTTGTGAATGAAGAATTGCCAGTGGGGGTTCCCCTTTGGAATTGTTCAGTAAAATCAATTCGGAATGAAACTTGACAAATGATTTTTTTTTTATCAGTTTACAATTAGAAACTTTGTATGAAACCCACTTTTTGGATAAGGGTTTTGGATAAGGCTTCTTGGATTGTAAACACCTCAGAAAAGGGATGACAAGCTAAAAGTTTACTGTGGTTGTTGATGTAACTGGGTTTCTCTGTCAGAAATGCTCTTGGTGCCTTTCAGTTTTGAGTAATGAAGAATTAACAAGCAGGAATGACACACTACAAAATATTCCTTATTATAGTTTGAAAATATTTACTTCAATTACTTATCTTCCAGTCACTCTAAGCTAGAGATGGTAACACGGTGAATAATGAAGTAGTAAAATTGTCTCCTTTGGCATTAATAGAGCTTTTTGCAGGGAATTAGGTAGGTGGAAGAAAAAAAACCTTCATCCAGAGAATTGTGCTGTAATTGGAAGTAGTAAACAGCACTTTTCTTCCCTCCAGGAGCATTTTCTGCTTGCATTATGCTCAGTTTTTTCAAGGTACATCTTGTTAATTCAAAATAAACCACTATCTATCTTGTCTGCATTGCCTGTTGTTTTACTTAAACCTTGCAAAGCTTCAGATGAAAACTGGGGGAAGTAAGGAAGTGTTTCTACATGTGCATTTTGTTTTACATAGATGAACATGATTACTTCATGGCTTCATTCAGATCTGTTTCTTTCAAGTTGTGTAGCACGAAGCATTTTCCAGTGACTTTGTGAGCGTGTTGCCTGTCCCCCCACCAGGGTCCTGGACACTTTAGCTTTACATGTCTTTGTCTTCCAGCAGCTGCTCTGCAGTACAAACAGTACAGATACCCACGCTTTGAGCGTCTCCATTCGGTGCGGTATTTCAGTATGGTAGTTGAGTAAACTTATTAGAACACTTTTTAGAGCTTATGGTTCAGTTCACATACCTAAAACTTCACAGACTGATTAGGAAACAGAATTTGGATCCCTGTATTCAACAACGAATGGCTTTTTTCACTAAGCAAAAAAAAAAAAAATTTGGAAACGCTAATGTTAACCTTAGCTAGATACTTAAAGATTATGGTGGTACACAAAAACACCCAGTTTTATTGTAATCCTGTTTTTTGTTGCATCTTACTTGATCATATTCTCATTTTATTCAAATTCTTTATCCTAATTCCATGTGCCGATGGATTGCTGCCGTATAAATGATACACCAAACGGTGACTGTTGAACTTGGGAAAGAACCGTATTCAATAACATTAAAGCTGGTTGTGCTTCTGTCTGTTAATTTCAAGATGAGGCTTACTAAAAAGTTTTCCTGCAGAAACTGCATGTGAAGTCTTTGAAGGTTGCTTTTGAGAATTGCTGGCCTAAAATCTTGGGATTTTTTGCTTCTCGTTACATTTTTTTCTTTGTATATTTATATTTCAGTCAGCTTTAATGTCACTGCCTAGTACACCCTGAAAGTTAGACTTAATCACACACAAAGACAAAAAAGATTTGAATTACAATTTGATTAAATTGGAAGGAGTTAAGTTGGACAGCCTTTTTTCCACTAAATATGGTCATATTTTGGTTAAAAAATGCATAGTCATTCCAGTAATAATTTAACCAAGCCTTTCAGCTCCATGTAAGTGAGATCTTTTGTTTCAGAAGCCTGAAATGAGGTTCTTCTAAGATGGGAACTGTTTTGTAGAGCTTAAATAGCCCTTGAAGTTGATACAAACAGCTTTGGTGACCTACTGAGCACTGGTCTTGGTTCCGAGAGATGCACATGTGTGACCGTACTCAAACAAGGGCAGGCTTCTCACTCTTCATTTGATAGCTCATGGTTCTTCTCAATGACATTTTGATTTGTAACCAGCCACTTGATGAAGAGGCTTTTGTACTTAAGGAAAGGTGCGGGAGTTTGGTCAATCAAGTGATTGACCAAAGTGATATCCTATCAGTACACAATCATTTCACGCACAATGAATACATGAACTGATGAACATGCCGTGCTTATTTGGCAGTGTGTTGTTTTATTTCCTATCGCTACATTCAGATAACTAAATAATTTTTAAAAAGTTGTAAAGGGGAGCATAAATACATGCCTGAAGTGTTCAAATCTTGATGAGCTTTAGCTGATAAAGACTCCTCTTATAATCCTTTGAAAATTTCTAGAGAATTTAGTTGTGCTGGACTTAAATTGAGGAGCCCACCTACTGCTGGAAGGCAGCCTAGTAACTAACTGGCATGTTTGCCTTTTGGCCTCTGGCATCATCATTTTTTTTTTTTTTGTGATAATGTGTTCCTGTAGTGAGGCACACAGAACTTGTGAAGGTGTTCATGCAGTGCTTCTCTTTGGTTTGGTATTTTTTACTTTTCTTTGTCTCCAAATATGTTTCAACTGAATATTTTCACTGCACTCTGTGAATAAGAAATTTAAAATTACTTGCCTTTAAGATAGACTAGATGTTATTGACCAGTTCATCATTATATACTTGTGACAAAATATGAAAGATGTGCTTCCTCATAGAGTGATAGCATGTATAAACTCTTGCAACTTACTCAAATATCAGATATTGAATTGGGCCTCTGTTTACTGGAGATGACAGCTGTTTGGGAGGGTAGGTTTTTTTGTTGTTGCTGTTTGTTTTTTTTCTTTCCCCGATTGTTCTATGGGAAGGTACAATAGTAAAGAGCAAGCTATGTAAATGTTTGCTGATCTGTTATAACCATATCTTGTTTTGTCTAACAGCAAACATGAGGTCAGCATCAGAAGAGCCAGTCCCGTTACATGAAGAATTTATCTACTGTTGTGGAGCTGCTACCCATGTTTTAAAGTGTGGGCCCTGGAAAGACCTCTCAAAAGATGAAAGTAAAAATCTACCCAGGCTCTTATTCATGATTATTCCTGGTAAGGGTCTCTTTGTTTGTTTTAAGTCTGGAAATGTAATGACTTGGAATAGGCACGTTCAATTTCAACATCAAAAACGTTCCTAGATAAATGGTGGAATTTGGCCTATGCATATGGCTAAAAATCAGTGGTGTTACAATGGTGAAATTCCTTTGTTATATTGGATTAGTACTGTTATCTATATTCTTAACAGTGCCTTAAGCTAAAACTGAGAAATTAGGATGTCTCAGTCACGCTGTGGTGGTTGTTTGCTGACAGCACCGTATATTTTCATTGCTCTCTTTCCATTTATTTCTCATATGTTAAAATGGCACTGCAATGTCAGCCTTGTACGACTGATGTTGTTTGAGTATACTCTGCTGTTTATGGGCTGGTCTTTATTTAGTGGTGAAAGGGTGCCCAGGTCCCATTTTTCAGTTTTTACAAGGTTTTGGAAGCACCACAGAATACTTTGTTAGTTTCTTTAGGCACAGTGATTTTATGTCCTTGCCTCCTGGAGTTAACTAATAGTGTAACTTTTAACACCGTCATGGTGAAGTGTAAATGCTTTCTGCAACTGAAAAGAAGAAATAAGCGTCCCATGATTTCATCTTGCTACTGTTTCATGGGAACAGCTTTTTAAAGCTGATGCTGCAGTGTAATTTTTTTTAAAGACTCTCTGTATGGATCCAAGTTGTCAAACAGTTTCCAGAGGTGCAAGTGTGATTTGATACTTTTTGATTGCTGATTTCTTCCAGGGAAGGCATTTTTGGAAGGCCTAAATGAACAGATAAGTGTTTCTTCCCCCAAGTTCTGGAGCCTTGGTTTGTCTTCAGGTTGTTATGCCCATCTCTTTGGGTTGGTGGTAGGGCCTGTAACTAGAGTAAACCTCTAAAGCTAAAAGCATCAGTAGAAGGATTTGTAGGGGAAAAGTGCAAGTGTCAAACATATTGGCATCCAAGATGAGGCATCTCTCCAAGGCATGTAAAGTTATTTTGCTTGAAATGCACCAGGACACACAGGCTTTATAGGCTCTATATTCATCACAGGAAACTTGTCTACAAGAAAATGTAAGTGGCGGGGCTTCTTGGATCTTACTTCCTGCAGAACACTTGTATGGGGACTTCTTAATAACATTTTATATCAACTAGATAAATAACCAGAAATAAACATGAGTGGGATATTCAGAGTACTTCAGTAGTGATGCACAAGCGTTTGGGAGCAGCTGATTAAAGTTTTTGCTCTTGTTTCAGAATTATGTTGGTAACACACTAGAAGTTCTCTCACTGAGAAAGCAAAAAATGCAGCAACAACAACTGCCAAGCTGCAAAAAAGCTGGATTAGGAAATAACTGATGGTGGGGAGGGTGTTTTCTGGCAGACAGTAACCAACTAGAGTACCTAACACCTCTCAGCTTTTCCCCCTGTTCCCTTAATGGAAGTCATTGTGAAGTGCTAAGTGTTATGTCCTGTTAAGAACAGATCATTTTTGCTTGCATAAACCAGGAAGCAGAAAAGCAAAGAACTTTTTGCAAGAAGAATCTAAAAGATGAGTGACACCATTGTGGATATGGTGCTTCATTTATGGTGCTTATCTTTTCTAACAATTGTAAAATAAGCAAAAAGCAACCAAGTTATCATAACCCTTATTTTACTAGTTTTACAATAAGTAGGTATTTATTTCTTTTGAGGTGATAATTTTTGACTTAACCACATCAATCCTCGCATCTTAAGCTGATACCAGGATTTTATTTGAGTAACAAATATTGATATTCAGGAACACAAGGATGTGTGTACATATGAGTCTGCTGAGAGATCCAAAAATAATCATTCTACAAATGTTAGATTTTCAGAACCAAGTGTTTAAATGTTGAAGAATAGCAAAATGAATTTAATTCCCATTTTAATCATGGTTGCATATTTTTTCAAGGTGCTGGTCAGCACCTGCTACCCTTTCTTCCAAATCCTGTGCATTTTTTGCTTATTTCTGTTTTGCTCCTGATTTGTTGTGGCCATATCAGCCACTTCCTTTAAACTTTCCTTCAGGGTTCCTATTGACCACCTTCTTTTGTTCCCGACCAGATTATATTTAGATTCTGACTAGTTTCTTGCTGTCTCGGTGTTTCCAAGGGTAATGCCTCACCAAGAGCTAGAAACTTCTCTTCTAAAGAAAAGATATTTGTACCTCCAGAAGCTGGATTTAAGAAGCCAAAACAAACAAACAAAAACCACTAAATACTGTGAAATGCATTTAAAAACTGATTTGTGGAAGCATCACCCCAGCATCTGAAATGTCTAAAGCTTTCCATTAGAACTGTGTATACTTTATTTAATGTAAATTTCTCCTTGAATATACGGTAACGACCTGGGATTGTCTGCCTGCAGTTTGTTGAAGATACTAGTTGCATCATTTTGTAGGCTACTGTAAGACTTTTTAGGGCAGAGACAATTATCTTGTATGTTTGTGTAATTCCTCTTCCTGCACAGAAAGAATTGAAATAGGACTGGCAGCAATAAATAAATAAAAATAATCCTATCTGACGTACCTCATCTGTAGATGTGAAGTGTATCTGGTAATGTGTTATTGCTGGTTGATACTTAATTTGGAAACTGGGTCAAGAGAAATGGTTATTTTTAAGGCATTTGCCTTGAATAACTTGGTTTAAACTCTGTTCTTACGTGTTACTGTGAGATGATTGCCAAGTCACTTATGGTTGCAGTGTCACAGTTCCTCCTTGGAAGAACAAACTAAAACTCCCGTTTACCTCGGAAGTGTGGTGAGGGCAAAACCACGGTGATGCTATCTTCATCTGGGATACCCAAATTCAGAAGTCAATCAAGTCACCCAAGCTCCTTGCTGTGACTGCCAGGGAGCTGGCTAGGAACTGGCGTAACATAATGCCATTTTGCTTCTCATAAATCAAATGTCTTTCTTTTCCTGCTTTGATATATGCCTCATTTCTGGCCTTCGAGGAAAATTCTGTCTGCCAACACGAAAAAGACAGCTCTAGGGGAGGTCTGGACATTTGGGTCATCTGGCAACATATTTGTATACCTAAACAGTGAGGATTAGATAGCATTCCCCTCATGGTTTTGTAACTGTCTGAGTATGAAATGTAGAGCCCTTCTGGGGTCCAACAATTTTCACACTTGAAAGGCATGTATCCCGAGCTGAGATTCCTTATGGAACGAACTAACGAAGGGCAAAAGGACAGCTCGGTACAGGTCAACAAAAAAAATACCCAGACAAGGGCTACTCTCACTCAAACAGGAAAGTTACGCACAGCCAGGCGTTCAGCGATCCGAATGGGGCATGGTTAGTCCTGCTGGATGTGGTGCATTTTCTGTGTGTTACTGATCTGGTACGTGCTTTTCCAGTGTTAATGAAAGCCATGCATATCGCTTTGTTTCCATATAGTCCAAGCAGGGCATGGGGGAGCAAGTATAGAAGAGAAGGATGATAAAATTCTCAGCTTCTGCTGGAATTGCAAGACACTTGAGAATAAATCCTATATACTTATTTTCTTTTTGTTAGTTGGATTTCTTCCTAATGGAGAGGATTCTTCTCTGCCCTGACTTAGTTTTTGAAAGGGTAGAGGGAGTTGACTCCAAAACATTCTCGTACTCCGAAATCGATGGCAAAATTCCCGTTGACTTCAAATGAGGCAGGAGTCTGCCTCCTGTGGACTGCCAGCTCCCCGTGCTTGAAGCAGCTGAAATGTGGAACGTTCAGTGGAGTTCAATTGCATTTAACAGGCTAATGCTTTTATATATGGTGGTCTGTGTACACTTATCTGGATAAATGATATGTTGAAATGTTTAATATGCACTTTCTTGTTTCATAACATTTTTCCTTGTGTAAGCAAAACCTCTGTATAGGAGTAGTATGTGTTTATTGAAGTAATTACTGTGCAAAAGGCCCAATTTGTCCTCTTGTCCTCAGACCATAATATGTGTGTACTTGTTTACAGTTCTTAATATGAATTCTTTCCTATTAAAATCAATAACATTTACTCATGAGAGTAAAATTAAATGTATACAGTTGAAGGATCAGGTCCCCGGTTTTCTGGAAATGTAGGCGTTATGGGAAAGGACAGGAATTACTTTTTTTCCTTTTGTGTCATAAAGATCTGTTTTTTCCTTTTGCAGTGTTTGTTTAGTGTAAAATTAGCAGTGAAGTATAAAATCTACTACAGCAATATTTAATGTTGCTTGTGTTCGTTGGAAACCAGGATCCACAGAGTGTAATGGAATTTCTTTTTTTTTTTTTTTTTTACTGTTTTAAGAGTATCTGTCTATTTGTGTCTGTGTGTTTATGAAACATTTAACTTTGTAAATAAATGCAGTACAAATTTTAAAACCACTGGGCTGTTTAGCTCCATCTTCACAAAGTTTTTCTTGCATTTCATTGCAGGAGTGCATTGCAATATCTTCCTTCCAGGCATCATTTTTGTTACCATTGCTGTAAACTAGGCAACTTTGTTATTTGCAATCTTATACTCAGGAAGTTTAGTTCATGGTTGATAACGTGTAATGTAAATAA
The DNA here is from genome assembly GCA_013399115.1 of Anseranas semipalmata. Taxonomy (NCBI): domain Eukaryota; kingdom Metazoa; phylum Chordata; class Aves; order Anseriformes; family Anseranatidae; genus Anseranas; species Anseranas semipalmata. The sequence goes on along the minus strand of VXAA01005069.1, from coordinate 347,640 downwards.
CATTTTTTGTGGTAAAGCATGCTACATAAGTTTTGTTCATTAATATACAGAAACCTTCTCAGAATTTGCTTTTTTGGCATACACACGGAGTATTCCCTATGCTTGCCAACTTTCTTGATCTGCCTGCTTGCAGTCTGCTTGCTGCTGGGTTATTGGATCATCATATTGTTTTACCAACTCATGCAGTGACTTGGTGATGTTTAAGTCCTTATAGGCTTTAAACAGATGCTTTCTTTAAAGTATAAAGATTTAATCTCCTGAGCTAATCCTCCCAGTCAAGAGTTGCTTATGGTTTTCTGCACAACAGATGGCTGAAACTTGGATTCTCATCTTGTCTTAGGAGTAGCTACATGTGCTTGCTTCCACGAGACTGCTGTCACTTGAAGACTACTTAGCTATTTTTCAGTAGTTAAAATAGTACAAACAATTCTTCTAGGTTATGACAAGTCTTTAATATGTTCTCCCTTGAAGTGAGACTTCTGTTAGCTTTAAAGCCTTTGAAGCTCTATTTTTGACTGTTCTGCAAGGGCTCTGAAAAGCTTTCAGTACTTTACCTGGCTTTGTCTTCAGGTGTTGCTTTGATATTTAAAAATCATCTCTCAACATTTGCATAAGAAAAGTTTATTAAGGTTCACTAAATAATAATACTTTGCATTGAAACTAATCATATAGCCCTGAGGCTTAATTACTTTGTATTTTGGTGTTTTTTCTCCCCTTTTGTAAAGTTGTTAATCATTGTCTGCGAACAATCGCTGGAATGAATAGTTTTTCAGAGGTCTACCAAAGGAGCTACTGTTACCACTGAGACCACGGGCTTTGCTTATCATTAAAAGAATTTTATTTCCTGACTCTACAAACCATGCAAAGCATGTTTACTCCACTTGTCTTCAATTGGATTTTAGGATATGCTTTAATTTAAACAAAATTCATGGGCTTAAATGAGCTTGTTGGTATATGATCTGTGTGTTGTAACCATTCGTCAGCAAGAATTGCATCAGATCCAGTAAGGACTCCTGATATCAGTGGGTTAGGTTGCAGTATATAGCTTCTGGCAGCCTTGGGCAGAATGTAGCTCAGAATCTGGTATGTGAACCTCGATGCTTAATGTGCGATTAAACCAGTAAAAAGAAAAAAGAGCAGAACTGTTTGTGAAGCAAAATCAGATTTTGGAATAGAGACCACTGGGTCCCTCAAGGGAGGTATTTCCATCCTCTGCCTACTTTTTAAGTCAGTCAGTGTGCCCTTCCCCAGGGCACAGTAGTGTTCACCACTGGCAATGAACAGAAGAAGAGGAAAGATGGCTTTGTACCTCCTGCGTGAGGGCACTTCTGGGTTCTGGCTCCTGTTGTGGTGCTGCATACACTTAGTGCTCAGTCGCTGAATGAGCTCCAGCGACAATTTAATGAACAAAATCAAGAACCTGTTCTATCTGCATTGAGCAGTAGAAGTTTTTTTTTTTTTTTGACTGGATAGTGGCGGAGCATCAGCAATAGAAGTGTCTGTCCAGCCTCACCTTTTACCTTTGCAGTTTTGACACTGTCAAGCTGGCTATGAGAGCTGTCATTTTTTTTGAAGGGTCAGTCTGGATCCATGTCACTTGGTTCATAAAGGGACTCTGAGGTCCAATTTCATCTAGCCTAATATTAGACACCTAATTAAGAGGAACTAATGTTCCTTACTTCATCATAAATGCTTTGTGAGATCAGTAGCTAGGGGTGGGCACTGCTGGGACTGTTTCTACGTACGGAGGGATTAGGTTGCTCAGGTGTTGGGGACTCTCTGGATGTTGAGATGGTCAAAACTCAGCTGGGCACATTGCTGGACAACCAGCTCTAGGTGACCACGCGTGAGCAGGGGGATGGACCAGCTGATCTCAAGAGGTCCCTGGTGATCTCAGTGGTTCTGTGAAACTGGCTCAAGGACTGGTCATCCAGGCTTCTCGTCCAGGTGTGGATTTGGATCTTGATTTATCTATTTTTTGAGGGTACCCCCCCTCCAATAGGTAGTAAACATAAGCATATGGATAATCTTAGATAAATACTTGATTAGAGTTAGCCAGTCTTTCAAGGACTGGAATTTAAGCTGCCCGTTTGTTGCCTTCACAGCCATGCTGCATAGTAAGTGCCGTACCGCTGAAACTGGGTTTGTTGAGTGTTTGGTACCAAGTAGAATTAAAAATTGTTAGGGAATGAAAAGTGGTACTTAAACGTAGTATGGAAAGGGTATGCCAGAAGAGGGAGCTGTTTTAAAGATTAGAAAAAAACATAGCATTTTTGGAAAGCTTTTTGCTGTAATAGCCAGCTATACCATATATTAGCAGGCTTCAGGCTATCATCTGAGTGCATATGTAGGCACTGACTGTTTCTCCACTGTCTGTGTATTTTAAAAAAAAAAAAAAAAGGATAGTTTTATAAGACCAGTCATTTGACAGTGATTAATTGGTTCTGTTGGTTGTTGAAGGTCATAAAAATGCCTTTAACTTGTGTTATGGGAGCAAAATAAAGGAAGTCCAGTTAGAGCAGAGAATGTAAGGACTGGAATGCCGGGGCTTTTGTTCCCAGCCATGCCACTGGGTTGCTTTTCAATAGATGCCTCAATCATCCTCACAAATTGTACCAAACCACCAAACAAATCTTCGTTCCCATTTGCAAAATTTATCTAATCTATCACCATAGTCTCTAAGCTAGCATTCTGAAATAATCAGCTAACAGTGAGTAAATAAATTAACTATAAAAACACAACTGGATAGAGTGAGACAACAAATACTTCCTTTTGTAGAATGTTTAACTCTGGGCAGCTCCACTCTTTCTAATTTTGTGAAATACTTGCACCAGGACATATATCATCTCCTGTTCGTACAGCACTAAATACCCAAAGGACATTAAGGAAAATAACTTATCACGCTTAAATCCTTCAGCTATGTTAAAAAAGGAATCATTGATTTCACTTTGGATTTGGGTGGTTTGAACTAAGTAAAGCTTTTAGGTGTACGAGAATTTTTAGATGAAAGTCATAGTGTAACTGCACTCCTGCTAATATAGAAAAATCTGCATATGATTTCTGTTTACAGGTTAACTTGGTTTTGGTGATCTGAAGCTGATGCTAATAAGTTGTTTTCTGCATCCATGTTTATCTTCTCAAGCTGTTTTCTGTGTGGATGTATATTTTCCATCATGTTAACACTGTGCTTTGTGTTTATTTTCTTACCTATAGCGCTGCTATTGTCAATTCTCAGCTGAAAAAATGCAACAGAGAGGAAGGGGAATTTAGGTACTCAAAAATGAAGGTGATGTTATTTGACACACCTGGTCTGGGGAATCAACTGAACCTTGTTACGTTGGACTCGGGGCTCCTGTGACAAGGCACATGGAAAGTCAGGCACTTCAGTGTGTCTAGTCCAGCTTGCACACTTGAGACATGTGGCTAATCAACAGGAACCAAAAATGACTTAATTGTGCATGTAGAGTTCTGTCCTGAGGGTAGATATTTATATCCAAAAAACTGAGCAGAGTTTCTTCTGTGTGTGCACAGATGCTGCCTTATTTATCTTGTTAAGAAAGGTTCCTCTTTTACATAATAGCTTAGCAGCAGCAGCATTCACGTGTTCTCTGGTATTTGCAGTACTTGAAATTAAACTTAGTGCTGAAGACTGTTATACTTGAGCAGAGCATTCCCTGTAGGACAGCACACCTGATGTTTCTGACAGGGAGCTGGACAGGAGAGAATAGCAGTGAATCCACAGCCCTTCAGTGGAGATAGGAATATAAACTCTGGGCTCTTTCATCACGACTTCTCCAGCACTACTATAGCATAGGGCTTGAGGCAACCACTTGATGCCTTGAATGTGTTCCTTGCCTGCTGAGCTGCTGCTCCACAGGCTGGCTCTGGGAAAGCCAGCTGGTATTCCTAAAACTCTCAAGACTATTTTTGCCTGTGTCCCACCTGGCTGTGTAATGACCTTATGGGATCAATGTCACGTAGTCAGAGCCTTCCTGGAAAGTCTCTACCATTCCTTGCTTCATTTGAAAGTGGGACTTATATGAACCTCCCTTTGGACTTGGGCAGCTTGTAAGGAGATGGAGAGGCAGGCCTGGGTATTCCTCGAACTCTTGCCTTCAACCATCAAGCCCTTGCCTTAGGGCCATAAAGCAGACATTGCTGAGTCTAAAGTAGCGTACAAGTTAAAAACTGTTTAGAGTGTATATTGAGACCCACCAGGCACTGGAAATCTACGAGCTTAATGCTTGGAGCGCTTAAAAACTTCTTAAGGCCATAATTTCACAATCCAAAATGTTTGTCAACAATAGTGGCATAAGGTATTCCTGTTCCCACCAGACTGTGCCACTCCACCCCTTGGTTCTGCTAGAACAATAGTTTGGGAGGTCATGCTGTGAATTAAATACATACATCCATTTATTTCTGGGGTCAATTTTAAGCTGGAACGGTTCCCTGTTTGGGTTCACAGCATGGCCCCGCAGAGTTGTGCCAGCGTAAGTGAGAGGCTGGTGAGCCGTGCTGGGGGGTGGGAATGGCAGTCAAGGAAGAAGGTGGGAGGGAGTTCCTTCAGCTGGACATGGTGCATGACTTTGTGTTGTTGAGTTGGGTGTCAGTCCACAACACACACAGCCTATACATGGGTTCACACGCTCTGTCTTGAGACTTCTGGAAGGAGTTGGTGCCCCACCGGTCACACCAGGTGGTAGTGATTCACTGTGAATGCCCCTCCCTTGCGGCTTCTGCTTTTGGTTACGCCGCAGCTCCAGATGAAGCTGCCAGCTTTTTATATTTGACCCTGAGTTCTCAGATTTTGATGTGGAGAATTTGGATTTGATGTTGGTTTAATTTTTTTTTGTTTTGGCTGAATAAAAAAATTGACAGTGGGAAAGGAGCTTCCTTACTCTCCGGTAGCTGGTATGTGCATTGCAAAAGCAATCGATGAAACAGATTACACTCTAGAGTTCAAAGTCCGTGTAGCGTAGCAATCCAGATGGAAGGGTTTATACAGGACAAGATAACATGTTTTTCCCCTTCCCTTTGACTACAGGTCGTCTTATCAGATGATAAGTTACCAAGAGCACAGCTTTCTCTTTGTGAGACAGAAATACAGCAGAACACTTGATGCACATACTCACATGGGATGTGTATTGTGCATGATCGTGTTTTGTAAATTTGCAGTTGAACAGGAGCAAAAACATGCAATAAAAAAAAAATTCTGCCCTACTAAACTGTCTTTATCTAACCCATGACTTTTACCTTTTTTCCAATTCTCTCCCCCATCCCACTGGGGGGAAGTAAGCAAATGGCTGCGTGGTGTTGAGCTCCCTGCCGAGTTAAACCACAACAGTCTGTTTATTATTTCTGTTTTCTTATTTATGAAATGTGAATAATGAAATCTTTCTGGGTCAAGTTCTTGAGGAGTTGAGATGTGCTATGTGGACCTGGACCAAAGTTCTTTGCGGGCTCTCCTCTTTATTTCACTGAGCTAAATAGTTTGACTTTTTGAGAAAATTGCTCTTTGTGGATAACACTAATTTGTATGTACCTGTTGATTTCTACTTCTAACCCCAGTAAAACTTTGAACACATCAATTGGTTTTCCCCAAATCTTTTTGAGCGATAGGGTACTCAAGATACCAAAAAGATAAGAATTTGAATAGAATACATATGGACTGGTAGAGTACCCCCTGAAGGAAAGGTGTGTGTTCTATCCTGCATTAGATATTAGAAAATTAAATTCTTAGGATACTGCACTCCATTATTTTTGCTGCTTATGGACTACTTGTTTGTGAGTAATATTTTAAAATATGCTGACAGTTGTGCTTTGTTTACTGGGTCAGCCCACCAGCTTCCATTGTCTTTAGAAAAGACAAAAAAAATCTTTCATTATGAATAAAAACTTCCTCCTGCAAAGAGGAGTCTGTATGTCAGATCTAGGCCTGAAATGTGCCGCTTTTGTTGAATTTCCCAGTGCTCCAGAAGTACCTCTGATGGGGGCTTGGCACATTTACGCTTGTTAAGTTAGAGGAGGCAGAGTAATGACAGGATGGTTGAAGATCCAACTGCGCTCGACAGTATTTCCCTCTACTAAATCTGGGTGGCAGATGTGACTTACTGAAGTGACTTGCTGAAATTTCTCAGTCCGTAGTCTTCTCTCCATGTCCTCTCCCTGTTAAAGAGGCGTTGTTTTCAGCATGGATTTTTCCTGCCTCCCTGGCCACAAAGCATAATCAGGAGAGGAAGTAATCTCTCTCCTGCAATGTGCAGAAACTTGACTTGGCTTGAGTTATGGACATATTGTGTTCTAGGGTATTTTGCTTGATTTTACCATTTAAAGAAGGATCTGTTTCTTTTCATGTGATGTCTGAGGCAGAAGGGAAGAAGAAACTACCTGCTGAAGGATGTACCTATGACAGAAATCCATGTGCATCATGTACAGATAATGCAATTAAAATGTGTATAATAACAGCTACTGCTAGAAGTACCCGAACTGATATGGATTTCCACTGATATTAAATATTTTGATGTAGTGATATCTTTAAAAATCATGACAAATAAATACCTTCTTTTCAGACTCTAGGTAACGCATGGTCTTATTTCTATCCTTATGGCAACTCCTAATGATCATCAAAGCTCTTAAAAAAAATTTCACCCATTATGTTCAATATCTAGATAATAAAAACAGTAGGGCCAAACATTCAGTGCGTCATTGCTTTTGGTCTGTCGTTTTTGTGCTATGAGCATGATGGAGGATTTTGATCATTGTCCTGATTTCCACTTTGGAAAGGAACTCTTGGTTATTCCTGATGGATCTAAAAACTTCCATAAGAATAAATAAATATGTAGTAGGATGTACTTACATAATGCCTTTCCACCTTTAAGTTTTAGATCTTTTATATCTGTTATTACAGAGTTCTCTTATGAGACAGAAGCTCTTCACAGGTGGTCTCAAATGGTGAAACATCTGTGCTTGTACACAGTGACTTGTGTTTATGAAAGAGGAAAGCGTTCGACTGAAGTGTTTGAGTTGAAGAAGTCTTCATGGAACATCTTCTCAGGACCCCGGTACAAATATCCCTACTACACCGTCTTTTTCCTCAGTCTTGGGTTTTCTTCTTGGTTTATCTTATGCAGAACAGGTTTTGATCTGTCTTACTTTTCTGAAGACTGATAACAAATGCAAATACAAAATCACCTTAGAGTGTTCCTTTCAAATGTTGCATTCCCTTGACATTCTTGACCCACAAAAAGAAATCTCCACAAAAATTGCAGCAACACATTTGCAGACTTTTTTCTGACATCAAGTGTCTTTGTGTTCTCCATACCTATATGTTATGTGTTTATAAAATATTTTATTCCAAAATCTGTCTTAAGAAAGAAAGAAAAACAAATGACCTTAGAGCCCTTGAGCTTATTATGCTTTTATTTTTTGTAACTCTGACCAGCAGTACAGCATAGACAAATCTCTGATACAGATTTGAAAATTTAATTTCTGGTGCTTTTTGAATTTATTGTTTACTTCCTCCTTGTGTATTATTCAGAATTGATAGAATCTGCAGAGCTATTTATCCGCACAAAACAAATAATTTGTGGTTACCTTGGTTTTGAATTGTTTATTTTCATCTTTGTCTTTTTCCTGCTGATGTTGTCTCATCAGGGTTGTGTTGTTATTCAAATGTTTCATAGGCCTTATTGTGAACCCATTTGACACCAAGTCTCATGTTCCTCTTCTGCCCACTCCCTTTGTTCCCTTTTGTTTCTTTCAGAAAGAGATTAGTTTTCTGTTGGTCCAATTCTGCTTCAGTCACTGAAGTCAACTGAGCAATTCCCACTGGGAATTCGAGACCCAAGGTAGAGGGACACTGCGGGATGGGTTGCAGCACAGATTGGGTCGGACAGACCAACCGCCTGTATGGGTTTTAAAGTAATAAAATCTGTCTTTATCTGCATGTGCAGATGTGCAAGAGGCTGTGTATGTGCAGGTGTGTACCAGGAGACCTAATTAAAAATGTTAATTTTTAATCTAATGCGCAGAAAATGGAACAAAAATTAGTTAATTGTGAGCTCTAGGAAATCCTGGTTATTGCTTTTAAAAATATAGTGAAAAGTTCACTATTCCATTGTGAACTCCATTTTTTCAGTTTTGTATATCAATCTTAACTTCCTTCCAAGAACCATTTGCTTACAGGCATATTTGAAGAATCATTTATATGTTTATTTATTTACTTATTTATTTCTGTATGTGTCTTACCTGGTTGAAACATTGAAGTCGACAAATGTATTTCAGTGTTTACCTTTATAACTGTATTACACCCTTGCAACATCACTTAATCACAGACAAAATCCAATAGGTTTCCATTGCCAAAATCGGGATTTCGGACTTGGTATCTTACCTGTCTGGATAGATGTTTTTAATCATTCCTATGAAAAAACAGGCATTTCCTGGGATTTTTTTTTTCACAGGCTTCAGGCACAGTTGTCACTTAGGGCAAAACAACGTTGTTAGTTTAATTCAGGTTTATTAGGCTGTCCGTGGGATCTCTTCAGAGGTAAATGAACCCACGTTTGTCGTAAAGGCGGAACAGTGTTAGAGAACAGCAGGCAAGTGTATTTGCTCTGTGAAATGCACATGAAGAACGTGCATTATAAAATCTCATGCGTAAGTTTTATAGCTGTATCAGGCTAAAAACTATATAAATTTTTCCCCTATATATACAGGGGAAAAATGTGAAATGTTCTTGAAAAACCTCTGTAATAAGCAGTTACAGGCACCTGGCTGAATCCTTCCGAGATTCCCTGTTTTCACAACCTAAGCCAGTGTATTAAGGTGCTTTCCAGCCAAACTCATGATTCCAGAGTTAGGATCAGACCAGTTTTCACACGTGTTTCTGCATAACGTCCTTGCAATTGTTTGCTCTTTGGCTGGTGTTGCTCCCTCGCACGCAGTCTGAACAAAACACAGAGTGAAGAATTTCAGCCCCCTAGATGTGCAAACAGGTGAAAGTTTAATTGACATGAGTTTGTGATGGTCGTTCAGATGTCATTTGACAGGTTTTATTTGGAATTCCTTGACCCTGCATGGCAAAGAAACCTGTGTGTTTCCTTTTAAGGCCTGACTGTCAGCTGTGGTGTCAGTTTCTGCAGTTTTTTTCCCCAAGTGTGAGAACATCATTGTATTTTATTTTTTTTTTTACATGCTCCATTTAAATCCTCCTGACATCTGCGTGGGCTGCTTTCCATTCACTAACATAGGGGAGTTGCATCTTCTTCCATGGTGGCTGGTGAGACGCCAAAGACAGATTAAGTTTCCTTGAGCGAGGAACTTGTCATGTCGATCCTTCAGGCCGGAGCTGGGAGCTCTGGCAGCTCTGCAAAGAGGCAGTTGGAATCATTGCCACAAAAATGGTTTTTGTGTGGTCCTGCTGTGCGCCCCTGGATTTCAAATGTGATTTATGGCTGCTCATTTCAAAAAAAAAAAGTCTGCATTTGGTTGTGTTGCAAGAGATTATCATGTAAATACTGTGGTATACATACTTAATTCTGAAACTGTGGATTATTTCTAAAATTAAACTCATGGTAATTGCTGGCATGTTTTCCAGTTCCTCAAAGTTCTCTGTAAACCCGCTGCTGGCTGTGTGTTTCCCTTCTATTCATGGAGCTGCTTCTATTCTTTATGGTCCTGCCGAGGTCCCAAAGGAAACAGAAAGCAACCGCTAGAAAAGCGCACGAAGCACCACAGGCCGGTGCCAGCTCCTGCGGACGGGCAGGCTTTTGGGGACGAGGCTGGAAGCACCGAGGAACATCTCGCAGGACAGTGCACAGAGCCCAAAAGTTTGGTTCTAAACGAGGTGCAAGAAACCCCATAGCTGTTCGGGATGTTTTGGCTACACGAGTTTCTTCTCCTTCGCTCCCCACCCCCTTGGCATTTACTATATGCTGAAATAAATCCCTTCCAGTTTAGATATCCCTTCCAGAACTGCTAAGAATTACTTTCATTTTGTCTTTTAGTCTCTGTTTCATTTGAGTGAGCTGTATACATTTTCGAGCTACCCCTTTCAGGACAGAAGGCTTTTCCTATATGTTTTGGTGTATATCTTTGTGTCTAGCATGAAATGTTTCACAATTGTGGAATTCATCGTGTGTTCCTCAGTAAGTCTGGGAATTATTTTTGCACAGGGTTGTCTAATACTTGTGCTCTCTTAATTAAAGTTTACACTTTCCATTAATATTTTCCTGTTGCAGAAGAATTCAATGTTCTTGACAATTTGTAAGGCACAAAAGCTGTCATTGCTTGTGGGGATTAGCAATGGTCTGTGAATTTTTATAGAAGTGTTATATATTTGTTGTTTTGCATTCAGAATTAAGTGGGTAGATGGAATTGCATTGATGGCATATGTGCCTAGGTTTAAACCTCCTGAATCTGAGTAACTTCCTTCTTGGAAGTGCAGCATCTCAAGTATTAGTGCATGCTTCCTTTTAGGACAGGCCAAGTTTGACACTATGACACTTTATAGAGGAAATAATGTGAAGTCAGGATAAAAGTGATTATCTATCAGTGATATTTAGTTTGTACAAGTTGTTGTCTCTCCACTGCTATCTGTCTTTATAAGAAGCTCATTTCTGATATTTAAAATCTTAATTTAATGGAAAAAGCGCTAAAAGCACTAAAAGGAAAGTATTTGAAAGTGAAAGACAGACAGATGCATGTTTATAAGTAATTTTCACGTTCTTAACTGTATGGGTGATTAAAGAGTAACTGTCCCTGTTCTTAAAAGCCTGTACCTGCAATATATGGGAGTGGAGAGAGAACGTTTACCTCTTCCTGTAGCTCAGAGTTGCATCCCCTGCAAATTCTTTCATGCTGCACAGTTTTGCTTTAGCAGTACATGGAACACATCAGAAAAGCAAGGAGTTTTAATCTTCAAATTAAAAATGGAAAGACTTTGGGTTGTATGTAGAACAGCTGGATGAAATGACTTGTGTTACGGAAAAGAACAGAGAAAGTGGCAGGAGTTCCTTGGTTACTGAAATTTGTGAGTACACCAAATAAGTGGTGCGACTGTGTTCTGATTCACTGTGCAAATTGTCCATGCAACATATTCTTACCATGAGATGCTTAGAAATCTTTTGCAAATTAAGCTAATCTGCAGCATCTTACAGTTTTGTGTCCTTCTGTTACAGTCACCACTTACAGCTATTGTTTAAAAAAAAAATTCTGAAACAACATATACACAGTTTAAAATTAAGCACAGTTGAGAGTAACTGCTTAAGATGTGCTTCTTGGTTCAGATGACTGCAACTTGAGATTTGCTGGCATGCATGAATGATTCAGGTGCCCTGAGGTGTCTGAGGATTGATGTGCTATTCAAATAACTGGAGTAACCTTCAAATCAGGGAGGTTAACATTGCGTTTACTTATGGTTTCCATTTTTTGACACTTAGGGGCTGAGTGAAAGAACATAGGCAGGTTTGTTTTGATGTAGTGGGAAATCCTTAAAATGCACAAATGAGTGCTGCATTACCTCCATGCCTGTGTGATGAACCTGGTTGTTCCTTTTATTTAAAATAAAATTGCTTAATTGAACAACATTTTGACTGCAGTAAACAAGCCCAAAATGTTGATGACAGACTGCTGCTCATATTAAGCCCCAGTTATTTCCATTAGCTATTGTAACTGTTGTATGGGGAAAAAACCATCTTTATCCATTCAGGTTTTTTGTTCGCTCCCCTTAAAGTCTTTTGACAGGTAGCAGCTAAAGTAAAACTGTATCAAACAGCTGAATCTGCAGAGGTGCAAGTTTGATCTCTGTTAGGAGGTTAACATTCTCCACTTACTAACTCTGTATACACAGGCTTTCAAGAGCAGGGACTATTGCTCTGCATTTACTTAAGTCAGTGAAAATCTGGAATAACTCCATTAAAATTGAAAGTTCAATAAAGAATGAATTTATTAGCTGCTTTACACATGGTGATTTCTCTATAGAAATCTTTGCTGTTAAAATCTTTGTTGTTGATTTTCCTTTCCGTTTGTGCCAGCGGTTCTCATTCATACCCCTTCAAGGCATTTTAAAGTATCGGTAGCAGATCTAACAACTGACCCCACGGAATGCCTTTTACCATGAGCAGATGTGTGTAGAGTGGGGGAAGGGGCTTTCTTTTGCATTTATGGGTCTTCTCTTCTACCTGGCTAACATATACATCCCACTTACCGCAGCATAAAAATCCCCTTTTCTCCAAAAAAAAAAAAAAAGTATTACTGTGCTTCGAGCTCTGTGTAGTATTTGATCCGAAGCCTCACGCTGTGGTTTTTGAGCTCTTCTTACTTCCCTGTTCTTCTCCTGGTGACTGAATCATGAGAATCCTTACAGTTCAGGTTCACCTGGCTGAGGATGGGAAGGAGCACTGATGTTTGAAGGACAGCTGTTCTCATTTTCCCACCTTTCTTTGTTTTGCATTATTAAAGGAGAGAGTAATTGAAACCAGTATTCAGAAGAATGTGAAGAAGAAAGGCTAGTTTTAAGATTAACGTGATTCCTTGATCTCAGGATACCTAATTGCATTATATTCCAGGACTGAGCATAGTGCTGAAACTTCATGACCATTTGTATTGCAAAGGATGCACTTCAGTTTGGATTGCTGCTACTTGCATCTTCAACCTTACTGAACGACAGGTTTCTTCTGTGTAACTTCCATCCAAGGAGCTTCACAAATGATGTCTAGATTTAATCGTATTGTCTCTGGGGCCCCATATCTGATACATTTTTGAGGTATAAAAATGAAGAAAAAAAAAAAAAAGAAAATGAGATGAACATTTTTATGGGTTAAAAAAATTGGGGTTGAAACATACAGCCTGCTATGTGTGACCCCTGGGAATTTTAAGTCGTTTTTGTGGAAATCAGCTTGCAAAAATTCATTCTCCTTTAATTTCAAGCTTACAAAGAGATGCTTATAAACACAAAATACCTGACACTATTCTCTTTTTTTTTTTCCTGTTGCAAATCTATGTATTTCAGTAAAAACAGTATTGTTTTAAGATCAGATTTTTTAAGGTTTAAAAACCATCAGAGACTCAGAGCCTATTACACGTAAGCGATGGATGAAGCATGTGTAATACCTTACCTGGAGAGGAAGGCTTTTATGTTCCGCCCAGGTATCACCACTGGTGCGAGCAATGGGCTCACCACCTTCTAAGCACGCGTCTGTGCCCGCTGCGCTGCTTCTCTGGGTCAGCAACCGCGGCTTTGGAAACCTGCACTGGGGGAATGCCTCTTTGGAGAGCAATGAGCTCGCTGGGTCTTATTGGAAGAGCAAAAGGGTTGAAGTGAAAGAAGCCAAAATGCCCACTGTATAGTGGGAAGAAGTGGAATAAACCCAGTTTTTACCTCCGTCTGCCATTTCTACAAGTACTAATTTGGTGACAGCTCTGACTCCTCTCCTTCGCTGTCCCTGTCAGTACTTACACTGGCTCAGCCTCTGTTACTACAATCAGACTTTTACAAAGGAATTGACACGACTTAACTGTTGTTTTTCTTTTTTTTTCCCCCTCATACTCTTGCAGTAATACATTTATGTTATTTTGAAATGTCTTTGTCTTAAAAGCTGAATGTCTTTTTACACAATACCGCTCTTGCCTCCTCCTGCTGTTGATATCCAAACTAAGAATTGCTTGGTGTGCAAGTGAAGGACATGCAGTTAAGCAATCTTAGCTACGATGGCAGGCTTTCCTGATGTCTAAATGATAATAGGAAACCAGTGGGACTACTCTGCAAAAGGAAATAAATAGAGAGAAATTATATGTTTTTATATATGTGTGGAATTTTTATGCATCCTAGGGGAATTGGGAAGCAAGGTTTGTTTCATCTTCGTAGGGATTTACGTTCAACTTAAGTCCTTTGACACTTCGTCACTACTCATATACAAAGGGGAAAAAAAAAAGAGGAGTAAAGATTAAAGTTTTGCTTGGAAATCTTGAAATCCCTACCAAATGTTGTATTGTCTGTATACAGCATACCTGTTTTCAAGTGGTAATACAGAGATATTCGATATTCTGAGTGACAGATACCTGGATCAAGTGATACAAACATTAGTCTTTGTGATATTTTTGTAAGATCTCAGGATTTCTTTACATTTGCCCGATTTTCATGCGTCTGTAACTTGATGGGAGAGATAAGCAAGCTGCTTGGGCTTTAATGAAAAAGGAGATTTTCTCTTGTGTTGGGCTTCAATTTTAGCTTCTGCATTTTCTGTAATATGCTTTTCATGGGTGCCATGATAATGGAGTTAAAAGAGTTCAATAGCATAGCCCTTGATACTGGGAGAATAAAAATTAGAAATGTACTAGAGAAAATAAATTAACAAATTCATGTTTAATGCTGCTTAGTTTGCTTTGAAGTACGTTACTTGTTGTTGAAACATTAATATTGACTGTGCTTGTGTGTTTCTTTTGACAGGTAACCCCGGACTGGCAGGTTATTACAGGACCTTTATACAGGCCTTGTATTGTGGACTAAATCAGCAGTATCCCGTCTGGGTTGTGAGCCATGCCGGACATTGTAAGCCTCCTAGCGGTATGGAAATGATAGAAGGTACTATTCTGTAATTTTTACACACAAATATTTGTAACCTCCCTCATTTCTCCAGCAGAACTTGTGTCTATGAAAAAGTGTGTTGAATTTTTTAAATGCCTTCATTATATTTCCACAAAACTGTTTTATGAAAAAAGAAGTTACTGAGGAAAAGAGTTTTTTTATGTAAATTAGATTTGTCAGTCCAATAAATGCTATTAAGAGCATAGGAGAGTTTGCTGATTGCAGTCTTGAGAGACAAGAGAGGAAGGTCTCAAATGTATTTACATTGTGAACAGTAGATTAGAAAAGTAATTTCTTTAACAAAATGTCCAATTCAAAGATCGAATGCTTGAGGAGAGACTTAGTTATCTCTGAATTTAAAAGTAGTTGTCCTAAAGTAATGAATTTCTAGGAAGCAAGTAAATGTTTCTGAGGCTGGGGTATGGGATGTTTGTAGGGGAGAGGTTGCTTGTTTTGTTAAAAATCTTTCTGTTAAAAAATCTCACAAGCTCTAAGCGAGTATTGTTAATGTACAGCATTGTAAGATGGAGGAAGCCAATAGGGAATCCTGTCCTGGAAGCTGCTTTAGTGTCAGGAGACCTCTGGACTTGGTCAAGCTGCTGTGATGTTGCAGTAAATCAGTATGATTCCTTTAGAGCAAAAAGTTCAGCAATACGAAGCAACTTGAAAATTTTGAGGAAGAAACTATTTTATCTGTCTGGCATAATTCCCTCACTAACCTTCTCACCTGAGCTTTTCAGCTTTTTTATTGGTTTATTTGATCTCAAGTTTGAAACTGAAACATGAAACCTGTATTTCTTTGGTAAAATTCCTTTCAGTCATTGTGTTCAAGTGTCAAACTACCAAATGCTAGCACTTCCTCCAGATAGGTGGGAAATCCCTAGGTTTATTAATTTGAGGTACAGTGTTAAACATGGGATGCAGCTTTAAGTCTGACAACCGAATGGGGCTGAGTTTATTGTAGATAATGATTGCAGGTGTGATAACCTCTCCTCAGATCATGTCTGTATGCATGCATTTAGTGCAAAGAGCTCTTGATGGTGAGGGATGCATTTGGTGGCTTGCGATAGCTGAGCTAGGTGAAGTGGAGAGGTTTTCAGATGAGGCCAGCAGAGATGTGCAGCTGGCTCAGGTCCATTGTGACAGACCCTGTGCTAAGAAAAGTGTAAATCTGGAGGATGTAGAGCCTACTTATTTTGCTAGTTTATTGTGCCTAATGTATTATGATTGCATTGCTGTAAGCCTTTTTAAGGTGCAGGTATTTGCACATCATTTGCTTAATTTCAACCTTAAAGACATGTTAATAGACAAAAGGAAAATTGTATCCAAATAGACCATAATTCAGATACAGCAAATTTTTGCTTTAGAGTGAAAATAATAGGTGTATACTCACAGTTGATGTATTTTTCGTTAAGTTCTGTGGCTTCTTAATGTGTCACTCTTGCATTACACTTCTTTTGAGATTTCTGATCTGATAATGTAAATAATCTCCTACTTCTAACCAAATAACTTATTAGAGATTGTAAGAGTTCATTTAAAATACAAGTTACTGTTTCCTGTAAGAATGTGTTAAATGTATACCATAGCTCAGTGCCCTGCTTTCAAAACAGAGGCTACTACTGAACACCAGTATCTGTGAGTTAGTATTTTCCTAGGGATTAAATGGGTGGTCTTCTGATTTAGTTGAAAGACTAAATGAAGACTAAATGCAGGTCATGTTTTCATGCTACATAGCCATCACTGAATGTTTGTTTTACAGACAGTGAAATCAGAAGAAAATTTGTGTTGGATTGTTTTGTCTTTTAAACGTATGATTTCCTTTAAACTGCAGAAAACAGTTTAAGAATGAAAAAGTATGTTGGTACTTTTTAAAGAAATTGAAGTAAATTGTTGAACAGTGTTACTCTTGAATACTTTGTAAACCTCTTGATTTAAGAAAATTCTAAGGGTAAAGCTCAAAAATAAAATTAAGATTAAAAATTTTCCATATTTATTCACATTCAAACTATTCTGCCAAAATGCAAGTGTAGCTGCTCAGTTTGGAGGGAGGCACTATAACAGATTATGAGTGGTGGAGACTGAAGCTGTAAGCTTTACCTTATGACATCCAGTTGAGTAGAAATGCTTGATTACTGCAAAAGGACGAAAGAGCTTTGTTTAGGAGTGGCTCCTCTGATGGCAGTGAACAGTAGCCGCTTGGAGACTTTTCGACAGCCTTTCAACTCCTTTTGATAGGAAACAAAATGTTAGTTAAAACTAACACATATCAGTAAACAGATCTGACATTATTCATTGCTAATTTGATACTTTTTGCTAAGTCAGCGCTGTGTTATGACTATCTCATTTTAAAATAAAGGCTAAAAAATACAGACTTGCCCCAGATTTCTTTAAAAGCCCTGGTAAATGGGAGGTTAGATAGCAAACCCTTGAAACTCAGTCCCTCTAATACATCCCACACCCGTTTCTTTTTGCACTCTGGTCAGCTTTTGCCAGTAGAGGCTGTATAGAGGGCAGGTACATGTGCCGTGACGTAGCCATGTCTTAGGATGGTTTAATTCTGTGGACGTTTGTTGTGGTTTGCTAAGAAATAAGAAACACGATGTCTCAGACCAAAATAAAAATAGAAGACCTTGGGTTTGGTTTTCTCTCTCCTCAGGACCACAGGGTACTTTTCTTTGTAGCAAAGAAAGATTGAAAAGTAAAGAAATGAAATCAGAACTAAATGAGTTACTGATTTTTGGTTGTATTCTGTATATGCTAACTGCTACAGAAATATGAAATAGTGTGATTCAGATCTTAATTAGTTAGAGACACAGTCAATGCATTAAAATATCATATAGCTAATAAAATGGCAAGTGAACAGCTATGTCTTAATGATACAATACTGGGTCATGGGATATTTTATATTAGAGATGAATCTCAAGGATTTTCTAAACTGTACAGATGAGTATTGAGCTGTACAAAATCATAATATAAATAAAGAATTTAGCAAAGCATGTTTATCCTCTGAAACAGATCATCTGCTGGATTTTCTATTGTTTCTGAATCATTGTTAGGTAGCTTCTGAATGACAGGGAAGCTTGAGTGAAATTCTTGATACAAAAGTTACAAGATAAAATTCTAGTTTAATCTTTTATGTCCCATGGACTATAGACGGTAATAGTGTCCCTTTGTGTGTTTAAAATCTGTTAAACTATCTTCAGTTCATTTTGAGTGATAAAAGAGGTAGGTAGGGATTGATTTATAGTCCATCGAAAGACTGCTTCCATTGATTTCTCTTTAGCAGGGAGACTAGGATCTTTGCAGACCATTTTGAAATTGGGTTATGTCCTTAAGAAGCAATATAGGAAGAAGCATAACCGTGGACAGTGAATCTGTGAAGACATTCATTATGTGTTAGTGTGCCATCAGTGTGAAGTTTTGAAGTGAAATGTAAAATTTTGAAGTCGTGTGCAGTATAATTTGTGGTATATTGCTTCTTAGTTGTGTTCTTTACTGTTGCTCTTATCTGTGTGGTTTGCTTTTCCAGCCCTCTGACTTCTAATGAAACTGCAAAAATGACTATGAGTGAGATTCTGCCTCTAGCTAAAGTGATCCAGCACTACAGAAAACATTAATGAAATCATTTGGGTAAAACTGAATTTAGACTTAAGCAAGTCAATCACCTTGCTGGTTGCTAGATAGTTGTCCACTAAATGACAGACTTAAGTGTGGGCACGATTACCAGATATGAGCCATAAATTGCTACCATCATATGAAATGCTGTGCTGGTAGGGCAAAAACTAAAATAGTAGCCTGAGCAAGACAAGGAGCATGGTGTGCTATAATAAGAGCGTTGTGTGTTATTTAGGACAGTGATTCCCAAACTGTGGTCTGTGGGCCACTAGTGGTTCCAGGACACTTGCTTGCGGTCCAAGAAGAGCTGGCTGATCAGGTGGAGTTGGCTTTCTCACTGTTTTCCACTTGCTAAGCTGAATTGCTGGTAGCTAAGAATACTTTTCCAATAATACTTCTTATGTGTAAGCGTTTGCTGCGGTGGTCTTTGAGATGTTACACAATCACGGATGTGTGGAGATGGGAGGCAATGGGATTGTGGTCTGCACTGCTGCAAACAGGAGAGGAGGAGATGATGGAGGATGGTCTGAGAACTGGACTCCTAAAAATAGTGGCTCATCTTTAGCTAATAGCTTTTGTCCTTGTTATTGTGTGTAATCCCAAAGGAGAGAATTCACACAAAGGCACAGGAAGTCACTATGCATTTGGTAATTTTAGCTATCTTGTGACTCTCATTTATTTTAAGTAGTGTGAATATTTTTAATGATTGCTGATTTTGGAGGATACTTACACTGCTTCTTTAAGGTGAATGAGAGCTACTGGCAGTCTGTTCAGTCAGTGTTAGAAACACCTCAGAATTAGTGTCTGTGGCACTTATAAGGTCTTTGATCTGTGAATCCTTATCTGGGCTTCAGTATTGTACGGTTAGTGATCAAACAGCAGTAATGATAGTTGGTAAGGATAAGGCCCTGAAGGGAAGAGGGGCCCAAGAAAGCTGGTTGGTATTCAAGGATCACCTCCGCCAAGCTCAAGAGCAATGCATCCCAACAAAGAGGAAGAAGTTTTGCAAAAATGCAAGGAGGCCTGCATGGAGGAACAACTTGCTCCTGGCCAAGCTCAAACACAAAAAGGAAGCCTACAGAGGGTGGAAGCAAGGGCAGGTAATCTGGGAGGAATGCAGTGACATTGTCATAGCATCCATGGATGGAGTTAGGAAAGCTGAAGCCCAAATGGAATTGAATCTGGCCAGGATGTCAAGGGCAACAAGGAGGGCTTCTACATCAGTGATGAAAGGAAGACTAGGGAAAATGTGGGCCCTCTGCTGAATGAAATGGGAAACCTGGTTACACAATACAGTAAAAAGGCCAAGGTACTGACTGGCTTCTTTGTCTCAGTCTTTACAAGCGAGACTGGCCTTGGGGAATCCTGAGACCCAGAGACTGGGCTGCATGGCTGGAACAAGGAAGATGTACCCTTGATGGAAGAGGATCAGGTCAGGCAATACTTAAGCGAACCAGACATTCATAAGCCCATGGGCCCTGATGAAATGTACCCACGAGTGCTGAGGGAACTGGCAGATGTGATTGCGAGGCCACTATCTATAATCTTTGCTTGATCCTGGCAACTGCGAGAAGTGCCCAAGGGCTAGAGGAAAGCAAATGTCACTCCTATCTTCAGAAAAGGCAAGCAGGAAGAACCAGGGAACTACAGGTCAGTCAGGCTCACGTTGATCCCTGGGAACAGCTAATCCTGGAAACCATTTCCAGGCACATGAAGAAGAAAATCGGGAAAATCAGGAGTAGTCAGCATGGATTCACCAAGGGGAGGTCATGCCTGACCAACCTGATAAGCTTCTATAATGAAATGACCAGCCTGATTGATGAGGAGAAAGCATATTGTCTTCCTGGACTTCAGTAAGGCCTTTGACACTGTCACCCATAAGACAGATCCTCATAGAGAAGCTGTTGAAGTATGGGCTGGATGGGCAGTCAGTGGGATGGATCAAAAACTGGCTGAATGGCCAGACCCAGAGGGTAGTGGTCAGTGGCACAAAGTCTAGTTGGAGACCACTAACTAATGTAGTATCCCAGGGCTCAGTACTGGATTCAGTCCTGCTTAACCTCTTCTTTAATGATCTGGATGATGGGGTAGAGCACACCCTCAGTAAGTTCACAGACGATATGAAACTAGGGATAGTGGCAAATGCAACAGAAGGTTGTGCTGCCATGCAGAGGGACCTGGACGGGCTGGCGAGGTGGGCTGACAAAAATCTCATGAAGTTCAACAAGGAGAAGTGCCAGGTCCTGCCCCTTTGGAGGAACAACCCCAGGCACCAGGACATGCTGGGGGCTACCCAACTGGAAAGCAGCTTGGCACAAAAGGTCTCGGGGGTTCTGGTGAGCACCAGCTTGAACATGAGTCAGCAGTGTGCCCTTGCTGCTAAGAAGGCTAATGGTATTCTTGGCTGCATGAGTCAAAGTATCACCAGCAGGTCAAGAGAGGTGATCCTTCCCCTCTACTCAGCATTGGTGAGGTCACACCTGGAGTAGTGTGTCCAGTTCTGCGCTCCCCAGTACAAGAGAGACCTGGACATACTGGAGAGAGTCCAGCATAAGGCCACCAATATGATTAAAGGACTGGAACACCTCTCCTGAGAGAGCTGGGACTGTTCGGCCTGGAGATGAAGAGGCTCAGGGGAGATCTCATCCATGTGTATCAATACCTAAAGGGAGGGTACACAGAAGATTAAGCCAGGCTCTGTTCAGCAGTGCCAGTGCCAGGACAAGAGACAATGGGCACAAACTGGAACACGGGAAGTTCCCTCTCAACACCAGGAAGCACTTCTGTGCTGTGCGGGTGACAGAGCACTGGCACAGGCTGCCCACAGAGGTTGTGGGGTCTCCTCCTTGGAGATCTTCAAAAGCCGCCTGGATGTGGTTCTGGGCACCCTGCTCTGGGTGTCCCTGCTTGAGCAGGGGTAGGACCAGATGGACCCAGAGGTACCTTCCACAGCCGTGCTGTGATTCAGTGAGGTGTCTGGACACATTCAGGTATACAGGTAGTTATGTTTCAAAGACATTGCAGTATGAAGGCGAAGAGAGAAAAGTAGAAGAAAGGTAGCTGAACTGACACCTTACATATATATTTTAAGCTTATACCGTGAATTAAGTTATATTCCAACAATATTCTCCAGTTGCTAGGCATATAAATTAAAACACCTGAGAATCATTGGCAGATGGATTATCTTTAATACAAGTTCTTTCCAGCTTTAGTCAGTTATGTTTAAGTACTGTAGACCCAGAGAACTCTATAATTATGTTCAAAAACACACAGCACTGCTGTGCAGAGTTAATAGAATAATATGGCAAGAAGTTCTCCAGTCGAATGGTGTCACGCTGTGGATAAATTAAGAAAAAAACAGGTTGTAACCATGCTATCCAGGTAGACTTAAGCCAGTTTCACGTGTAAGTGCGATTATTTTTTTAAAGTTTAGAGAGGAGAAGCTTCCTGTTTATGTAGCTGGCCTCAGCACTGATTAATCACATTGAGGTCCTCATGTGGTACTCGTCCCCAGCGAGGGACCCTGCAGCAGGCCGTGCACAGAGGAACCGGTTGTTTTCCCAGGACGGGACAGGAACTGCCAGCTCTGTGCAGTTTTGTCTGGCTGCCCCTCCTGATACAGCAAGTGCCGCTGCCCAGTAACCGTATTCCTTCCTTGTCTTTGGAAAAGGCAGCTTAAGGAAGGAAGTGTGTGTGTGTGTGTGTGTGGCTTTGGAAGTTATTATGAGGCATTTAAATGCTGAGGTTTTTGTCTTTACCTGGTAAGATCTGTATTTTGCTGTATGGTTTTACTGCTAGGTGTCTATTTTGAGGAAATAAACGAACAGTTCATGGTAGGAACCCACTGGAATATTTTAAATTGAAATGTGTGAAAAGCAAGCAGCCCTAGAGATGCTGCATTGACTGTAACACTGCTTTCACTTGAGCCACATTCAGTTAATTAGTCATAGAGGTCCTGTAATCATGCCTATAATTGTGCAAAGAGATCCTTTGAATGAAATGTTGGCATTTGGCACTGACTTTATCAGTTCTGCTTAATTTTAATCGTGTTTAAAAATCTTGTCCAATTCAAAATCAAAACTGAAAAATAAACAAAATTTTGCCATATGTGCAGTGTTTCTGAGTTGTTTTATTATTTTCTTTTCTGGCCAACCAAAATGTTATCAATTTTAACTGCTCATAACAGCATACTTTAACAGCTATGTATTTATTTATAATGACCACTTAAACACTATTAGGCTGATTCTGGTACCACTTAATGCATTAACTCTGTATTCCATTGACTTTGATGGAGTAGTGACCAGTTCTTGCTGGTGTTACTAAGAAGAGGGCTTTGTCTTTACTTTTATTATAGCTATATGAAAAATAGGTTCCCTGTATTCTCTATTTCTTTCATGGTTTTTCCACTGTCAACATAGTATCTGTATGTATATTATAAAAAAAAAAGTCCATGAATAGCTTTCTAGTCCACTCTAGCACTTTATTCAACTAATTCCCCTGTTAAAAGAACCAGATTTTTTCATCCATATCTACAAATAAAGTTAATATAATTTGAATTTAAAGATGTGTTTTAAAGTAACAATTTTTGAAACCTGATACAGTCTTCTGGATCCTTATCCAGAACACAAGACATTTAAAAAAAAAAAAAATTGACATCCATCCATTGGGTAGTATAATGTCTTTACTGCATTCCAGGAAAATTTGGATGTAGGTTTTGAGATTGTTTATGGATCATTTTCCACTTTTCACCCCATGACATAGGTATGTTCTCCAGCTGATACCATCATTTCTAATTAGATGCAGATGGCTGTTAGTGGGGGGAAAAAAGTGTTCAAGAATTTGAACCCTATGGAAAGGTAACATTTATATCTTTTGGTGTCTTGACTTTAGAAGGCACGTCACAGTTCACTGAGATGAGCAGTGCTGTGATGTTTCAGTGTAGCTCATTTAAATGTTTGCCATACTATTGTAGGGAAATAGAAAAGTGAAATAACTTAATCAACAAAATATTGAAATGATTCAGAGTATTTTCCCCAGGGAGAATGCTTAAGAATCTTTTAATCCCAAATCAGATTGAAAAATACATTCGCATTTGCTAGAGGACTGAAAATGGACTATCCCCATAGCATGCAATAATCCCTTCTCTCTGAAGATGTAACAGGTCTGGGTTTGTTTCCGTAGTTGAACCCGAAGTTTATTCACTGCATAGGTTAGCTCTAGGGAAAAAAAGAAAAACTGATCAATATTTATTTATTAGTAATAATTTCTACTTCATGAAGACCTTAGATTTCATTTTGATCCCACAAAGCTTGCAAAAAATGCTACAGATCTTGGTGGGATCAATTCAGTGTTTCATGGTAGTTTTTTATTTAATTCACTGTGATCTGCAGTCGTAAGACCGAGGAACTGTCAGCAATACACAGCATTATTCCAGATTCTAAAAATAATCAGGTTTGGAAATTGGAGCCTCTGTTTGCTTTGTTTTTTGGAGTGTCCCTTTCTTTAAGGGGCAATGTAGGTATTTCAGGGAAACCTAGGAGAGGGTAAAGGAGACTGTGCAGGAAGTGCACG
Organism: Anseranas semipalmata; assembly: GCA_013399115.1. NCBI lineage: Eukaryota > Metazoa > Chordata > Aves > Anseriformes > Anseranatidae > Anseranas > Anseranas semipalmata. Next base: position 323,870 of record VXAA01005069.1, on the reverse strand, counting down.
TGGCCACACTCTTAGATAGCTTCACTAATGAATTACTCATACCTCTAGTGCATCTACTTACATCTCTCACCAGGATCCAAGTAAGGGCTGTATGCTTTGAGAAATGAGCAAGGACAAAACGTAACAGTACTGGGGACCCAGGTTGAATGAGGGGCAGTCGTTGCTGCTTGTTGGATGGAGGTTTTTTTCCTCCTTTTGATGCTGCATGGGACTGTTCTTTTGCTTTAAGCTAGACATACTTTTATCTTTCTAAAGTTTAAATTCTATGTTTTGTGCAATAATACATCTATTAAAACAACCTAATTTACTACAGCTATCAAGTTACTGGTGAAGTCAGGTGGCAGCCTAGTTGCCAAATTAATCCCTGTTGGGTTAAACCATAGAACAAACTCTGCTAAAGTTCTGTAGGGTTGCTGTTGTAGCTGTTTTGTTGTTGTTGTTGTTGTTGTTGTTGTTTTGAGAATATAACTGTTTTCAGACATATATCACTGAACCTTTGCTGTCTGAGATTCCCTTGATTTCTGTGGTAGTGTTTACATGTTTTGGAGATGTTTAATCCTGCAATTAATCATGAAGAGACTAATTACTGTATTCCTGAATGCACATCAATATATATTAAACTCTACATGATGATGTTTGGATCTGTTTATATGTAGAGTATGGGTCAAATTTAGTTGCTGTGTTTCTATATAAATTATACTGTAAAGCCACAGGCAGTTTCAAAGAGGCTGTAGCAAGCTATGGCTTCAATGTCTACTAACGTAAGCAAATGACAAAACTGGCTCTTACCTGGCTGTGAGCCTAGCACTCTTTGTGGGTTGCAGGTGGCTTGGTTTGCTTTCCGTGTAACACATCTCACCTGTGTAAAACGAAGAGCAAAAAAAAATCCCTTATTCGTTTGTAATGACAAATCAGCGTTGTAATGGTAACGCGGTAGTCTCCATTTCAGCTGTCATGCAGGTTGTTACTTACATCAACAAGCAATAAAGAAAGCTGCTGTATTTCAGAAAAGTACAAGGTGAAACTCTATTTTCACTCCTCAGCTTTGCCACTGATTTTAATAAATTCAGGCTTTGACATATGGTGTTTTGTCCATTTCTCTTTTGCCTTATGCAGTGGAAGTAATGTAAGATGGTGTATGAAGTGCTCCCAAACCAAAATCTTGTCCTTTCCCACTGATTCCACACAAGTGCAGATGATGGCGAACGCGTAACTCAGCAGAGAGTGTCGGACCAGAGACCTAGATCCTCCAGGCTGCGAACATCACTTGATGTCATGGCAGGCAGCAGCAAAGCCCCTGTTGCTCTGACTTCCAGTGGGGATCAATGCCAGGAGTCACTGAGTCACAGCTGCTTCCCTTTGCTGTCAGGGTGCGCTCCTTGTGCAAAGAGGAGACCCAGCAGAGACTCGGTGGGCAGGGAATGAGTAGAAGCATTGACTGAGCACTCTGAGTAGCTCTGCAGTACGAAATATTTTGCAAACGTTTTGTGCTTTACAGCCCACAGTGCTGCTAGCGTGGGGTCACCTTCTCAGTGGGAATAAAGTGACACAGCTCTTCTGCAGCCAGTGGTGTGGCACCGATTTATAGCATCAGGGAATCTCAGATGGAATTGTGAAAACTTCTTATAGCCTGTCAGTTTTGAAGGATACAGGTTAAAGATAGAAAAATGTTATGTTTGCCTAAGTGGGTTGTTTACTCCTTAAAATAAAAAGGGTGCTAGACAATATTGTTGTATAATCTGAATCTGCTTACTGCAGGTGGTTATTCTATATACTAAATTTAACATTTCCATGGACAGATGACAAACCTGCACTTTCCTTTATGTAGCATCTTTCAGTACATTATCCTATTAGTGTGATGTCATTTGAGATGAATATATGCAAGAGTAAAGAAAAAGCCCTAAGTTTATGCTGAATGCCATCCAAATGCCATTATGGTAGCTAGAGTAGGAAATGCATTAATGTTATTTTAGTGTTACTCTAAAGACTTAATTTGAACATTTCAGTCGTTGTCTATAACAGTTCTAAATATAATTTTGGGATGGATTTTCAAGAGAAATCAGGACTGGCCTAACAAATCAAAAGTTTTAGCTTGATTTCAGCAGAAGCGTTGAGTGCTTCAGAAGATGTCTTGCATTGATCTATCCAGTTATACCTTCCTGTATGATGCTGGAATGTAGAAATTGTGTATTGTTGCTTGTGTTACTGTATAATTGCCCATCCAGATACCTTCTTAGCTGCTTGCTTGTTCTGCTTTCCCCATCCTAATAAATCATACCGTACTCCTTACCATTTTCTCCCACTTTTAAAATAATTCTTTTTACTCCCTCTCTGTGGAATAACATGGGTTGTCTTCCTTGGCCTGCTGTCTGTCTTTACTCCAAGCTTCGTCTCTCCTTTATTTGCTCTCAGTCCCTCTTTCTCTACTTGTATCTGTTTTAACTTCCCAAAGTTTTGAAGTGCTGTTTTCAATAGGTGTGGCCATTAGACTTGCCTACTACAGCGCAATGTTTTATTTAACATACACCTACTGAATCCATTCCTATCAAATTACATTCATTGTTTTTTGTTCATTTCAACCCTTGTACAATTACCACCGTCCTTTCTTTGCCTCTTATTGTCATGCTATGTGTACCCAGTCTTTGTGATGTGCAGGACATCATTATTTTCGTTTTCTTCCATTGCCAAACTGTGCAAACACAAGTTGTTGTTAAAGTGTGCTATTTACACAAGTTGCTTTTTGTTACTTCATTCAGTAAGAAAGTTCTGTGCCTTAGTTTCAAGACTGAATTTTTGCTGTGTTAAATTGGAAGATGGCCAAACACAAAAAGATCTTGATACTAATGTGCTTCACAGTAAAGAATTACCTTAAGGAGCAACGCCCCGTGTGTGTGTTTTTCCTGGATGGACTCAGACATCACATGCCTCAGGCTGATGGTGCAAGATAATTCAAATACCGGTGAAACACATTTGCCCTTGTAAAACTGGGTGATATTATTTCAGACCATATGTGAAATGAGTATTCCTAAGGGAAACACTCAAGGTAGACATCTGGAAGAGTACCACCTGCCAGTCAGGCAAAGCAAGGAAAACAGACTTTTGGAGGAGTGGAAGTAGAATTTGGCTAGATTGATTTTTGCAACCTAGCTCAGCAAGTCAACAAGATAATGGAAATAATAAGATTTTCTCTATGTTGTTTGAACATGCACTACTGGTATGATGATCCCATCCAGAGGCTCAGGCTGAATGTGGAACCCTTTTATGTTTCAGTGCACGCCTTGTGGCAGACTTTTTCCTGAAGATTTTGTTATTGACTTCATTTTGTCAACTGCTGTATTTTCATGTACATGAGCTCTGCTTCCTCTCACTGTTTTTGATGGCTATGCCCTTCCCTTCAGCACCTGGAATGGAAAGGCTGAGCCCTGTTACACTGACAGCTGCTGTCATGGCATGTCTTTGCTGTGGAATTACTCTGAAATGTCCAGAGACCTCAGCACCCCAACAAGAGTAATATGTTCAGGGGTTCCAACTATAATGGTGTTACAGGTTTGGTTTTGTACCTGTTTGCTGGTATGGAGTCCTGCCTATTTCAGTGATTCAGGCTATGTTCAGTGATTCTTCCTTAACCACCTGTGGTAGAGCTGATTTATTTTGGAATTACTGGAAGAAGGAAGAATTGCTGGAAGATTTTGAAGGACCGTCAGCACTGAAATTATTTGTTGTTTGTTCTTTTGCAAGTGTAGATGTACAAGTCCAGACATGAAATGACTTCAAAACTGGGAAAAAGCTGAGTAAAGCCTAGATAAAAGCCTAACTTGTGGTAAAGTAAGGGCATGCCATTGCTTTCTTGTGCTCTGCAGTTAGCTGTCTTGTGGAGGATATTCTGCGAAGTAAAATGATGTGCTAAGTGGGATACCTCGTGTGTTGGAATCACCTTACTTCAGTTTTACAGTCAATGCAACTATATGAACATGGTGCTACAGGTTTTGCTCTTCAAAATAATTAGGTCTGCTGGAAAGTGATCCTTAATAATTTAAGTAGTGTGCTGCCATCAAAAGAGCAGCCTAGAAATTAATAAATTAATTAATTAATTAAAAAAAACAACCTGAGATGAATAAAGTCACAATGAGTTTTATACTTGGTCCTATATCGAGATGTATCTTATGTAGCAGTTGGACATAGCAAGGAAGTCCCTTCCTGTTGTGTTTGTGTGGGCAAGTAAAGAAAGGAATTCACAGAGCCTTTCACTAGGATTGAGAGTGTCCAGAAAACAAGAAAATTAAGATGGACAATCAGCTTCACATTGGCTCAGACTTCTTTGCTTTTGCTTCTTGAAGTAACTTTACAATGGAAATTTAGATCTACTCCTATGCAGTGATGGTTCTCTAACCCCTCCCCTGTCAAGTGTTTTTGGTTTGTTTTGCTTTGCTTTTTGTTATTTCTTTGATAACGATATTGAAAATTCTTTTAAGTTGCACTTCTGTAGTTGTTTGGTTTGACAGTAAAATGCAACCCTTCAGAAACAGAAAAAAAATCCATTTATGTAAAACACCCATATTAGATTTAGTTTATGCATGTGAAAGTGATAATGGAAGTAAAGAGTGACATAGAACTGCACAATAAAACATTGTTTAATGGCGCTTGCCTTGCCAAAATTAGAGACAACCAACAAAATTTATCTCAAGCCTTATACTGTTATCTCATTATACCTTGCTAATAGTTGCTTTAACCAGAGGGAAGCAAGACTGGGAATGCAAAATAAAAAGAAGTCTCTCACAGACATCTTCATTTAGTAAGTTCAAGGTACTCCTGTATGTTTTTAATCAAAAATTGTTTTTTAGTATTTGTCATGTTTATTAGTTCATTTGGTCAGACTATGCCAGTGATAATTTAATTATAATACAGCTTCCTTTCAAAAACAGATTAGGTGTTAAATAAGCGTCCCAGCAATAGTTATGTAGATAACAAAGGAAATCAGTAGTTTAATTTGTAAATTAAGGTCTCGTTATTTTTCTAATAAAGAAAATAATGCCTATGACCATTTCAGTGTCTTGAGTACATGGTAATTTATTTGTGGAGGATACCTTTACAAAAAGTAATTACTCCAATAAACACTAATGAGTGGTGTGTTTATCTTAAAAGTTGCATGAACAGTTCCTGAGGGTAGTAGGGCCAGATGAAGGTCTAAGGGTTAATCTAAAACACAATGCTTTAAGACCTGGTTCCTGGTGTCAGTAGGAGTTCTTCAGTATTTATTGAGCATTCTTTCACGGTTTCCATCCCACTTCTTTGGCATTTTATTGCTTGCTGATACAAATTATCCAGGGTTCAATAATCAAATGAAAGATTGGGTGAAGCGTTCAGGCTCTAAGCAATATATCTTTAGGGGATGTATTTTCTAAAAGATTTTCCCGTATTAGATGCACAAACCAGAAAGTTCAGGTTTTAAGCTTACTGTTCTGTGTAAACATTTCAGATGGCATTATTCAATGGTAAGGAATTACTGTATTTTGCTGTAAGAAAAAACAACCACATAGGTTATTTAATTTACAGAATTAGACTTCTGACTATGCAACCCTGTTTAACAAGTAATCCTCCTAAGTAATTTAGTTGTGGGGCTGCTTTCTGCCTGTCACTACATGAAGGCAAAGATTAAACCTTCCAGGGATTGCTCCATCTAAACTAGTTACACAGTCCCAATTACTGCTTCTCCCACCAGTGCTTGTATATGTTTGTAGCGGAAAAAGGAGGTGGGCATTAAGTCTAAAACACCCGGCCCTATGCGCTGGATGCAGTTGCACTCTTTGAAGAGGATGCAGTGCACCTAACGAGACCCTGAGCTAGTTTCGCTTGGTCATTCTTGATACCTTCTGCTTTCCCTTTTCCTGAGCCTTGGTCATCACTGACCTATAAGTATCTTCTCCCTCTGCTTTCTTTCCTCTTGATACTTTCTTGTGATGTTACTGCATTTTCGTGTGTTGAAACTTGTTTCTCTCCCCACTGTTAACAGTGAGCAGGAAGGTGATGTCACCCACCTGAAAGGAGCTGCGTAGCAGAGGACAAGGTGAAGCCCTTTCCAACCCCTGAGCTCAATTTCCAGCTACGTACTTGTCTGTATCCTGTACAAGGTTCAGTTCTGAAAATTCTTGACCACTTGCTAGGTCCTTCAGAGTTTGTCCTTAGATATCCTGGTGCTACCTCCTAGAGTAAATGATCAGTGAAGGGGAAGATATGAGGCAGGTGCGGCAGGTTTTTCTTTTCCTCCCTTTCCTTCATGGCATGTTATTGCAAGTCACGTTTTCACACAGATCCTGATGCCAGATTCAGTGACACTGTTCCTTGTTTGGAGACTTGTCTGGTTCATGTCACGAGGTCACACACAACATTTTCCTTCTGGAATGCCGATCTTCCTCTTTGCTTTAACGGCTTCCTTAACGTAGACTACGAACCGCAGAAAGCCTCGTACCAGTGACAGAAACTTGTCTTGGTCGCCTTACCAGTACTTATGAGAATCCACTAAGGTTTATCTGCCTCTTAGGTAACAAGCAAGCTTCTTGGGTTTATTCAAGACAAGCATCATCTCATTCCTCGGGCTACACCACCTTATGGGTCTCGCTAGCAATACTGTTCCAGTGTACGGGTTCCATGGTCACAAGCTTGATGCCGTTTTCATGGCAGTATGTCCCCAGAAGTAAAGAAGAAGAAAGCCCCTGTTGTTCTTTCTTCAAGGGATCATTGGTCTCCTGTTGGCACCTCCAGTTACATGCCAGCATTCGTGGAAACATTGGTGTCTGCGATTTCTCACCCATCCTTTCCTTGCAGGGGAGGTGTTATCATTTCATGAAAGCCAGACTTGCAATGCAATATTATAAAGAAAAGTACTGTGCTGTTCTCAGAACCTGATATAAATTCTGCCACTTCGTCCCCTGTTTTCCCATGCAGTTATCATCCTTTCTATGATTCATTTATTAAATAAAAGCAAAGCCAAGAAAGCAGAAACATTTTTTTTTTTTTTTTGAGGATGGAGGCAAGGCAGCAACGTGAGACTTAGGTGGAATGCTGTCTGGATCAAGCAATTTTTCAGATTCATAATAACCAAGCAAAATTGGTTAGATTGGTTATTTCATTTGTTATTTTAATTGTGATTGATTTGTGATTAGTCTGCTCAGTTTGTTTATAAAGTGGGAACTTAAGATGCTACCTGAAGCAGTCCGTGTTTATAGTAGATCAGTGATTTGGTTAGTCTTTCATTTTGCTACAAGAAATGCTAAATATATTTGTGTTAAGGACAAAAAGCTTGTTTGTTTATTTGTTTTCCATTTAATAACTTGGAGGATGCTTGGTCTGTATGAGGCTGCTCATATAACTGATGTGCTTTTTTTTCTGCCTAAGAATTTCCCTTGCATACACAGCAGAAAAACAAACAAACAAAATTCTCTGTTATTTCCCTAAAAACCAAAGTCCTCTTCCCTAACAAGATTAACTTGTCAACTAATCTTAGAGCAAACACTTTATTTTAATCTATCATTGTTTTCTGACACGGGGTTTAGCAAAGGTCAGAAAAAGAGATTCATTAAAGTGATTGCGCATTTGTTTTTTCAAAAGCACATCAGAAGATTAATGCTTTGCCAAAGAAAATAAAGAAATACAGTATTTCTTTTAATACGCTTCAGCTAAATAAAGTCTTGAAATCACATGCCTTGGCCCAGATGGAGTGTTTGCAGCATAAGGTACAAGTCGTATAATTTCTACTATCTGAAAACTGCTTAAATGAGCTCTATTTCAGCCACGCCATTTATTCCACACCTGAGGTGAAGTAACTCACTCTCTGGTCCCTTCTCTGATGTAGAGCCATTGGAGAGCTGACTGCCAGTGTGTTTGTGCAAGCCTGTTTGCTTATATAAAGAACCCATTTAAGCTCCTCCACCCAAGAAATTCATGTTGATTTTGGATAATCCCCGGACGATTTTATTCCATAAAATAAATAAATAAATCTTTCAAACCTGTGACACAGCCCAGCTCCACATATTTTGGGCTATTATAAGCACAACGTTTGCATTGGGGAAACATGAACTAACATGAGACATTGGCAATTTTATATTTGTCCAGAAGTAAAATAGAATACGTATGTCAATATAGAGTGCTGTGACATTGGAGTTCACCTGATAAAAGAGTGCTGGATCAGTCTGGGGTGACTGGAGTTTGGTATATGCATCGCCAGACCCTGCACTGCGTGCTCATCCTCCAGGGTGGCTTTTCTGGAAGTAATACCAATGTGATTCGGTTTGGCAACAAACCAGTGTTTCAGAAGAAAAGGAAAAGTTGTATTAAACTTCAGGAACAATTCTATTGAGTCAGCACTGGCTGTCAGGACCCGTTTTCAGTATGCTCAAGTCCTAAACTCAAGTCAGGGCAAACGAGAGGAGGAAAAAGCCCTTGTTCTCTGCTCCTAATCCCTACTGGCACAACCCATATCCATCCTTGGGGTTCTTTCTTTGGCAACAAAACAGGTTCTGAATAGGCACATCACTAATGAAACCAGTAGTAGCCCTGAATATGTTGCCCTGAATCTCTACACTACTATTTACTGGGTAACTATATATTAAATCACATATCTAACGTTTAAGAAACAGGTATAACTAATTAGCTAACTATGTTAAGACAGGGCTAGGCTGTATTCACTCTATTGTTTATTAATAGCATTGCAATAATTTTCAGCACATGTCTTGTAGCAGATACTGAATTTGTGTAGTCAAAAGCAGCCATTAACCCGGGCAAGCTTGATTTTCTGTCATCTGTATTGACAATGGAATCATAACATTGGCTTCAAAATCACAAGACTGTATGAACAATACAAATAAAATTTGTTTTCTTTCCTACTTGGTTTCTGTTGTCTTGTGAACCATGAGAGGTTCTCTAGAAGATTTGTCCACCTACTTTACTTCCTTTTCCATTCCTTAACCTAGAAGTAAGCTGAAATTCTTGTAAAATCCCTTATTTTCAAGAACGAAGGCTATGAATGGAATGTCAAACATTAAAAGACTTCCTGATAAATCACTGGAGATGGCAGTGCCTGAGAAATAAAGTATGGGAATGGTAGCAAATGTTTACAAAGGAGAATTGACCTCCTCAACCCAACACATGGTAATGTATATATGCTGAATGTTACATGCTCTCTCATTTGTTGCTGTATCCAGTGGGTCACTATATTTCTAGTATTCTGTGTTTTATGTGTTATATATACCCTTAATTAGACTTGTGATGTAGACAGCCCACTCCTCCGTGGGGTTAAGCTGCTGTATAAATAAATAAAAAGTAGCTCTTGCTAAAAATAGAAACTAAGATTAAAAACAATGTGCTAGCCTTAGGGTTTCGGAAAACAGAACAAGCTTTTTGTTTTCCATTACTTGTAGAAAGCCTAATACTTAATATATTACTTCTAACCTAATTTTGCATTCCTTGAGTGAGTTTTAGTAAACCTCTTTTTCATTTAAACTACTATAAATTATGCTGGGTTATGATTATTAGTACTTTTAGTAGAAATACTGGCTTCACTGAAGAAAAATTTGCTTGTTGTTACCTCTGTGGTAATATTTTAAGCTCAGAAAAAAAGGCATCAGAACATATTCTTCAGCAATTATCTTGCTTCAAAACATTATATTTTATACAGATGATCAAAAAAGCAATATAATGCCAACCCACTTAGGCTACCAGTTAATACTGTTGCTGTCAAAACCTCAGTAGCTTCAGTACATTCGCGTTAGTGATTTTTAGCATTTGAGGTTACTGACCGATTGCCATCAAATTTATTACACACATATTAAAAGACCAGTCAGTCTTTGTAACGTGGTAATATATGTTTGAAGTCATAGACAGAAAGGTTTCTGTTATCACTTTCTTCAAGCAAGGGCAAAATCAGCTAGAGCTGAAATGGGTCTACACTGCGAGCTAACTTTCTCTTAGGGTAGTTTTTGAGTGCCTTTCAGACTGTAATGGATGTGTCTTTACAGTATCTCTGCCTGATGGATACTTTCTTCCACATGGGGTTTTCCCACAAGGAACTGATGCAGAGGACATCAAACGAAACAAAGTGGGACCTGAAACAGCTAATACTTGGTGGACCAGTTAGGGTTGTACATTCGATACATCTGGTAGCTGAATTGTTAGAATTGGGTGGCTTTTGCCGGGAACCTATGTGCTGTGCATAGGACCATAGCTCCGTAATGAGCCCATCCCCATCCTGTGTCCGAATCTTGCTGCCAGGAGATTTGTCTCGTTCCAGACTAAAGCTGCGTTGCAAGTCAACATGTAAGCAGTGTTAACAGATCAGGGGGTTAAGCAGGAGTATGACATTGAGCTTTGAGATAACACCATGGGTTTAAGGGATCAAGTGATATTAGTACTAGGACATTTCTTTTAGACAAACTATAGGAATATGTTCCTTCACGCTTTCTGCCTCTTGTTTTTCATTTTTTGTTTTTTTTTTTCAGTATTTTCTTCTTGCATTTTTTTCAATACAATAGTCCAGCTTAAACTAGAGTGGTGTATCCTTAATACAGCTTTTAGTTTAGTGGGTAGAGTACTATTCTAGCAGATGAAAGATCTGTGAGCCCCCTTAGACTTAGAACTTTAGAGCCATGTCACCCATCTCACTAGCAAGTGCTAATGATGCCCTAATTGCTGCAAATTGTTATAGATGCCATATTATTCTGGTCTTGCTGGCTGACCAGGAAGCAAGTGGTGAAGTTCTCATCATAAGTGATTGCCCAAGCTCCTTTAGGAGATCCCTAACAAAACAAGAATGAAGTTGCACAATAACCTGGAACCCTAAAATAACATGATCTTGCTCTTTGTAGCTGAACTGATAATGATAAGAACCTGCCTAAATATGTATAGTTTATGTAAGTGCTAGTGCTCCATATTGGCACATATGCATTTCATATTTTTCCTCATTCTATGGGACTTTTTTCTGGATATTTATTTTAAGACAGGAGATTTTGGATATCTGAAGGTCCTCAATGCATGATAACATGGATGATAGTTTGTCTTGAGTGAAGGGACTCTTCTTCCTGGGCAGTGTTGCTGTTGTAGGTCCTGATCTTGAAATATAAAGTTGGATTGTTTTAAGTTGATCCAATGCCTTGAGGTTGGTCTTGTACCAAAAGCAAGGGAACACAATGCTAGATGATGGAGCATCAAGCTCCAAGTGTTTCTGTATCCTTCCCTAGTTGCCCAGTTATATATGTCTTCACATCCTGGATACGTCTATCAACGGTCTATATTTACAAGCTGTGTTAACTTAAAATTAATTTTTTTACTTAAAAATTGTATTTATTTCAGAGTTTTCCAAAGAAGTGAAGAAAAATGAGATACTTGAAACTTCTACTATTAAAACAAAGTACTCTTTTTTCTTTTGTGTTTCAGACACAGATATTAAGGAGCTGGAGGATGTTTTTGGACTTAACGGACAAGTAGAACATAAGCTGAACTTCCTCAAAAAGAATGTATCAAAAGATATAAAGCTGGTACTGATTGCTCATTCTATTGGTTGCTACATCACACTGGAGATGATGAAACGAGCATCAGAACTTCAGGTACATCAACCTTACAGAACAGGAGTTGTGTTACCAGAGCACATGCTTAGCCTCTGGTTTATGCCATGTCTTTCCTGTGGAAGCTATATTCTGCTATAGATAAGCTTCCAATCCTAGTTCTCATTAAAATGAAATAAAAACATTAATGAATAAGCCTAATAAAATATAATTAAGTAGTTTGATGTAAAATAAAGGTCTTACTCTGAATTTGGACCTCTAAATGCCCATGTAATATAAATGATTAGTAATGGTGATAAATATCTTTAGGACTTTTTTGTTGTCTTCTCATCCTTAAATAATTTATAAACAGATACTAGATACTTGGTAATTATATTACATTGCTACACCAAAAATTAAGACTGGTTATGATTTTAATAGCAGCTTCTTATCTCAAGGCAAGCAGATTGCTAACTCTAGGTGGGGATATGTATGGAAAAGAATAATATAAATTGTGATGAGTACTGCTATAAAGGACGTTGTTTTAAAAATTTAATACATGCAAATATCACTGCTTCTGCAGCTCAGTCTTGGTTTGTGTAACTTGACAAGAAAGGGAAGTGTTACTGCATATTGTTGCCATTGTGTATCTGAACAGTTTTCTTTGCCATTGCTATTGCTTTGAAGCAATAGGAAGGCAGAGGCAGGACAGTGTCCTTGCAACTCTAGAAATAGATAGCGAACTGTTAGTGCTCAGTAATAACTCACTCTACTAGTGGATAATGAATGAAGACTACTGAACTTATTTGTTCTTAAATATTCACTCTTGCTAAATCATTGCCTCTTCCTTTACATTATACACTCTTCAGTGGAAGGAAGTGCAGTGTTAGCATAAAGTCTGTATTTAATATATGTATGAGTAGGTTCTTCCACTTCTTCATAACCATTTCCACTGCACATCTTTTTTTTTTTCCTTTAAAGAAAACAGCAACTAAAAAAGTGAAACATGAGGTTAACCTGATATATTTCCACAAGCGTATTTCACTTTGTGATTATAAACACGTTTTTTGGGGGGGAGACAACTTTTATTACTGTTTTATCTTTTCAAGAGGGAGTGTTCTAGAAAATATTGTACGCAGTAATTTGTCCAAAAACATCAACTTTTCTTTGGTCAACATCTGTACAGTCCCTATTACACAAAAGGTTTTATCTGGTTTCAATTAAACTGTGAATTGTTGAGTAATTTTTTTACACCTGACCAACTGGATGTTGGCAGCTCGATATTTGTCAATGTTTTGAAACTTAGGTATCTTTGGTACACACTTAGACTGCATGGTGCACCGTGTGCATAAAGTTAATATATGACAAGCTACATTTAAGATGCATTTAACAATAGAAAATATTTGTGTAAGCCAGAGTGTTGTGCAACCTTTGTCCCTTTGCCAAAAATAAGTTAACTGTTAGGTTTTATAACATATGAAGTGTGATAATAAGAAACTTGTGTTTCCATCTCTCCTTTTATTTTTACTGGAATATTTGATTCCCGCAAGATTTTGAGCACATATGTGTATTTTAGTAGCTAGATCATTTGATTTTATTTTTGTGTAGTTCTTATGTGATATTCTTTTATTGTATGAGTTTTGGTTTTGGTCTTAAATTCTCTGCTTTTAAAAGCCTTTGATTGCTTACCGTTTATTATTCTGAGCTAGAGGTTAATACATTGTATTTGGTGTTCAAATAATTCAGTCAACATTTGTATTTGCAATCTACCTTTAGCAGGCTTGATTTTTGTTACCCAGTTTAAATCACTTTCATAATCTAACCAAAGGTAGACTAGATTTTCTTTCTCCTGTGCAGTGATGAGGGAACCTGATGAGCTTAAGGTAGCAGGCATGAGGAGGATGAAGTACTACCTCCTCTTCTGTCCTTCTTGGTGGCTCTTCAGCTGTCATTTTTGAATGCTGGTAATTTCTTGGGCCCCTGTGCTCTGCAGGTTACTGGGGTCCTGTGGTATTTTTCTTAAGTTTTGTCTGCTATGTTTCTGTGAAATACTGCTTTCTTTTATTAAAAGAGAAATGAAACAGGAATTGCCAATTCACCACTGGGATAAATTCAATTTTGGACCCCAGACATTTTCCTTTTGACTCTCAGGGCAGCTTCTGTTAATGGTTTCTTCAGGAGCCCCCTTAACTCAAACTTACTGTCTCAGGTTGATGCCATTAAGCCTAATTAGTAGAAAAGTGCCACACAGGTTGCATCTGTACTTGTAACTAAATGGGGCTACTGCATGGTTTGAGTGCTGGGAAACAGCCAGCTATGCAGTGCCACTCTTGGACTAGTCCCTTGGAGACTTTTGGCCCTAAGCCGCCAGCAACTCCCAGACAACACCCTGGTGTGGGTCTGGGCTTGACAGAAGACTGAGGCCATTCCCAATAGTTAGTTTGGATGTAAACATTCTGCTTTTGGGGCGGGGGAGTTCAGCCATGTCATGGCAGACCATCCCATGCCATCCTGTTTAGCTTCAGGATCAGGGAATAGCTCCTGGTTGTTCTATTTGCTGGTACACATGTAACCATGAACACTTGTCAGTTGCCATGGTGGGCATCAAACCTTTGAAGATTCACCTCTTTGTGGGAAGTGGAGCAGACAGAGTTTTTCAGACTACCCTAAATTCTTCTCACAGGGAAGGAAGAGTGTTAATCATCCTTACTCTTTGGAGATGGAAAAATGCAACAATGTACTCTGCAGCTTACTTGATACTTGGTCTTAACCTCCTAATCTTCTTCGCTCTTCATTCAGATAACAGAACTGAAAAATGAAACCTAGTGACAAAATGATTTTCTCAGTTGTTGAAGCTTGAGCCTATCTCATAAATACACTACATCCTCCAGGCATTCTCTTCTAAAATACAAATCCTTACTTTGACTATTTCCTTGTGCTTTGCTGACGATGCTACTGTTTCCTGAAGTACTCAGTCTGATTGTTAATTTAATCAAAAGATTGACACATTTCCTTACTAATGAAATCCATTCTGTTACATCGTTCATCTTCCATTTGTGATGGTGCTATTGAAATGCCAGCACCTTTGTGGTAGCGAATTAACACTTACTAATAAAGGAAACCATCATACAAAATAAACATTGCTCTTCCTTTAAAACTGATTGAAAAGAAAGTTTTAAACCTCCAAATATGTATAAGCTTAAACAAATAAAATTTCTGTAATATATAATTCAAAAACATGCGTTGCTACTATGTCTCAGTGATTCCAAAGAATATTGGGTATTGCTAGGACTTGGTTGATCTTATAAATAATAGCTAGCAAAACCTCACAGAATCACAGAATCATAGAATGGTTGAGATTGGAAGGGACCTCTGGAGGTCATCTGGTCCAACCCCTGCTCAAGCAGGGACACCCAGAGCAGGCTGATCAGGACCATGTCCAGGCAGCTTTTGAAGACCTCCAAGGAGGAGGCCCCACAACCTCTCTGGGCAACCTGTGCCAGTGATCCATCACCTGCACAGCACAGAAGTGCTTCCTGGTGTTCAGAGGGAACTTCCTGTGTTGCAGTTCGTGCCCATTGCCTCTTGTAATATTCCAACATATGCTGGAATAGTTGTGCGTAAGGCAAACAAAAACCTTGGAAATCCCGTCACATCATTTCTGTGCTTTGCTCTTGTGCATCTGCCTTGTCTTTCCTTCACTGAGTTCTCTCTTTGAAACAGAACTCCTGTTGGTTTGTACTTTCTTTTGAGAAACGTGCAAACATAACAAAATACCATAGTTCATGTTTAACAATTCCACAGATTTATACAGTAACATAATATTTCCATATTTCCATGGGGGTTTTTTTGAGTGTGTCTATATACAAATTGTATTCAGGTCTTTCTCTTGAGAAGCTCCAACTTGTTCAGGATCTGGTAATGTATGTAGCTTAGAAGGTCTCTGTACCTTATTCTTCATAAATCAGAACTGACTTTCACCTGTCAGGAGGCTGTCCACTAATCAAGCTTCCCCGAGTTAAGCAAACGTTTCTTCATTGCTGACTATTCTAAATTATTATATGATGTATAAAATGTTGGCGCTACACATTCCCTTTTATAAATGAATTACATATGCCTAACGGAGGTACCAGGCATTTGTCTGTTAATGTTTTGCACTACTGAAATTGCCTACATATCCCAGCTGTTCATTTTCTGTCCTCTTAGCCAGGTTCTAATTCATATAAAAATGTTTCTCTCACCGTTATTGATATTATTAGAGGTCACAGGGATTGAATGACCTAAATGTAGAGCATTTTGTTGGAGCATTTTTGAACGTAGTTATTTTAGGTGATACTCCTATGTGTGCATGGTAGCTTTATTTCTTTCTTTTTCAAAATATTTAGATAAAAAAAGAGATGGAGCTGTCATCTATAAAACATTATTGTTGTTACTTCTGATGTTACAAAAAGTTAGAAATTTATTTTATCATTCTTTTTTAAATTTAACTTATACTAGACTAGTGCTTCTGTTTTGTCATTCCAAAGTTTCTGTTGTTGCATTGTTAGCAATAGGGTCTTTTATTAGCCTCTGTGCTCCTCTAGATTGCACCTTTAGTTTGACATATGTAGTCCTCATTTTCTGGTTTCATGCCTGAACCAAAAGGCCATGTTCCATCTGTTGTGAACAGCTTGCTTGGAAACATTGATGGCCTACAGGTACACAACAGAATGACAGATGTCACGACTCTGTTAGCTTTTTTTTTTCCCTTTTGTCTAGAAGTCTGCTTCTTCCCAATTACCTGCAGCCCTATGCGACATGTCTTAGTGGGAGAAGACATCATGTGCCCTTTCTGACAACAACATTGACTGGGAAATTAAATTTCAGAAACGATCTTCTCTTTGCCATCTCTTAGCCAGGGTATTTATTTTTTTCAGCATCTGTGAGAAATTATCTGTACATTTTAAAACAGTTTGTTTTAAAGAAGCTTTATTTGAACAGTGAAAAATAGCAATGAAAGAAGATAGTTTGCATTGCAATGTATATTTGTATGCTACATAAAATGCAATAGATAATTATTCACTGGCAGAAGAAAGGAGAGAATATATATAGACTACTTAAAAAAAAAATCCTTATATTGCCCCTCTCTCTCAACGTGCAAACATCCATCCGTAAATACTGTTTTGCAGTAAGACAGAATAGGGAGTTTAAAGCAAAAAAAAAGCTATTCCTGAATAAGTCATTTAAGAACATTCTGATTCCGAACTATCTTTTTCTGATACAGCTTAATCTATTTTCAAAATACATTAAGATAATGGTTTTGAATGTGTTCTAGATTCATTCTGGCCAACAGTGTTCACACATGGAGTTATTCTGGAATATTTCCATATTTAGATATTCTTTACTCATGCTTTAACTTACCAAGTCTCTTGGTCAACATCAGTTCTACAAGCTCTAAAAGCTTTTCCAAAGATTATTGGCAGAGATAATCTTTTGGAAATACAGTTTCCTGAAGACATAAGCTACAAGTAGGTGTCTTATTTTTCTCTTTTTTAGAGCTTTTGGTTGTCCCAAGAGCTGAGCCAGACAGGGAGAGAATTTTATTTTGCCACTGTTGGCAAGTGCATGTTTTGCCATCAGCGCGAGGAGATCACACCTGCTAAATGAGTTGTTGTTCACATCTTTTTGTGTGATGAGAACAGTTACATATGGGGAGGGAGGGAGGAAGGAGTGTGTAAATTGTTTTGTAATGGTTCAAAATCTCATCTGGACAAATACGAGATTCTTTCATCCTTACATCTTTCTTCTTCAGATAGAATTGCTTCTTTTATCTCTGGTTAACACTTAGTTCCTTTCTATTGAAGTACTTGGAAAGCTCCCCCTAACTTCAGTGAAAGTAGGATTAGGCCGTGAGAGAGAGAAACGTCTCAGAATTCCTCTGCTAAGTGATTTATTATGACACAAAATTCAGTCCAGTGACCCATTATGATAATAATTTAGTTTCAGTTGTGTTGAAAGCTTGATTATGAATTTGGGAAGCACTGTCATAATGACAGGAAAGAAAAAAGTCACCGTGATTTTAAACACGGGTATTTCTACAAGAAAACAAAGTTCTTTAGTACAGAATTACTGGAAATCCACAGGGACTGTGAGATTAAAAGAGAGAGATTTATTAACAGTGCAGGAACTGCTAGAGCTATTAACAGTGCAGGAACTGCTAAGCATATCTGACCTTTGAAATAATAAGAGAATCTTTTCAGCAGCACGAACGGATTAGGGAAAGACTGAATTAAAGCAATGCCATTTGTTTAATTTCTGTTTTGCTGAGATTAGAACCTATATATGTAATAGAAGACTGGTAGTGCTATCATGACAGAAAATATCTTCTGAAAGGACACTAATTTGGCAGATTCTGAAGTGCTTAGAAGTTATAGCGCGTTTTGGAAGTAGAAGGAAAATGAAAACCTGAAAACAGCTGAGTTAAACAGGAATACAAATTTTGATTGCGTTTTTGAAGGTTTTTTTAACATGGTAGCATCACGTTCAGATGTTGATTATTTAAATTACATGTCACAATACTTTTAACAAAGTCAGTTTGTGTAGCTTTTGTCTAGGTAAATTCACTTCTGATGATCTGACTCACTATTATAAAGTTTAAAACATGCTTAGTGAACAAATGCATTTTTTACCACCTTGAATACTCTCTTACAAAAGTAACTTTATCTCAAAACTTTTGAAAAGTGCAGTGAGACTTCATAAAATAGAAAAATAATGAGAAGTCTTCTGAAGAGAGATGTTGTCTTCTCTCACATAGACGATTATGCTTTGTAGACCTGTGTTCCAGTGTGTGGTGTCACCGACAGCTCAGCAGAAACATGAAGAAATGTCCTTGGTTTGTACAACTTTGGTTTGACTTGTCTTTGCTGAGAACTCTTTGCTCTTAGTTCCTTAATGGATTGCAGTGATGGGTGGAATATGGACATGTGATTATGTCTAGCAGTAGGGATCATGATCTGGAGAAACTCTGTTTTTATATGAATTTTATGCATCTTGCAGGCTGAAATGATAAAGTGCAAAAAGCGTAAAAAAATAAAATGGGTAAAAGACTTACGGTAACACAAATCCAATGACAACACTGACAAAATTATTATACAGGAAAATAAATAGGTGGCTGTACTGAGCAGATCTCAAGAGGGAATTGGTACATATTTCAAATAAATATACATCTTGTGAAGAGAGCTGCACATTTCTAGGCCATAATAGAAAGCTAAACTGAGTCTGATGTATATTACTTTTCCTTCAGTCTATCCATTCCAGATAAATGAGCTGCATATTAAAAAAATAAGCAAACAGCACTAGCTGATACATACCCATCTTCATCTACCTTAAGGTGTTGAGGGAGTAAAAAAAGGAAGGAAACTAACACAGTTTTGCACATATTTAATCATGAGTCTACGTTCAGCTGCCTTCAGTGAGACGTGTCAATTTAACTTTATGGATGTCTTAAGCTGGTCAATGAATTGGACTGTTTCTGTAATATATATATATATTTGGCAGTTCTCTATCAGTTCTTGACAGCAAGCCTTTGGGAGCATATGCAGGGAAACACAGGTGGTCTGAGCCAGCAATTAGACTAAAATTTGCTTTAGTTGACAATGTACACATTGCAGAGGCTGCATAATCCACCTTGCAACAGATGACAAAGTTTGGAAGAGTATATTCTCTCAGTGAGGCCTCAGGCAGTATCATTAAATCTACTGGAATAGCCAGTAAAGCAAGCAATATGAACTTGGTGCATATGCTAACATTACGCAGCTCTGTTATTTGGAAAAAGCAAGAAGTAATGCAGATGATTTATTAAACCTGACAAAATAAAATAAGATACTGTATCTTTGAAGCATCAAGGGAGTTTCTAGAAAAAAAAAAAAAAAAAAAAAGCTGGATAGATTTAAAAAAAAAACAGAGAAGAGGAAAACAATCTTCATATGAAAACCTAAGACGTATAAAACCTTCTCTCTTTGGGGTAGGAGGCTGCAAAGCAAAGAGCTGTGAGTGGGTGAGTTCATGGTAAACAAAGATTCATTGGAGAGATACTGACTTTTGACTGAAACAACTAAAAGCCCACCAGCCTGAATTTAAAAGCTCAACAAAACTTCAGGACCCCATCAGTGAAAGGCTGATAACTGTGTAATGGGGTTGAGTGTCAGCTCACCCAGGAGACAGTGAGCAACCTTTATTTTCACTGGCTTGATGACAGACTGTAATCCTAAAGGTCCCAGTCATATTCTTTTCTACCTCTCCCCGCCAAAGAAAAGCTTTAAAAAATGTAAACTCTAAGAAAATGGAGCAATCATCAGGCAGACAGGATTTGTTGTATAACTCTCACTGGAAGCCTCCGTTGTGCCTCGGAACCAGCAGCATGTAGATTCCCTTCACAGACAAACAATCCACTTTGCAGTTTAGAGGGCAAAAGAATATAAATACCAAAAATTTAGGAAACTTAAAATGTAACAAGGAATTAACTGTTAATGGCGATGCATCTACAGATGTAACAGTGCCTAAGGACAAATTAAATAAGGAGCCAAAGCTTTTGTGTTTTGCTTTCACCAGGGAGAGACATACATCTTTCTCCACACTAAGAATATAATTTTTGTCAGGAAAAATTGGCTTCAAAGCCGAAGCAACATGATCTATCAATTATCCGCAAATAACTAAACCTATCGGGAACTGAAATGCGATCGACAATTTGAACATACTCTTCTGTCATGCTCTGGGGATACCTGAACATTACTGCATTGCGTCTGTCTGGTTTTCTGTTTTCTGCTTTCATGTCTTAAGTAGAGAAATTAGCTTTTATTCATACATTGTGTAGTCTATTACACATGGTACCACCTTCTGATTCTGACATTGAGCAAATAAGTTGTGATCAACAGTGTATATATAACTCCCTGTTATCTAACAGTCTGCCTAACAATCCACTTTCCTCTAAAATGACATAACAGTATTTATGCTTTAAAGTTGTTAAAAAATAAAAATAAAAAAGATTTACTATTTCATTTGTGGCAAAATGTTGGTCAGAGACTTTCAAAAACAAAAAGCATTTCCGTTTTAGTTAGTCCCACACTTGATTGCTGTGCCTGGGCATGTCCTCTGTGATTGTTTCCAGAGAGAACTAGAGTAACTTCATATACCTGCTTCTGGAGAAAATAATTTTCAAGTTTTTGTCTTTTAATTTTATGGACATCTTGTGGATGTGGCACTTAGGGACATGGTTCAGTAGTGGACATGGTAGTGTTAAGTTGATGGTTGGACCTGATGGTCTTCAGGGTCTTTTCCAACCTAAATGATTCTGTGACTCTGAGTTCAGCTTTTTAATCTATTCTGTCATAGCCTTTCCACTATTATCTGAATTTTCATTTTTCTCTTCTTCAAAAAGAGGGAACTGCTCAAAGTCTGAGTTGTATGCCCAGTCTCTCAAATGCAGCAAGAGATTTCTTCTCTCTCAGTCCTCAGTAATTCTGCTCAGCCATGCAGCTTCTTGCAGTGGGCCGCAGACCAACAGGCTGTCTGTGCTCCTAAGTGAAATTCAGTGTTGCTCGCCATGTGGTAGTAACACCTCAAAAAAGTAAAAGAGATTTCCAGAGGGCTCTAATTTGTATGTCTGCCCTGTCTGCAACCTAGACTTGTTCTTGCTTGTAGCTGTAGAGGTAGCAAGCAAGAAATAATAACGGTTGAGAAGTCAAGAGACCAACATACGATGATAAAATTCTGGATTTTTTGGCAACACAAAACTTTAGGATTAGGAACATGTAGAATTTTCAGTTTCATGTTAGGAGGATTACCTGTTTTACTATGCCACTTTTCAAGATCTTCTGTGTCTTAACTGTTGAGATCTTAACTTCTAAACTGAATCATAGAGTACCCCAAGGAAGCATGAATAGAAGTTTAGGTTAGGCTTATGGTGCTTGTCAGCCTACTTGGCTGAAGCTCATGCCTGATTATCTGGTCCAAAGAAAGCTTTGTGAAATTAACCTTGCAGTGATTTGGTTGTTTTATTTTGCTCACTAATGTATTCTGCTGTATTTCTGTTACACTGTGTTAGCACACCATGGCTCAGCTCACGTTAACTACAAATGGAAAACGTAGTTAATCATGCTGTCAGCACCTGAAAGTGGGCAGTTGAGTCCTGGATTTGCCTGGCTGAGTTCAGTATCTGACCAAAAGATGTAAATATAGAAACTCATGTTAGAAAACAAAAGGATTAAAGATTGCAATGTGACTGTCTAGGAACAGAAAAAAAGTGGATATACACTAAACAAAACTGATCTATAAATCCACTCATTTTGTATTTACCGAATATAGACCACAGACTACACACTGACAGTTTGTTTTATTTGATGAGTGAATGTCTCCTCTAAAACAGAAATAGGGCTACTAGAAATGTAAGGTACAGTGGCAATTAAAGTTCTGTTTGGGTTTTTAGGAAAGCCTTTTGAAGTATATATGTCATTCGTTCTTAATAGTGCCTTGTGTATATTATGAAGACAAACAATGCATTTCTGAACAATACTGAGCATACCTTGTATGCTTTTTGAGTGGGTAAGGCAGGTTGATATCACTTGCTCAGTCCTAGAACTTTATGGGAAATATTAGATTATGTGTTGTTCAGTACTCTAAAGAAATCAGGAAAATTTACAGTCCAGAAATCTTGAAGATCAAATGAGACCAGTAAATAGTAGAGTGATACTAAAAAGCACAAATGTGAATTGAATTAAAATTGATTTCTGGTGCAATGAAAATAGAGGTTTGAGAAAATCACTGGCATCTGTCAGAGTGTAATTACCTAGCCTATGAATACAAGTTTCTATTTATCATTGATCACATTTTTAAGAGCGAGGGCTCAGAGTCAATAATAACATTGCTTTAAGATTAGCTTGTTTAGATCATAAGCCTGTGATAAGAAGGCCATAGGAAAAAGGGAAAAGTGAGGTCTCAGGACTTTCTGAGGAAAATCGTGGTTTATTCATAATGTTCATGAAAACTTACAACTTCTGCCACTGTCTTTAATGTATTTGTTTTACTGCTCAATTGAATATAGAAACAGTGTGATAACTAAGATTTTTGTCTGTGATGATTCAAAGTAGGGAAGCATGAGAGTAATAATTCTGATTTGAAGAGACTTGAATGTTTTTAATAGCATGTTTATTTCATTACTAATGAGACATCTGATTTCTTTTCGGATGTATGTAGTCAGAATTCAAATACACCTATAAAAATTATTTTTTCTAGGAAGTTTAAAGATATTAAAGTAGCCAAATGTACAAACAGAAAATGAATAAAAATAAACTGAAAACCGGAATCTGTGATCATTCATCAAGAATCCAAAGTAAAACATGAGAATGAAGAGGAAATGAAGGACTAAAAATAAAAAGATGGCTAGAAAGGTGAATAGCACAACAGGATTTGTTAAGTACTGTGGATTTTTACACATTTGGTCATAAAATCTTGTTATTTTGAATCTCTGAAAATTTGGATTCATATTGTTATAACTAAGTTAAATGATTCTATAAAAATGAGGGAATCGTAAACATAGCAAGAAGTGAATTTCAGAAACAATTAGGATTTATAGCACATGTTTTCAAAAGAGCTTTTCAAAAGAGCCCTTTTGAAAGGTAGGTTTCCCAAAGAACTTTTTAAGCCATGTGGTGAGATCTTTCGAAATTCTGGTTGCAGATGTGTATGCATAGTACTTGAAAATCTGAGCCCCACATCTTTGGAGAGTTGGACCAAACAATCAATACTCAGTACCAAGATATGTTGCACAGAGCTTGAATTTGTTTTGTTTTTTTACTGAATTTAGTATGCTTTTAAAGAAGACAATCGAGCTAGAAATCAGTACTTTAATTCATTTTATTCATTTTAAAATTGAGTAGAGAACAGGGGAAAACAGTCAATTAGGGCATTAAGGAATTGTTCATGATAGGAGCATGTGAAAGGACGGTGTGGAGTTTTTTGACATAGACTTCACAAACATGCAGTTAAACTTTGAGCGTGGCCAGTAACTCTAATAACCAATATCTGTTCCTAGAAAATGTATATTAAACTGTAACTTCTCCTACAGTCCTGACCTCTTAACAAAGAAGTTGAACTGCTTCATCAGCTCTTGTGCTTCATTGTATGTGACACAGTTATTCAAGCTGTTGAGAACTTGGCTTGGGTCTCCTACTTAGAAGAGGATGCTTAGAATGGACAGTGTTGTAATTAAAAATATTTCCTACTGTGCCGTATTCTTAATTTTTTCATTCTCCATGGTTTACAGTGACATTTAGGGATGCTTGCTTTAAAGGCTAGAGTGGAAAAATATGTACCTCCGCATTAGCTTCTATATTGAGAATGGTGTGTCCTATTTGAAGAATTTAGACCAGGAGTGAAAGGAATTGGAAACAGACACAAACTGGGTGAAAAACAACTTAGAGTGCACATTCACTGCATTTAGGAAATGTCTAGTATACTATTGAATTAAGTTCAGATAAAGACTAGACTTTTTTGTTGTTGTTGTCCTGGCTTTTTAGTATTTCTTTTATTGCTGATAATTTTAGGGGAATTTTTGCCAGTGCCAAGATGGATCTTTTCATATACCTGAGGATGTGATGAGTGACTATTACACCTATGCTTAGAGAACTAAATCAAGCCCTGGATTTCTTCTCAAGAATCACCTTCTGTGCTCTTTTGAATAAGGTTATCTTCCGAATTAACTGTAATAGAAGTCCACTTCCTTTTCCATTTAATATAACTATAGCTAACTATAACTATAACTATAACTATTTGAAATCCTTGATTTCTATTGTTTGGTTACAATGCTACTTAACCATGACATTTTGAAAAAAAAAAAAAAGGAATTTGCCCTTTTCTGTGGAATTCAGCGTTAAATATACATTTAAGTGGAAATCCAGAAACCACAAATGTATTTAATAAACTTGTTACCTTTGGAGTCCTGTAAGAAAGTTCAATTAATGTTAATGAAAATATGCTTCTAATAACTTTGTTACAACATTTCTAGTCACTGGAAAATTGTAAGAACACCCTGCTCCATTTCAAATTCCAAAATGAAGCATAATTCTTTGTAAGAAGTAGAATTCACTGAGTCCTAATTGTTCTTGAAAACATTAGAGTGAATTTCTGCTTCTCTGTTTTAAAAAAGCATTATGACTACTCTAAGTGTATTTCACTGAAATGAAAAGTACAAAAAACAGATCTGAATAAATATAATTTGAATTGTGACCTTTAATGACAGGTGACAGTTCAGACTTTTTATCTGGTGCTGGCAATTGAAAGATATTCCAGTTTTATTTGCATAATGAATCGGATATGATGTGTTTGGTCTTTTAGCAGATTCTTGCCCATATTCCATTCATCATAATAATTAAGACTACAGCAATCTGTAGCATTGCACAGGAAGGAAGTTTGTGTATTTCCCTTATTATTTAAATGCTTCCAGTTCTGGTAAAGTCAATGGAAGGATGGTAAGACAAGCTGACTGAGAGAATTCCTCACTCCCTTCTCTCCTTTTCTCCTTCTGATACCATGGTGAGACATTGGGGCGTAAGTTCTATCTTGAACCTAAAATATATATCTTGTTTCTTTTCTTCCATTCACAAAACTAAAAAGCAGAAGGTTGGGCTTTCTGTTCTGTTTCTTCTCAGTATATAGTTCTTGTCTCACTTCTTCTGTTTTTCACTGCTTGAGCAAGTCAGGACTTGGTCTGCTCTTCTTACTCCTCAGTAAAATAAACCATTTAAAGTGTAATGGACTGGACTCCTTCTAATATTAAATCTCATCTTGGTTTTCCTTATCTGTCTAGTAACCCTTCTAGCCAAGCAGGGCTATGCGCTTGAGTTGACAGGATGCCTTTTTGAGGCCTGACTTCAGTGAGTGGTGATGTATACCCCTTCAGTGTCGGAAGTGGAGTAGAAGTCCACTTCCAGTAGAATGCCAAGGATCTCGAGGCACAGTTGGAAAATCACGGCCTTCCTTTTTCATCAGCAAAATGAGATTATAATTTAAAGGCTGGTTTCTCATTCACCTTGTTCAGCCACTTTTCCTTAAATGCATTGTCATTGAGATTTATTCGTAAGTATGGCTGTACATTGATGACTGAAAACTGTTGGTTCAAGACAGCAAAGAATCTGATTCTTAATGCTTTCTTTGTGTTGAGCCATCTCTTCATCGCACACTTTAAGGTTCGTCCTAAGTGGTAAGTTTCCCAGGTCATATTTAGAAGGATCACATTTACTGGTCCATGTACCGTAAGGGTACCTGCAGATGCAATGCAGTGGTCTCATGGGAGTGCTACACTGAAAAATAATCCCACCCTGAACTTCCAACGTGAAAATGGAAAGAATTTCTCCTGGAAAGTGGCAGCTGCGCTCTGACATTCATGTAATGGGAGCAACTGAAAGCTTTATGGTGTGTAACTGTGACACTGCATTCCAACATAAGCTTCTCCCTGCCCTTCTTCCAACCAATAAACTATTCTTCCTCTCTTTTCACTCTCACCCCTCCTAATCTTCTTCTGTTTATATGCTTTAATCATAATAGCAACAAATCCATCCCTGCCGGTATTATCACACCGTTGCAAAATTTGGCTGTCTCCTTTGGCACTTCCCTTGTAGATGGAATGATATTGCCCACTTTGATGGGGCTTAATTCTCAATGTAAAATACTGCTCTGTCAATGAATATTTTCTCTATTAAACTATTTTCAGTCCAACAATAAGATACAGCTTTTTGGGAGAACAGTTTTCTCATTATTACCTTAACCCATAAAAACGCTTTTTCTTTTTCTTTTTTTTACATTATGGGCAAGTCTTCAGTTACCCAAATATTTGTAGTACAGAGTAATTTGCATTTCAGCCCTGTGAGACATGTAAATATAAAGAACACTCTGTGTATTTAATATTTTTAATATTTTTAATAATTTGCAAATAGTTCATTATGTAGAGCTGACCTGTTGAGAAGTAGTTTCTAGTGTCTGTAGAGAACACTTCTGAGTTCTAGTATTTTGTATATTTAGCAGAATTCTGGACTTTCACTGGGAAAATTCTGGGAGTACTTCTTATTGGAAAATATTTCAAGTAATGTGAAACAACAGATTATATTTTCTTGTGAGATTACCCACTTGTAAGGTGAGGTATGGATGGTCCCTCTCCTGCTGCCATTAAAAAGGTTTCAGTGGTCGAAGTCAGGTGTTATGGAAGATACCAACAACCTTTTGAAAGGGGAACCTGCAACCAAGAAAACAAGATATGACTGAAAGGTTATTGATTTAAAAGGGAATTGTCAAAGGTCACAATTTACTTCTCAGTCCAAGAAGATACTCTGTAATTACCGTGGTAAGTGTTTTAGGGCAGCCTTGGTCTTCATCTGTCTATACAAGAACAGATGAGAAAATCTTAGTTTCTAGGGCTGAGAATATCTTGGCTTTGGTGAGATCTACATTGGCTGTAAACAATCATATTTAATAATTGATAGATAAATCCTTTGATCAGAATTTATTAATGGGGCAGAATTAAAGCTTATTACATTGATGGAAATTTTGCCACTAGTTTTGACAGGACTGAGGTCAAACTTGCAGCTTTTGCAGTAGGTGGAATCACATAGGACCAGAAGCATTCACTAGGATATCTGGCACACTGCAGTCTCTTTAGGGCTCTGCCTTTCCAGTTATTCTGCTTGTAACCAGCTACACTGTTGGCAAAGGTAATTTCTTACTATTAGCAGCTGAAGTTAGATAATACCAAGATTTCCATGCCTTTCACTTTCTTGCTATTGAAAGATATACCCTGAGTTATTTTCATTCCATTTTAGTTCTTCCATTATTAAACTTTGCAGAACAGGTTTTAGTATACTCCCAATAACATTCTGCAAAGTTAATACTGCAGAAGCCTGATTGAGATCTGTGTTTTAAAAGGACCCTTCATACAGCTGGTGCAATGAGTTCAGTTACAGGATTCTACCATATAGAGCCCAGAATCAAATTTATACTAAGTGAGTGGAAAGTGGCCTTGAAGTAGGCATAAATTTAGTCGCACCTCACCTTGCTGCAAATGACACGCAGGCCTGCATGCCTTCGGATGTGATCATTGTACCCAGCACTGTGTTCATCGTTGCACTGAAGAGTACAGCAGTTTGAAATACAACTACATTAAAAAAAATGCTGGTCCTTGAATTTTGTTTCCATCCAGGTGGAACTGCCAGGAAGCACTGGAGGCTTGAGGTATTAAAGACATACTTCAAATAAAATTGAATACTGTACGTTAAGTAAAGAGTGTGCCAGGACGTGGAAAGCCTTATGATCACTGTAGAGCATTTCAAACAAATGAGAATATTGCCTACTATTTATATCATCAGGTAGAATCTGAAAGCAAATAGTAAAAAAATAAACCCAAGTTTTTTATTCATTTGAAGAGTGTGTGCATTGTATATATTTGAACACAGAGGGTCAAATTTAGACATTGAAGGAGGCATAGTAATTTTTATGGTAACACTGTATATGTTTAATATAAAGAAATGTAAGCATGAGTAATAGACTGGTAGACTGGGAGAAAATAGAATTTTTAAAGTGGTGTGGAGCAGATAGATTAACTTTGATTTCAAGGCATCCTACTAATTGCTTTTCCTGCTAAATTCTTCTCTTTTTGCTACATGGAGTAGAAGTAAAACTGTACTAGATACACTACTGAGTTAAGGAGAATCTCTGCTGCTGCCAACAAATTGGCTGTAGCTCTGTTTACGTGGGGGAGTTCCGACATTTTCCATCAGGTGGAAAGTTGAGTTTATCTGTTTTCCTACCATTGAGTAGCATCAGCTAAGAGTTAACATCTATTTATACCTTAAATTATTCCTGTCTTCTTTTTCCAAGATAGTCTGTAAAAGTACAACACAGGTTAGACGCTACGAGGTGCGTTGGTATACTCATTTTGCTCCTGCATTTCATTAGTAAGGAATAGCATGGCTATTCTTAGCTAGTGTTTGTGCTACAGCTAAAAGAATGCCTTAGACTAACTTCTCCCAGAAATGGTGACATACCTCAGGCAAAAAATATACCAGGGACAGAATATGAAAGCAGGGCATGCTCCTGAAGTTTTTTCTAACAATATTTTTCTGATTAAGTCATGAAAAATAAGGAAAAACTTGGCTTTGTGAATGAGTCTGTAGGGTGGGGAAACGGAAAAGTGAGTTTGTTGTAATCTGTTGTGTTACATTGCACTACTTCAAAAGGAGGGTACAAGAAATCTGATGGTTGGGAAATTATAAACCAACATCCTCAAAAAGGAGGTTTCCCCTTAAATTTCATCAGCTGTTGCCCAGCTCACATATATTTATGTGCAATTCACAAAAAGTGAATTTGTCTTAGATCACTGAGGACAGCATTGTCCTTACAACAGTTTAATCTTTCCTTTACAAAACAAAAGTTAATATGTCCTTATGCTTTACCTCAATTAATATCACAGTAAAATACTGTGAAATTGTGAAGATTATACACAAGTGCACAAAATGAATATCAGCATCACCTGTATCTTTCATTACCCTCTATCTTGAAGGATGTTAATGCTGTTGAAATATTTGGAAACAATGCATATATGTACATATATATGTGTGTATACTGCTTCCTGAAGAATCCATGTAGCTGATGCTTTATGTGTATGTCCAAATAGAAATAGACTTACGTAAAAATTCCTCTGTATGGTTGTTTGAATTTATGTTACCCTGAATCCAGCCTGTTGTAGTATTAGGTTCTCAGAACAAAATTCCCCAAAGTTCTAAAATCTCTCTGTTGTAATTCAGAGTGTTGGAGATGTGTCTGACCTAAGTTGACCATCTCCTTTAAGGTCAGTATAGTCATGCAGTTTAATAGAGGTGAGAAGGGGTCTACAAAGGTTGTACCTGTGGTCCCAGAGAAACAAGGGTGGTCTCTCTCTCACACAAACTGATAATTCTCATTTTGCCTGTTTTGTTCAAATCCAGAATAGGAATTGAATTCAGACTCTACCCCAATCTACTAGACTACACTGTAAGTAATTTATCTATAAAAACATGAAGTTAAGTATGAACAAAGAAGAGCACATCAGATGCCAAGAGGCAGAGACATCCCTCACATCAGACTAAGATAAACGGAAAACAGCGCTCAAACAGGAAACAGCCCTTGTCACACAGCCAACCTGAGCTCAGGGTGTGATGCAATACAGTATGAAAGCAATATTGTCTTGTTAAAGTATGTTATGAATTTCTAGTTGCTTTGCTTTGCAGATCTCTAGAGGAGACATTGATTAGAGCTTGGCTACCACTTCTCCCAGCCTCGGCTCTTGCTGACTGGGCTCTGGTTTGACCTTTGAGTGGCAATCTGGCCAAGGAACAAGAGGGAGAACGCTGTGAAGACAACCATGTCAGCGTAGCACTTTAAGGAGGCAGCCTTATCTATTGGACACGTATTGTAAGAATTAAAAGTTTGGGTGATCAGGAGAGACTTAAAAATGGTATCTTCGTATTCTGTGTATTTGCCGTTTCTTATACATCTTGTGAGTCATATTTGCCCAGGTGGAGTTTAAGAAAAGCCTGCTTTTCTCACTGTACATGCGGAGTAACAAAGTGTACA
Organism: Anseranas semipalmata; assembly: GCA_013399115.1. Classification (NCBI taxonomy): domain Eukaryota; kingdom Metazoa; phylum Chordata; class Aves; order Anseriformes; family Anseranatidae; genus Anseranas; species Anseranas semipalmata. The sequence continues at coordinate 293,706 of VXAA01005069.1, read as the reverse complement.
GTACAGGGCTAAGGATTTCCATCGGTGCTTTTGTGAAGATGAATGACAAATGTCACCAAGGAGAGAACTTACCCTCATTTTAGTTTGGCATAATGCAGTTTATAGAACAGGAAAGCATTATTACCACTGAGCAATGTAATTTCTAGCCAACCTTGTTCAAGAAAGAGGAATTCAGACTGAAATAGGTAGAGGGAAAGCCTATGAGGATAATGAGGAACCTAAATTACAGGAGGAAAGGAATTCTCCATTAGCACTGATCTCTGTGGTTTTCTTTGGCAGCATTTTCTGGTGGCTAAAAAAAAAATTCCTGGGATTTTCTGAATATTTTAATTTAATGAGTTCCATATCAGAAAAGGGGGCCCATGCCAGTGATAGTGCTGTGACTCTGCCATCTTCTCCTCCTTTGCTGTATCATGGGTTTGGGGGCTTTGGGTCTTTTTCCAAAGCATCATAAATGTGTCATTGGATGCGGGAGGATTTCTTAGGGCGTGACAGCAAGGAAATGCAGAGAGGTTGTGGACTGAGTTTAGTGATCAGTCTGGTGCTGGAGTGTTTAAAATGGTTCCTTTCATTAACAGGATTCTTTTAATTAAAGTGAAATACTTTTTCTGTAGTGTTCTCAACTTCATGTTTGATGTTGTTTCATTCTGATTTTTTTTTTTTTGAGAAGGGTTAAAAACTTTGCAAATAACATTTGATTGTTTTTCCCTCCTGAAAGGGTAGAGTAGAAAGTCAAAAGTTAGTTTTTCCTGTTTCTCTCTATTTTTGCAGTTCTGTGATTTTTAGCACTATGATCTGAGTTCACCCGACAACAGACTGTGCAGCCCACAGAGCAAATGCATCAGGAAATGCACTTATGGTAAACAAAGTGCACCAACATGGTACTTAACATTTCTTTCCTGGGCATAACCACTCTGAAAAGATTGTGCCAGCATGCTGTATAAGTGAAACATGCTTTAAAATTTGTATTTATATGGTAACTATTTATACAAAAGGAGGCAAAGAAGAAAAAAAAAACATTTGAAGTCAACACATTTACTTTTCGTTCTTCTGACTACTAGTTTAGTCGGTGTGTGTAATATGCTGTTGTCCCAGGACAATGCAGTTACATTAGAGACATGAATGTAAATAGCATTATCAGACCTTATGTTAACTTTTTTACAGCTTCATGATAAAATATTCTGGAGCGTCTGTTACATCCATGTAAGGTGGCATTTCTTTCCCTTGCACAGTTCCTGTTGATAAAGATTCTACAGCTGGGACCTGATTACTTGTTGCAGCATAAAAGTTGATGTCAACATAGACTTCATACCTATGTTAACATTTGGATTTTTTCATTTCTTTCCATCACATCTAATTATGTAACTTGTCCCACCCAAAATATTATTTTGCATCCTTCACATTTATAGCCCTTAAAAATCAGTAGAGTTACATTCCACCAGTCCATTCCTTCTTTACTCCCATTTTGCCAAGCTATTCATATTCCTCTACATAAACATAACTTCCTTTAGAAATTTTTATCATCCAAACTCTTCATTAATTTTATGCTTAATTTTGTGGCTGGCTTTTGGTTGAAACCTTTTTTTTAGGATTTTTTAGAGCACAGAACACAATCGTAGTTGTCTCCCAGGGAGACAGCGCTTCCTCTGGCATTTGTGATGTGCTTCTTCACTATATGTAACATTAACTTGCTAAGCTTCTCTCTCTCTTGCTTTCTGCACTGTATCATATTGCAGACTTTCATATCATCAGCTCTTCACCATCCCCCATGTGTCCTTTCAACTATTATTTATCCTTTTTTTTTCCTATTTGTTCATGCCCTGGATTATTTTTCCTGGGCATATTTAAAGATAGCAGTAGTTTTGAGCTGGTTCCGTGAGCTGAGTGATGAAAATACCAAATTTAACTTTACAAAACCTCATTATGGTACTGCTTCTTTGCATTTTTTGTGTGTGTGTTTGTTTGTTTGCTTGTGTTGGTTTTTTTTTTTTTTTTTTCTGTACTTCTGCTTGGAAAAACTACCTTAAGTATTTTGAAGCAGATAACCAGTTTGGATCTCAGAAGGCCAGTTTGGCATGTCCTGAAGCACTACATTCATTGGAAACTGAAACCTAACTACAAAAGAAAGGTAGTGACAGCCATTATGAAATTCTTCTAGCTTCTCTTCTTCTACTGCCTATCTGTAACTTGAAGACCATATTTGTAAGCATTGAGCAAATGCAGAATATGTTTCTGATTTCTAAGCAGTCCAACATCAAGGTCCTTTGGTACAAATGCAGACTTTGCTTGATTGAAAGGTAATAGGAAAGCAGTATACAACTTCATCCATAGTTGACAGTGAAAGTTATGATATAGCTAATCTGCTTCAATGCAGAGGTAGCCTAGATCACAGTGTAGCAGTGTAGTATCACAGTGCTATCGCAGTCATCATGCACTGATGTTGATGGTGCTAACTTGCATTTTTTGTCTTGCCATACAGTTTACAGACACTGTACGTGTAGTATGAAGTGATGTTTAATAATTCTGAAACATCCAAGACCAGATCCTGGGAATTACTGCATATCTGCAGCTTTTACAGAAGTAAATTCTACATTCCAGTCTTTATACATTGCCATGTTAAGTGACATCAGTAAATTTACGCAGTGTTTTCAGTGCTGGGAACAATACAGTGCTAGGAATGACCCTTTTTGGAGAACACTTTCTAAGATACTGCATTACAATAACATTCCCTTCCCCCCAAAACACTTATTGAAAAGTATGCTCTGTTGATTCCACTATGGTTGAGGAGTTGGAATTAGATGATCTTTAAGGTTCCTTCCAACCCAAACCATTCTATGATTCTATGGAAGGGTCTCATCTTGTTCTGTGTCATCAACAGAGCTTTAGGTCCTCTGTATCGTTAGCGAGAAGCAGAAGACTCTGCTAGACAGTGATTCCAGTTCACCTGACATCTTCCACGTATCCATTTGTGACTAATTGTAAACTGACTTCAGTTGGGAGTCACAGATGATTTAACTCCTAGTTTAGGCACTGAGTTAAGGGCCAGTAATGAACATGGATGAAACTAAGCCAAAAGTTCTTTCCTTGCGGCGTACCTGATGAATGATCTCTTTATAACAGAAGGGAGGATCTGTATATAATTGCCAGGGATGATATACAGTGTGTGTAGAATCTCACTTATACACAATCAGCTATTAAATCCCTTTGAATTGTGTGAGGTATTTCTGATTGAATGAAAAAGATATGCTAAAAATAGTGTTTAAATTATTTTTCTGTGCTAATAAATAAAAGAAACCAGGGCCCATCCTGTGGCTTTTGACAGCAAGTGTCAAAATGGAGCTTGTATTCAAATAGTTAAGCTGCCTTCTTTCCCCCAGCCCCAAACATAATTGCTTCACACATACCATCTATTAAGAGCGGTTCCTGCTCTGTGCTATTTTCTAACCTGTGCCCAGACATCATCAGGGAAGGTGCTACCTGGCTTTGGCCAAAATCACACCAGAGAACATAATAAAAAAGTTTCAGTTCTGGAGCCTTGGTCCCAGCCCAGTGTAGTTTACCAGTACCGAGGATGTGATGTAAACTGGGAGCCACAAGCGTAGGCAATGAAAATGTTTCTACTGGTTTTAACTTTCTATTTATAGAAGGCATACATGGGGAAAAATATGCAGAAGAATCAAAAATCATTGCCTCTTATATGATAAATACTAGGCTATTTCTGTACTGATACCGTAAAGAAAACTGTTTGTTGTACTCTTGTTCTGGCCATAGCTCAACTCTGTGCATATGAGCATGCTTTACTGTGTCTAATTATGAATTTGCTCTTTTAGTGTAAGATATCATTAATATTCATGTAACCAGCATGCTGGATGGGCATCTTTAGGTTTTGCTATATTTATTCAGCAAAGAATTAGAAGGGTGTACCTGGGCAGTTTGTATACATGGGGGCGTGTGCATGTGTTGGACTTGGCATGTGCCCAAGACAGTAACTGCATCTTATAGCTAACAGCACAGAAGTTGTCAAGCAAAATTTACTCAAAAGTTTATTTTCTTTGAATCTTTGAACACATTGCTCTATGCTGTTACCCTGTTGCATTTGTACTGCTGTGCTCTTACCTACATAAAATGCAGACAGGCTCATTGTTTGCTTTAAAGATGGCATGAAGTAGTTCTGCTCAACTGAGCCATACGCTCCCCAGATACTGTGAGAGAAACTGTGCCTTTGTGTGTCCGTGCATCCTCCTTGTGCATTCAGAGCCCCGCTTGTGTCGGTGCACTTGAAGAACTCAATCCTTGGCCATATCCTGAGTATACCTGTGAAAACTCCACCAGAAGGTGTTGTGATCAAGAGAATTGATCCAATCTGTTCTCAAGCTATGAAACTCAAATACCCTTTACTAAAATAGAGCTGGCAAACATTGCCATGATGCTGTTAGGGGCACTCAGAAAGTTTGCTTTTCCTAGGGAGCAAGAATTCCTTGAACCCATCAGAAAAAATGTAAGTGCATCATTGAGAGTTTTAACAGCACGTTTGCAAAGACTTGCTTACACTAACTGTGCTGGTGTTTGGAAAACAAATTAAACTCTGCAGGGAGCAAATTGTGCTCTTCATATTCAAAGGATTTTCTTACAAAATTCCAAAAAAATCATTCTTTCTGTTACTTATTCACAGGGACTATACATAACACAAAGAGAGATATGGAATGAAAGGAATAGAAAAAAAAATAAAGGAACTTAATTCTTATAAAGCACTTTGAAATTTCCAGGGATAATATTGTCTATTAACTGTGTTTGAGATATTTGTTCTGTTGCATGTTTAATATGCCCAAACGTTCATTTAGGATCCCAGGAGACCTAGAAGGTAAAATAGAAGAAAATGAACGTAGTATGGGATTACTGAACACTAGGAGTGAAATAATTTTTTGTAACTTCTGTTCATTCTTAATTTTTCTGTCATGAAATTATTTGGTTTTGTTTATATTGAGCTGTGCCAGACAGTGTGCTGATACAACAAACAAAATGGCATCTCAAAATGAGCAGCCAAAGAAGAAATTATTAAAGATCTTAAAATGCAATTCGTTATTGACAGTGTATGCAAACGAAAAACAAAATAGAGGAGTGTGTTTAGAAAAGTGACCGAGCAAAGCAAAACGGCAAGCCTAGAAAGTCCTGTTTTGGTGCGAGGAAAGCATAAGCAAATGCTGGCTGTTTTGTCCTGTGCGTTTTCTTGGAAATCTTCTCAGCACAGCTGTGTTAATAAAGCAGGGTACGCTTCCCTGACCCGAGTTGTTTTGCCTACAGGTTTCTGCATACTGAGTAAAAGAAATTGTGATTAATGTGGCACTCTGTGTCAAGGGTAGACTGTAGATTACCATTAAGTGCATCATTATGTTATCTTTGAAAAATTTACTAGGTTTCACCTGACAGATAATAGCTTTTCTTTTGCCAACACAACAGAGGAATAATAAACTAATATATGGGATGAACAAAATATATCAAAAGAAGTGTTACTTTTGACAGAGAAACGGCTTTTACTTTTCTTAGTTTTTTTGAAGGATTTTAAAGTAAAACTTCCTCACTTATTTTCTCCCCAGCCCTGTGATATGAAATCATGCCTCCTTTCCACATCCTGATGCTATTGGTACGGGTCAGGGGTGTGTGGCTGCAGATCCATACTTGGATGCTTCGTTACTTACCATGGGTCAGCGCGATGGCTCGCTTATAAAAAATAATAGATTGCTTCCTGCTTCTGCCAGCTGATTTCATCTCTGGAGTTGCTGTGGGCTGCGAGTTGCGTAACTGGCGTGGAATCCAAATCTTGAGTTCTTTTTGTTGGTGGTTATTGTGTTAACCATTCCTACACCCCCAGTGAGTAAGAACAGATTATTCAGCAGGAGTGAATACTTTTCCAAAATCTTCACCACTCAAAAGTCAAAGTGAGCCTCCAGTGGCCATCGATTGTGCCACTAAAGCAGAGTGAACCAGCAGGTTAGTTTTGAAGAAGTTTTAGTTTCTGGTGGTGTAGGAGGAATATTTTCTTCAGTGGCTTAGAGTTTTGTTATTTTATGGCTTCGGTAGAGAAATCTGAACGTGTCCAAGAGGTGTTGTGGGCAGGACAACCTGTCCATTGGTAGCCAAGGTGTGACCGACAAAGCCTGGCTGCAATTAGTGAATTCACCTACTTGGGGTCTCTTCTGGAAAAAAAAAAATAAATGGCTCCTGTTCCTTTGATCCTTTCTGACATTCTTATCTGGCTTTTCACTTCCTGCCTGCTCTCCTCTCCCATTTTGTTTCTCTTAGTAAAATGGCATTATATATTAAAAGCAAGCAACAACATAATTAAAAGCAAGCAACAGATCTCTCCCGGCTCATTTTAAATGTCTGCAGAATCTCAGGTGCCTGAATTTGTAGCCAGCATTTCTTACGCATAATCAAAACTGCCTGGTTTCAGAGGTGTTGAGCTTCTCTCATTGACTGCACAGGAGTTAACAGCTCTGAAAACCATGTCACTCTTTTTAATACTGGCTGTAAGTGGCATCCATTTTTTTAAGTGTGGTGTTATATCCTCAATATTGTCATTTACCAATCCCTAAAACAAGTAGCGTTACCCACTCAAACTTGAAATCATAGCAGTCAAATGTATTTCAACTCTTCCAGTCGAAGGCATTAATGAAAAATATTAGTGTCTTTTTTTGGCTGGATCTGATCTTCATGCTTTTGGTGTCTTTATATAGAAACTGTTTAAACATTTTACAAAATTCCTTTGTTGGTGTGGTCAAGACTAATAAATTGTGCAGTGATAAACATCAATTTGTTGTAAATTTGTTTGGTGTTTTGTTCTCTGTTCTCATTTTAATCAAAACAAAAGACTTCCAACTGTTTTTGCAAATCCAAAAACGTTGAAATAACCATTATGCACTAAAAACTTGAGTAGACGCAGTTGTTGCTCTAAAGTCTGCTCTGGGCAGAGTCCTGGGCTTGTGATGTTCTGACCCGAGTTCCAGCTCTGGGTTCCTTAGGAAAAACTGTGCTCTGAGGGTCACAGCAGTGGTCTGAATGTGGATGTCCTGTCCCATGCTTGATGTGCTCACATCTGCAAAGTGAACGAATCTACAGGTAGGATTTTTTTCTGATTTATCAGTGCAAGTGATGTATGTTAGAATTCAGACTAGTTGCCTGAGCTCCCTTCAGAGTTAGTAAAGTGGATATCTTCCTTCTGTGATAGCTCTTAGCTTTTATGCCACCATCTTGTTTTAGATAGATTAAAAGCTGGATAGAAAGCCCAGATGTACAGGAATGTATAAGTTCTTTACATAGGTAGTTTGGAAGAAACCCATGTTTTATTCTTTAGTATTTGCATGAAGCAGTGATGACACGAAGCAAATCATACTGATTTAGAGATGCTGCCTAACCAAAGCTTCATGGTCAACATCATGCTTTTGAGGACTCACTTCTCCTCTGAAATAAGTAGTTTCTCTTCTCACTGTCTTGTAAAACTTACTGTGCAGATCATACATACCTGAAGTTGATGGATTGATAGCTCTCTATACCAAAGTATATAAACAGTGACAAAAATGAAACTCCAGAAGTCCCCACACCTTCCTACTGTGGTGTATATTGTAGGAATAAAGGGTACAATACATTGGGGATCTAGGGCAGTTTGGACGCACACTCAGGCCAGATCCTGTTCATTTTTTCTGTGATATATATACCACTTGACAAGGGACTAGGCACATTAAATTCTGAGAAGCACTTGCAGATAATGTTAGTTTTTTTGTTAACAAGATCTAAAACACTAAAATCTGTGAGATGCTGCATCATATTACAGACCCTTGAAGTGTTCAGGTCTTGAGCTCTATGTAATTTAAAGAGTTAAAAATAGATAATGAAAATAGAAGAAGCTGTCTGGTGACAAAACAAAAGACAAACCATGCCTTACACCTTGATCTTTAACGGTGAACGTGTGCGTTATGCTGGGGGCTGAAATCTTGCACTCTAATAGCATGTTAAGTAAATAGCTGGTGAGCATGTTAAAAAACATTTTACAAATATTGTTTATTGTCACAACAATCAGCAGTGACAATTTCAGTTTAATGTAGGAATGTATGCACTGTTTTTAGCAGGCTGACCAAAGCACGGGAAGGGTAAGTGGTATGACTACAATGCTCAGCGAATCATGGGCACAGGGCATGTTTGCCTTCAGTAGGTTCACTGGGCAACTTGCAGAAGTCCCCAGATGCATTCAAGTCTCAAGTAGTGTCTCTAGTTAGCCGGCTCGCTGCCTTCCCAAGTGCTTAACCAATAAACATCCCTAGACTTTGAATCAGGGGTAATTTGAACCAGGAGATTTGGATTTCTCACTCTAGTTACATGTAACATTTTTTGCATTTTGACTGATTACTATCACAAGAAACTTCTATCATTATGTATGAGAATGATTTCCGTAAACAAAGGGGTTATTAGCCTTTACACATTATTTAATGATAAATAGTGTGGCATTCATAGCTGTGACAATACCTGGTGCTTTGTAATAGGTGATGCCCTCCATCTATAGAATGACTAGTTTAATAATAATTCTGGAAGTTGTAACATGAATATAATTGCGTGCTATCTATGTGATTTCAGCTGGTGTAAATTGCAACTAGATGAGATCCTGGCATTTGACAAGACAAAAATAATTAACTGATGTTGGGTGTTTGAATCTTACTAATTTCCTTCATTTTACCTGTATATTTCTAATTCACTTATTTCATACTGCTTTTGCAAATATGTGTGTCATTATAATAAAATCTGTTAAGTCTGCTGTATCCACAGTGGTATTGCAAAGAAATTGAGCTACATCTTTAAGCAATTCTGCAGGCAAATGCACATTTCAAAATTCTGGCTCAGGAATCTAGCAGTAAACTAAGAAATAGTTGATAAGTGTTTGAAAAATATAAATTTTGAATTTCTTTGTTATTGTCTGCCAAAGATTAAACAAAGAAATTAAATAAAATTACCCTCCATATTACCACCATCTTTTAAATTTGCATGCCATAAAAAATGCAGGAATGTGAGGGCCATTGTAACAGCTTTCTTGGTTTGTCTTTCTTTTGCCTCCAAGGTTTAGCAACTTCCCCCAGTGGTTAGTACAGCACTCCAAGCAACTAATCCTGTATCTATAAACTGTAATGTCAAAGGATTAATGTGTGCCTGGGAACGCAGGTCAAATCTGCTTTAGATCACAAGAGTTTGAGTTCAGCTCCTAGCTGAAATATCACGAAACTACCATATAATTTAGTACAAGTCTTGCATTCCTATACTTCAGCTGCTGGTTGCCTTTAATAAAAAGAGGCCCAGGACTGATTTCCCTGAGTATGTATTTTTCTTTGTCTAAAACCAAAGTAGTATCAGCTGGAAAGTAGAAGGATTTCTTAAAATAGTTCTGTATTCGATATAAATAACACTTTCAAAGTCTGCTTTTAAAGTATTGGAGAAAGTGCAGTATGGCAAGTTACTGATATTTCCTGAATTACTTCTGTTTGCTGTGTTACAAAGCCCAGATTTTGTAAGCATCTCATCATGGCATGCCCTGCCTTCCGCCCAGAGAGCTGCTGAGAGCACGGCGCTGCACACAGGTGCAGTGGCAGGCATGAGCTGACTCTGATTTGAGAGTAAAGACAAACGTTAAAATATTTTTAAAAATATTAATTTTATTTGTCTAATATGTAGAATGATATATGCAGTCAGCAGACATGTATCACTGCATCTTTGTCTTTGTGCTGAGTCACCACAGCACAGCGATTTATGCCTAATTATCTGTGAATGTTATATCCAGAATCTCTCATATTTTGCCTTCTTGATACTTCTGCTAGGTACAGTAGTTGTGTATCTTTGAGGCTTTTTCCTATATGAATTTTTGTAGCATGTTTATACTTATGGGAAAAAGTGGGAGGTATTCTTTAAGAATATTTGTTTGATATTAACATGGAAATATTATGGAGAGTAGGTATATTAATTTGCTTTTACTTAGTGTAGGTGGTTTTTTAATTAATTTCATTCTATTTTAAGGCTGCACTGTGTTCTGTTATCATAACATAAAATAATTTGTTGTCTTTAAAATACATCTATTTCATTCTAGCATGCAAAAAAGCAGTGTTGTGGACCATTGCACACATCTTAGTGAAGGGGCTGCGCGCTTACTCTCTTGCCCTGACCAGGCATATCTGTATGGAACTGCAAATCGAAAAACCCGCGTGCTGTCAAACTGTGAAGATACTGTCGTGGGAGCTAAAATTTTTAAATGTGTTTGTCTTAATGTGTTTAAATGTGTTTTACTCAGAGAAAAGGGTTTGCTGGAGGAGCTAAAAAGCCAGGTACTTCTCTGCCCTCGCCCATCTGCCCGGCGCTGCAGGGACTACTGTGTGCTGCCATCTTGTGGGGCCAGCTCCTGCTGGAGCAGCCAGCAGGCCTCGCCTGCCCCGCACCTTCGCTCCCGTTCTTACTGATAGAACCCAGCATTTCATAACCAGCTTCTTCTTTGCGTCATCTTTTAAAAAAATTAAAATAACCTGGGCACACCGCAAAGCCTGCCTACACGTCTGTTTCTAGCAAACCCAAGCGCTGACTCGTTTGTCACTTCCTCCTCCTAGGCTGGGCTGTGGTGCTGTGGGACGCTGCTGACAATGGTTTTCTCGTGGCCTTACAGGTTTTTCGCTCTGTGCTGCTGTTTCCCACGATAGAGCGCATGGCTCAGTCCCCGCAAGGCAAGCTCATGACACCTCTGCTGTGCAAGCTGCGGTACATCCTGTACATGCCCGTCTACCTGCTCTCCTTCTTACCAGAGGGAGTCAAAGCTTCCCTGGTGCGGTTTGCTCTGCGAGGAATGAAAACCTGTGATGAATCTTCTATAACAACCTCAGTAAATCTCTTCAGCGTGGATTGCATTGGTGAGCCCTTTTTTTTTTTATTGCACCAACTTTTGTATTGTTCTCGTTTAGTAAATGTTGATGTGGTTTTGTACACAAAAGCTTAATACTAAAGCAAGAATAAATTTTTAAGAAGGACACAGCTAATCTTTTCTCAAATTAAGACCACAGGAACAGGAAAATCTCAAATGATTCAATTAAAAAAAAAACTTAAGGGGAAGGACACAGCTAATCTTTTCTCAAATTAAGACCACAGGAACAGGAAAATCTCAAATGATTCAATTAAAAAAAAAACTTAAGGGGAAAATAACAGATAAAATTTGTTCCCAAAGAATATATATTTGTTAAGAAAACTCTGACCTATACTACTAAGAGTATCTCATATGATTAAACCACTGTTTTACAATCTGATTTATGTTATTTATGCCTCCTTACTTTTTGCCCTTCCTTCATATTGGGTAGTGAAAATAAATCAATCAGTTTCACAAAGGGTTCTTCACATCTGTTTTTTTAAGCTGATTTAGCTGTATCTATGGATTTTGTAATCTGAATAGGAATATTAGTAAATTTAGGAAAGGGCCTTCAGCCTACAGAGACACAGAAGTTACTTTGTGCAGAGAAGAATTTCAGTGCTTTTTGGGCAAATACAGAAGATTAACGTTATTCCAGTGATATGGCACACCATACACATATTTTGCACATTCTAGCAACAGAAACAGCTTTAAGAAAGGGAATAATTTCAGATAAATTATGTTAAGTTTAGAATGAAAACCAGAACGTGGATTGTGCTATACTCCAGGTATTTTAGTAAGTTAGCAGTTGAAAACAATTTGGAATAGAATTGACATGCTAACACAGTAATAATAGCAAGAAGGAAGTTTAGATTGCATTAATAGTAGTAAAAACACATTCCTAGATTTCCAGTTGTGTTCTGTCTTCTATCAGTTAATTTTACCTCCTAATCGTCCAACCAGATGTGCCAGAGTGACTCTGTGCTTGCAGCGAGTCCCTTTAACCTCAGGGGGTATCTGTGAATGTGTGGGTCTGTACCAGAGACTCGCTTGCAGGACTGTGCAGAGACTGAGAGCAGGATGGGCAGTGAGGGTTTTTACTGTCAAACCCAGACAGCGTTGTTTATGTTGTACAAACGTGCCATAATAATAGTTCTCCATCACAGTACCCTGTACCTGACAAAATCAGGCTCCTGGTTGATAATGTATGCTTCTGATAGGAGTCATATGGTCTGCTGCATGAGTTCCTGTTAATTTATGGTGATTTTATGATGCCCGAGGAAAAAACATGCATACGTAAATTAGGAGTTCAGCCTTCTTCCTTTGCTAATTTAGTCTCGGAGAAAGGTATGTGAAGGTCTGTGGGGTCACATCTCTACAAGCCAGGAATCCTTCTCTGGTCCACACAGATAAACTTCTACCTCTCAAAACAGGTAGCCGAATGCAGGATTGTATTGGAAATGGTCCTTGGCCTGTGTTAACCTCCAAAAAAGCATGGCCAGACATTGTTTGTGAGTATTGTTTGGCCACAGCGGTGCCAGGAATAATTTAAGAGAGCGGATTTTGAGTGCTACTGTTGGAGCCTGACTCTTCAAGCTGTTCAGTCCCCTTGTGTGTCTGTCCTGGTGTGTCAGCCGGCTGTAATTTTCTGGGTGCACCAGTGTCTGATCTCTGTCCAAGCTGCAAGGAAAACAGAAGCAAGAGGCCAGGCTAAAGGGGCTCGTACTCCTAGGATGTGATCTCTGTCTATGTTCAATTTATTGACTGAATTCATTATACCAGAATGAAAGTCTCTGTGAGCCAATGTCTTGTAAAACTTGCATAAATAGGCGTTATTGATGCAACTAGTTCCTTTGGGCTTGTGATATCATCTCTCTTAGGCAGAATTCCCCTCTGGTTCCATCTTTGGAAACTGATGATATTTTACAGCCCAGTGACTCAGGACCACATGCGTGAATTAATAATCTAAGGGCTTTCCGGATATTGCCTGTTAGCCTTCTCTTGTATTCTTTGTGGACAATAGAAAATGTAGCCCTTCAGCAAAAATTTGCTAAGCCTAGCACAACAACTGAGAATGTCCTACGGAACTGCTCATCTGCAAGTTAGTGAAGTCCTTGAATTTGTGGTAAATATTTTTCTGATTGATTCCTTGTCCCTTAATAAACTCGTAGATATAGTTGAGAAATGTTGAGCAAATGAAGTTGTTCCTCCTCTCCAGGAAGGTTGCATGTTAACTCATTAAAAATACACATATTGCCTTTGGCATGTACATCTGTTGCATTACTGTAATTGTAATAAAAGCTGTGATTAAGAGCAGAAAAGATGGTAAAAGTTTCCTTAAAACTAATACGTCCGTTAAAACAAACCAACCTGCCAGGGATTTGTTACCACATCCAAAGCTTAGTCACAACAATGTTTTCTCTCCTCTGAAAGGAAATGAGATTTGAAAACTTAATTATAGCGGAACTGTAAGACTTAGTGCTGTTCCCATTGAAATCAAGAGTGAAAAGCTCCCTTCAGTGGCAACAGGATCGGGGCCCTTAGTTGAAGGACTCGGTCAGAGAGGTTAGGGTGTTGCGAAGGAAGAATTATATTACCTGTCTATCCCACTGTTTCAAATTATGTTTGCTCCTGCTTCTTATCCAAACTCATCTTTTCATTGTCCCAAAACCTTACAACCCATGGCATGGAGAAGCCCCAGTCAAACAGCAGAAGCCGTTGGGACGACATTGTCCAGAAAGGTAACGTGATATAAAGTCTTGTCCTGAAGGAGAAATAATAGAAAGAGGAGATACAGCAGGGACTGTAAAGAAAATTGATTGTAGGGAAGGATAGGAAGACATAGCATAAAAATAAGAATGAACTTACTAGAAGTAAGCAAAGGGCTCTGAAGGCAGTTTGCCTACCTGGATTTTAAACTTCTGGCGAAGATACCTTAGGGCAGAAGAAGTATTACAGCTAACAAACTGGCATTGGGATACTTGTATTCATGAATGTATGGGATGAAAAGACAGAAAAAATTGGATGTTAGTGACCTTGAGTTATCTGAAACGTTGTCATTCTGTTTATTCAGGCTGGCAAAACAAGGATACCCATATCTAGGACGGCGATGGTTATTCTACAAATCTTATGTAACTCTGCAATACTGGAACACTTTGGCACTCCAGCCTGTTGAAATTTGTAAACATTTCTTTGGTGACAGATGCCAGTAGCAGACTTACAGTGACAGTAAACCATTCTATCTATGTAGGACAGGATTTATTGTCCACCAGTTTGACTGGCAAACTTCCTCCATTTGTTTCTGCAGAATTTCCACAAAAGCACAGACATTACATAATAGGTAAACACTGCAAGGCTTTTTCGAGAGGCGGGCTCACAGGTCAGAGGTTAACGTCTGGATGACAGGGAAGATACAGATAAGCACAATAGCAAGAAAAACCTCCAACTGGCCCAAACGGGGTCGTCCTTTGTGATCTTGAACCTGTGACTTCCCTTGAGGAATCTCCCTGTTTGTTTAACCTATTCACAGAGCAGGGGGATACAGAAATCTGGGGGGCGAGGGAGGGAAGAGGAGGTCTCCTTTGTGGAATTCAGGCAGGTTGAGAAGGAGGGAACTCAGAAACCTGAAATGAGGGTTTCAGAGGGGTTTAGACTATCACACAAATGAAAGCTGGAGACAGTAGATTTTTCATGTTGTAAGAAGACAAGGAATGAGGATTAAATGTCAGAATTTAGATTCAAACTGCACCTTGTTCCAGGTGTGCAGATATTCAGATTTCATGTGCAGTGTTTATATTTCATTCACTTTACGGAGAAGAAAAGTGCTAAGGCAGTGTTAGGCAATCTACTCTGATGCGTGAGTTAGGAAGCTGTATATAGTCCACAATCCTGTGTAGGAGGTTAGATTCCTAGCTGCAGGAACCTAGACCACCTCTCTCTGTTGGCTGTACAGGGTGGCAAAATTACATGCCTGAAATGCCATAGAGGAGAAGGTTCTCGTAGGATAAAATTTTCAGAACTGGCAAAGAGCATCTGGGAGATGAATTTGTGTCAAAAGCCAGTGAAATGTAGGCTTCCAGTTGCTGCAGACTGCTATGAAAATGGAATATAAGCTTTTATGTTAACTAAGTTGTTACAAAATTTTATCTCCAGGGAACCAACTGGCAAATTTCATTCTAGGTTTGAATTATTCCTACTTTGGGAGTTGTCATGTCCTGAGATCTGTTTCTGTTCCACTTCTCTCTTCTTAAACAAAGAGGTGTTAAATATGACATTCTAAGTAGTCTTCATCTGCCCGTGTGTAAACATTATGCTGTCCAAATAGTTGGCATCTAAAGCAGGTCAGGTGAATCACACCCTACAGATGACTGCTTCTCTGTACTGACTGCAAAGGGACCCTATGTCTGCTAGATACCTAAACATAAAGGACATAAAACCCTCTCTGTATCTACTGGCTGTTCATTTTGCTGCTGACATCAGAAAACAATGTGATCTGAATTGTACCCTTGCTGCTGGAAGGACAGGCAGATATCCCATGCTTCAATTGCATTAAAATTTACAACTGCTGGTTTCTAGTGATAGTCTTGTCGTTTGCTTCCTACCGTATTTGCAAACTCATTTCACATCTTCACCTCCACTTCCTGACAAGTAAAACAGGAAATTTTTGGAGAATTCGACTTCAAGGCTAAACTGCTATAGAAATACCCATCGAACTAAAATATTCAGGTGAGGACACTGCATGGTGACACTCATGAACCTCTCTAACTGTTCAACTGATATTTTGCAGTGCTAAAAATTGTTGTCTAAAGTATTAGGTAAGCATTTAATAAATGAATTCATGTGAAGTGGTGAAATGTGTGCTTTGCCCGCCCAGTTTCTAAACAGTACTTTAGAAAGCTACATATTAGCTTTTTTTATAGCTAAAGTTTTATAGCTAAAATTTAATTTACATTTCTTTCTTTGTTTTCTAATGAAAATGGTGTTCTTTTCTCACACTGAAATTAAAATTTAACTCCTAAAAGCAGTGGAAGATATGATGAGCACCTCTAAATTCAGCATGGAAGGCAATGCTTTTTTGATTGGAGTTGTATGGAACTGAGCATGTAAGGTCAAGGGCACATTGAGGCATGTAAGGTCAAGGGCACATTGCGCATTATATTCTACTTTTTCATCTCGATTTAGGGATCTTTGTTTTTTTAATTACTAACAGTTTGTGCGGTATTAGCCAAATTTATCTGCTTAGTTTACATTAGTCTAAGTCATCTCATTTCAAACATAATTTAAGAAGAACCTGACATTCAAGACAAGCAATGAGCATCAATGAGCATTGTTCAAGACAAGCCGCAAACTATTGCCCAGCATCCCATAGTTGATCACTAGCAGAGCTGTACACAGATGTATATCCCAAGGCAACACTTTTAGCTATTTAATCTGCTTAACCAGTAGTTTATCCCTATAAATATATATAGATATGTTCATCACGAGCAACTTGCACAAACCACATCAGCTAGACAGGCTGACGTGCATGCAGTGCATTTTAAAGTAGAGCCAGAAACTGAAACCACAGAGGATTTCAGGTACTACCTTGCAAACACACCTACGTTTTCCATAGCAGGCATGAGAGTAAAAGCTTTCCCTCCCCCCGCCACTGGACAACTGTGCAGATCTTTGAACCTAGATGAGTAAATTTTCAAGTTGATTTTTCAGGACTCAATTCAAAGCCCTGGTAGTAAGAAGCGATTTCTTTGTTTCTTCTGATGTATGTCAGTTTTAGATAACTTCTGGCTATAATGAAGAAATCATTCCAAAGATATTTTTTCTACTTTTATAACTAAATATGTATAGAATTTCAGAGATGATGTATAGCTAGACAAAATTTCATGGAGAGCAGAAATTACCAGCATGATGAGTAAATTATAACTACATAAACTAAATAAGCTTATATCTGGACATTGTGGTGTAGCATATCACAGGTAGGCAACAAAGATGAAGCTCAGCAGGTCTCCTCTCTTCTTCCTGTGTGCATTCTTTGATACTCACTGGTGCATAGAGAGGTCAGAACAATAGAGCAGACAACCTCCCTCCTTCTCACCAGGTTCTAAGTAGTATTCAAGAGAAAAATCATTTCCTGAAATCAAGTAACTCTACAGCTGCCTCTTAGAAGATGCTTTTTGCCTGTATCTAAATTTGCTCCTGCCCGGGGTCAGAAGGCTGCTGTAGGCAGCTCCCCAGTCCGACCCAGCGTGCTAAATCCTCTGATCCTGCAGAGTTTCTCCGCAGGCTCCTGTGTGCTGTCACAGTTGAGTCCTATCCACTTCTGACATTTTAAGTGATGATCGTAATATGTATTTCTGCAAAGTGTTTAAGAGAGTGTTTCCTTACCTGTGGAAACACAGTAATATTTTATCACCTGCTTTGCAGGAAAAGGGGCCAAAGAATAACAGTCTTTAATATTTTCATGTTTCCTCTGCTACTGTTTATTTTCCTGTGCGATGCCTGACTAAAATGTTTGTTTAATGTTGTCGGACAACTTACCTTACCAAGGCAGCACTTAAGCCGATGGAAAAAGCTCACATCTGCTTTATTCTTTCTGTGAGTGAACTAAAGTTTTCCTTATTTAAAAGTAGGATGCTCATATTAAATTACTGGTGGAAGGCAATGACTTTTATATATTTATAGTTCTATTTATTTTTTAAAGTCAATCTGCTTCATAATTTACCCCACTTCCAAAAGAAAGTAAGACATTTAACAAGGACTTTTATTACTTGCAAAAGCTTTTACTTTCCTGTGAAAACCTTGTGAAAATAATAGTAATAATGTGGAAATTTCTCATTGGTTTTATTTCTGTTAATTATTCCTCTTTTTCTTCTTGGGGGAAAAACCCAATGCAAAAGACTCCCATCATAAATATTACTCATAAGGCGTGAATGTTTTGATAGTGGAGCTGCTGATCATTTCCATGAAATGTGAGGCACTGTTGGGATTTGTTTTGGGAAGGGGAGATTGTTTATTCACCCCTGGTGGGGTTCCATCCCTAGGGATATGATTTACTCCCACAGACTTGCAACAAGTCTAATGAACATTGCAAATGGCATGAAGAAGGAAAAGGTAACATCAGCAAAGCCGAAAGGATGTTGAAAATAAGTATATGCCAGTTAAATGCTAGCAGCTACAGTTGCTTTCTGTTAGCCACTGTCAGATACAGTCACCTGCTTGTTGGTGCTTGATTTACCCTGGGCCCTATACAAAACCCCCTGGATTCAGGTGAAAGATCCCCTTCCACAGTGGACTCATGCCTTTTGTCTGGTGTCTGTCTAAAGTTCTCAAGGAATATCTGAAATAGAGCTCGTGGCTCTGTCATAACTTGCGTTTGCTGGTTGGGAATTTAACTTGATTCATCTCAGTCCTTTCACAAGTTAACATATATATTCTG
Organism: Anseranas semipalmata; assembly: GCA_013399115.1. NCBI lineage: Eukaryota > Metazoa > Chordata > Aves > Anseriformes > Anseranatidae > Anseranas > Anseranas semipalmata. Next base: position 275,356 of record VXAA01005069.1, on the reverse strand, counting down.
GAATTGTTCCCTGTAATCCCAACAAAGCACTTAAGCACACACTAGAGCCATACCCCCAGGTAAACTGCAGACGTTTGTGTCTTGGAGTAAAGTTTTTCTGGAGATTAACATTTACAGAGCTGCTAACTAATGCAATATCTGTCATTCCATGCAACTAAAGGCTACACCAGTCCGTGTGTAATTCCTGCGGTCAGATAAAACAGTATTTTGGTCTGTTTTGCCACTGCTTCTTGTCAGGAAAATGTCAACCAGTGCTCCTTGTCTGCCCTTCCTAACTCTTTAACATGATGATATGGTCAAGGAGAAAACTTGTAGAGTCTTTATGGATCCGTGGAGGAAATGCTGGTTGTCTTGCGTAATCCCAATGGTGCAAGAGATTGCTTACTGGTTAGAGCAATGGTTAGCTGTATTTACAATGAGTTTTAAAACCAGTGTTTTTATGTTTAACGAAGAGTGGTGTAAAGTTCACCTTTTCTACCGATCAAATCCACTGCAACTGAGAGTTCACCCCATTCAAAGGATGGGGTGGTCCAGTTGGTGAACTCCATCAGGCTTCCTCAAGGAAGGATCAGCATCAGGTCCTAATCCAGAAAAGCACCTAAACTGACCTCCATAAAGCTGCTCACATGCTTAAACACTTGTCTAAAAGAGTATATTAATTCCCAGTAGAGCCCAGGCAGGAACCACAGTGTGGAGATGCTAAATTGCTGCACACACTGTCCATCCTGGCCACTCCCTGTGGGACTGAGCACCACCTACACCTGACCCTTCTGTGTCCCTCTTACAGAAGAAGAGAACGGATACTTTCCATGACCAAAAATCTGGACCACAGCAGGAATCTCATCATCACAGCCAACTGCCAGGGTGTGTGAGCTCTTAAACTGGAGATTTCTCCAGCTAAGGCGTAGTTCTGTCATTTGAAGATAATGGAAGTTGCTCCCAAGTAATCTAGGGCGGGATTAAGTCCATACACGTTTCAGTTTCCATCGCACACCCTGCTTCTTCTGCACATCCTTCCTCACACAAAGTAAATGAGTGTTTTTCACACTCCTTAACAAAGCATCTATTGTTTGTAAAACACGTGGATATAAGTGTTGAATAACTTTTTTATTTTTGCCTTCAGCCCCTACTATGCTTTCTCAAGCACAGCTGACTGATTTTCTTGTGTAGTTCTGATCTTCCTGCAACTTTAATACCAAGCAGATTAAAGAAGTCCGTCATAACAAATGCAGCTATTTCTGCCTAATTGTGTTGATCATGATTATGTATTAATTGGTATATTTTCATTCTAAATTCAATTGTAAACTGAACCAGAACCCAAAGTCAATGTTTACGTCTTGTAAGCCTCTAAACATCAACATTTTATCTAATGTGTGTGTGCATGTGTGGAGGCACATGTTCCTGCTTTAGTCATCCTTGATACTAAGCAGTTCCTTCTGTTTGATGTTTTAAACAATGTTATACGATATTTCCAAGATTGCTGTTGGCAATAATTACCAGTAGAAAATATGTTTTCCCCATAGGAAATTACACTGCTGTTTGGTATTATTAGTTCGTACCACTGTGTTCCGAGTCTTTCTGAGGAATGACAGAGATTGCTTCCTTAAGAGCAAAGGATAAACTGGAAAGGAAACTAGTGTTACACTCCTCTGAAGACCCTTACAATAAGACAGGCAGCTTACCAGGAAAAAAACTCTGACCAGATAGTAGTACATTCCCTGAGGAAAACGTGTTTTCAAAAGCTCAATCTACTTTTTGCAGGGCATTTCAGTTTAGCATGAGAATCCAACCTAGAACTGATGAATCATTTTGCAATTTAAGCAATTTCACTTTAGACTTGCGAGGAGTTTTGAAAGTTGTTGTTTTAACATGTCAAGGTGCAGATGAGCTCTGTTGCACGTGAAAATAGTAGTCTTTGGCAAGCATCTTCCCACTGAAATTAAATTATTTTCTTCTTCTCTTCTACCCTCTGCCCTCCCTCAGAACAACAAGCAAATCTCTGCATGCGTGTCTGCAATTCCATGTTGTACAGCTATGGATTTAGAAATAAACTGTAAAACCTCTAGAACAGTAATTATGTTTGACTAATAGATTGAATAGTCTCTGACACACTGAACGCCAAACTCCTGACTGGGACCTTTAGCATTCCCACACAGTGTACCTGATTTGTAGTTAGAAAAAAGATTTGATCAGGCAGTCAGTTTTCAGTTAGGACTCTTCTCTTTTGCTATATTTACCAGCAAATTGTCAATGTACTTGTATATTGTCCAGTTTACCTTTAAAGAGGCCAGGAGAGGGAATTAAAACTTGCAAATGTTTTACATATTTTAAAGCATTTCTCAAGCATTTCATAATACCAGATGATTGTGAAATTAGCCTGCTGCCAGGCAGATTTACTAAGGGAGCATCCTGGGAGTGGGAGACCAAGAATTTGCTGAGGTTCTTTGGAAGTCCCTTGTGTGACATACGAAAGCATCATTTCAGGCTTTTCTATGTCTAGTGCTGCCAGTACCTGACAAAATGTGTCCCCAGTCTTTACTGCAGTCCTTAGCCAACACAAATAATAGTTTAAGTAGTAGCAATAAGCAATTAAATGGCAAATAGTGAATAGCATATGCATTCTGTGAAAAAAAAAAATGACAGTAAATGATAGTTTTCCAAGTCAGAGCATCAGAAATGTCCTGGGAAACTGCAAAGTCAATGTGGGAAAGAAAGACGTATGTAAACAAACTATAGATACTGAAAGACTGTTACAACTAATGACAGTGGAATGAGGTTGCTTAATTTTGACAGGGCTTAATATGTGATTATTAAAACCACTCTACTTCTTCAAAAGAGTACTTCCAAGTATGTATGGGTGTACAGAGGCTGGATCACTGTTGATCACATGAACATCATAGGGGCTTTGGCTTCCTCAAGCATGAAGAAACAATTAACAATGAAACATTTAGTAAAGAAGGCTTGAGGAAGAGTTTATGTGAAAAGATTAAAAAAAATCTATATAATTATGAGCAGAAGTGCCCTCCTGAAGGATATGAAATTCAGATAGACAAAGAAATTCATAAGAGATCAAAGTAATACTGCAAAGAAGATAGCAGCTGAGCAAGGTGATGTGCAGGTAATGTAAATTCCAAAAGTATGGAAAATGAAGTAGCATCACAAGCCTTTGTAAATTACCAAAACTATTGGTTAATTAGTATAACAACAGACATAGGTGGGATAACTGTCAGAACTAGAATATCAATATGAAGGGATATAACTTGCTTAGGAAAAACGGGCACAGAGAAAGGAGAAGGACAGACTGAGTCGTTCTGACATCCAGATGCTAAGGACAGGGAGACCTCTTGAATATTATGTCCAACAAACCAGGACAGACAGATCCATAAGACTCTTTCTGAGAAACTTCTGAGCTATCCGAAGTGCATTATTTGGTGTGCTTGATGTCTGTAGAGAAAGGAATATGGCAACACCAACACTGTCCAGCTAGAAAAGCAACTGGCAGAGAATACCTAAAAATATAGCAAATATATAACAATATATAAAAACAATTTTTTACAGAAAATTTGAAGGTGAAAAACAGATTGGTTGCATGTATTCAGGGTAACATTTGTGCTAGGACAGAAATACTTTACATGTCTACAACAGAAAGCTGAGATTCATCTGAACTAATCCCCTTAAAATCCTGTCGTTGTCAGTGGAGAGATACAGGTAAGGTTCATCTAATCTATCTAGTTGACTACTTTAGGATGAGATAAATTGTCTTCTTTCCATCATGAAGGGAGAAAAATTAAGCTTTAGATATCCACCTTTAATTACATGAATCCCAGGACAGATACTGAAAAATGATGACCTTCAAGGAAAAAATAAATAAATTAGAATTGTTTAGACTAAACAAGAGACAAATGAAGAACATGGTAAGAGTTTTCAAGTAAAAAAGAATAATTTAATGTCCATGGTAGCCAAGATAATGTGTAACAGAGTAGATTCAGATTAGACTTCTGTTAATGTTAAGAAAGGAATTCTTGACTGCATTTCCTGGGAAGATAATGAAATTTCCATCATCCATGCTTCCTAAGAACAGGATGGGCAAATACCTGCTGAAAATGCCGTAATATCATAGATATTCCCTTAGACCACTGGAGAAAATTTCCAGCCCCTACGATTCCATACTCTTTAAAGATGCAAGAGTAGCATCCAGAATTACAGAACTCTAATGAGAGACAACTTACCATGGTAAGAACCAAGCAAAACTGATGAACTATAGACATAACACAGAATGTTTGAGGAAACTAAAATGTAGGCAGAAAATGTCAGTTGAAAGCAGATTGAAGAGTTCAGAAAATGTTTGAATGCAGATTCATTCTGAATTGAAGATTGAATGTAGGGTACAGAAATGTTACACCAGAAGCTGCCAAAGGTGGGTATGGTTACCACTAGCAATAAGCTAAATGAGTACAGGACTTGTGGTAGCATTGGAGTATGATCATCCATGATGTTTAATGAATTTTCTGTTATGGCTTTGGCCTTCTCCAACTAGGGTTCTCCTAGTATTCAAGCCTCAGGGCCATAGAACAGTTCCTGATTCCATCTGGTATAATGGTGCAGATACAGCCCAGAATTATACCTCCAAAAGCAGTAGCAGTTTGTTGGAAAGCAGTTGTGAAAAAACAGACTGTGAAAGTTTGACTTCACAATTGCCAAAGCAGAAGCTGAGAAATTGTTAAGAGAACGGAGAAGATGGAGGATTTAATGTTTTAAGGGTAAGATAGAGTAGGAAAGGCATTTTACAAAGGTATTGATCAGTAAAAAGAGGAAAGGCTATCAACAGCAAGCCGGTGTGGAAACATGTTTTTTACAGAGTGCTGTTTATAGAACAGTAGAGCAGTGTTCTATAACAAGTGAGTACTTCATGATGATATAGCTAAAGGCAGACAGTAAACTGTCATTTTCCAAACCATCAAGACATTTCTGGAAGAACTATACCATGTCCTGGGTTTAAGAGTAAACCTGCAAGTTCCTACCTTCAGAGAAAGCCAACAAATAAAGAGCTTTGCTCAGACTTTTCTTTAAGAAATACGGGCTAAGGAAACAAGTTGTAGCCACTCTTTGATTTTTTTTCCTGAATCTAGTAGAATTGATGTTCAGTACTTGTGACCCTGATAGTACAGTACTGACCTAGCAGGATATTTTGTTAAGTGGTGACAAATATAGCTCAAAAATCAGTTGAAAATTGAACAAATGTAAGCATTATTATACTAACTGAAATGTACTATTGAGTTACTTAGGAACTAGTATCTGGTAAATCTGTCCAGTCTCTTGTTGCAAACAATAGTCAGAATGAAATTCTTCCAAGGAAGGGGCAAAAACTTGGCAATAGAAAAGTCTGGTCTGCCAGTTAATAGAGGCATTGTTCTTAGAGGTAGAGACGCTTAAAGACCTGAAGCCTTTGTAGTAGTATGGAGCTCTGCATTTTGGTTGTGGTTCGTTAAGAAAGTTCTAAATATTTGTTGATATCCAACGTCTTTGTTGTCAGTTCTTGGCCTCGACAAGTTCTTAAGGTAATGGGCTCTACAGCTGTATCACGTGTTGTAAAATGGATTTCCTTTTAGTGGTTCTGATATTTCTACCTGTTAATACTTGTTTGTATTACAAATGAGTTGCCAAAAATTTTTGAAGAACTAAAGGGATCTCTTCTGGACCTGGTTGCATTTCAGATTTGTGGTTTTTAATCATATTTATTAAATGCCTAAAAGATAAGGGACACAGAAGCCAGTTGGAAAGTGGTATTTGACTGAAAAATGCATGCAGTAACTAAATGACATTCAGCCTGAAAAAATGAAGTTGGTAGAATATATATGAGGAAAAAAAATACCTGGATCGTAGGTTCTCTGTAGGTGGGAGACAGAATCAAGGGAAGCCAAAAGTAGGGGGCAGGTGAGGGAGGTGGGGAGGAATGGTAGAAACTTGCCGTGCTGCAGGATCTCAGAATACCTGATTGAAGTATAGAGAACACCCACAGTCTGCACCACAATCATGAGGGGACTGCATTGGGCTGAGATTTGTTTCGTCTGTGGAGAAAGGAGGAAGATACAGATACAGACGGACAACGAGTGAATGCTTCCAGAAATATCCAACTGATCAACCTGAATATTCAGTGGTAAAGAGGCATCTGGCAGTCTGGTGGGGCAGGCTGTTCCAGCAAAGCTGCAAGTTCTCCTGAATTCTTGCGTATATTTGCAAACTCCTCCTTTTATGGCTAAAGAAAATTTCTTAGTTTCTTGGTGAAAGGAAGAAGACACTTTAAGTGTACAGTTGCCTTAGTAAGACAGCATGAGAAGTCTTTCTCCACTCTATTCACGTGCTCAGGGGGTCGGTTGGTCAAAAAATAGTAAGGGTAACATCTTTGCATTTGTGAAGCATGATGAAGGTAAGGCTGTAGTCTTCTTTTCCTCTGAATTTGTCCACTCTGGAAATTCATATAATATGTTCTTCCAAAGTTAATGCTGTTGAAATTGCACTGTCTAGACCTTGAAGTAAAAATTTGGCTTTGTGTTTCTCCTTGTACCCATTCCAGAGCATAGCTCCTACTAAGTTACAAAATAGAGCAATATTTTGATGTGTGGGACTTAATAAATTTACACCTACAGCCACAATCTTGTTGATAGAGTCAACATAATCTGAAGCCAACAGCAGTAGGGAAATGAAGTGAGCTCGGGTAACCCTTTGTAGTCTAATATTTATTTTAGTCTGGTGAACAAGCTATTAAAGAATGTGTGTGCATCCATTATAGTGTCTGGATAGGGGCTATCTTCATAACCACTCATTTTTGCTGGAAAGGGAACTATTCTGATTATTTCCTTAAATACTTAGCCAATGAAGTTGAACAGTTTTTTTTTTTTCTTTGTACTGTCTCTGTTGTTTGATTAGTATGGCATCTCTTTCTGTCTATTCTTTCTGTCACAGTAAATTCATCTCCTTAGCCCAGCAAAGAATATAATATTGTTTTTACGTAATTAAGATACTGACTACAGATCAAAGTCACACAGAACAAGATCTAGTCATGCCACCACAACAGACTTGATTTTTAAATAATTAGGGGCATGTATGTCTCCGAAAGTTTATCAGGTCTGAAATACTGAACCCCATATTTTATTTTATGTGCAACCATGTGTAAGTCATTTTTTTATGTTTCTTTCCATGCAGACAGCTATGTCTGTATCAAAACATAGTTGTCTTTATGGAATATCTTGACTATAACGTGACTCCTTTGTTTCCAGTGTGAGTTTACAATTAATCTAGCCCTAATCTAATCTTTTCTTGCAAATAAGGAAGCAAATGATCTTTGGATTTTCAGTAAACAAGCAAGAAGTTTAAAGACTTGAGGAAAAAAACACATACTTCAGTGCAAGTACAGGAAATCTCTGTCTTGCTTCAAGATTCAGGTGTAAAGAGAAAGTTTATCTGTCCCAGGTTAGAATCATTTTCTTCCCTGAAACTAGCACAGCTTTCCAGGTTCCAGCAGCATAGATCTGTTAATATCCAAAGAGTCAACTGACAATGCATCGGTTCAGGATTTAGTTCTACAATCTTTAGAAAGTAATAATAATACTGTTGCTAGACACATGTTTCTTCAAAATCAGGAAATCTTTTATTTCATATTTTATTTGTTTGCGTTGTGGTTACATCTGTCTGTTTGAGCTCAGTAGATACAGGTATTCATCTGACAACTGGCTAATGGAATTGGTGGTTAAATAACCCTAAGCAGTGAAAAGCTTGATTGATTTCAGTCATTATTGTTTGTGAAAACTAATAATTTAGTTGAAGGATATTAAGTCCTTGCTGTGACACTTTGGGTTAAAGAGCTACCAATGATATAAAGCACTCTTTTCTTTTCTGGATCCTTGATTTGAGCCCAATCAGGGTTCCTCTATCACAAAACCACCACAAATAAATCAAACACATTTTGGCACAGTTTGTCGTCTCTGCTTAGCAAATTTATGAGACTAAACTGACACTGATCCTTAATCACCTTTAATCCATGGAGAGGGAATGATCCTACTAGGGCAGGAGAAAGGTCATTGGCAGGATCATGGGGAGAAAGTAAGTTGGCAGTTAATTTCATAAACCTGACCTGGGAGTAAATGAAAGGCTTACATTTGCAGGTTAATCTGTGAAGCAGTGTATGTAAAAGATCTGCATATAAAGAAGTTAGTATATTTTAAGAACGTTTTTATGTGTTAAAAGTATGATAAACGTGGTGTTTGTCTGTTAAAACTTTGATTTCACTTTTAAGCTGTTAGGCGTTATTGTTTATGATAATTATATAATTAACAATATATTTTTTCATTATTAAATGTTAATTACTTAACAAGAATTACAAGAATTACAAGAGGTATGAATTATAAGAGGTAGCAGCAGCTTAAAATGAAATCAACTATGTAAAAAAGGATTTGGGGTTCTACAACTGTCTCCAGGTATGTTGGCCAGTTTCTGTAGGTTTGCAACCACATTTTCTTTCTTTCTTTCTTCAAGAAAGAAAGACTGATTCAAGACCAAGTCTTTAGGAGCTCGTTTCCTAAATAGAGAACTTAGAGGTACAGGGCTTCTGCCTTGCATGCAGAGGGTGAGAAAAGAGTGAACTTTGTACCTTTCTTCCAAAGTCTCTTCAGGAGAAGAGTGCAGTTCGTGTATCCTCAGTGGATGGAGATGCCTCATTGAGTCAAATCTCTGCGAGCCAGGATATAGGATTCAACCTTGGCCTTGTTATTTCAACCCCTCTTTGCTGACTAACGTGCTCTCAATTCATGGTGTCAGTTTCTGAGCAGAGTTCTGAAGTGCTCACATTCATTTCCACTCAGATCTCATTTTGGGGTCTGAATATCCAAAAGGAACCAATCTATTTGGTGTTCATCTTGTTCACACATCTCATTGTAGCTGTACTGCTGTGGGGTTCTCTAAGCGCTGAATGCTTTCATAGTTAATCACAGGTTAATTTTGTCCTTCAGAAAGGAAGTAGAAATGTTTTGCTTCCAGTAGAAAACTGTATCCATTTAGCAACTTTTAATAAAGCTTCATTTTATGACAAGATCAGCTTATTTCAGTTGAACCAAATATAAATTATGGGTTGGTTGAAGACCTACCTAGTTCAAACTGCAGGAATGTTCTGATCCTTCAAATATTTAAAATTGTCACTTTAAGCATTCCTGTTAAAAGCAAAGAGGCGGCAGATCATATGCAGAAGTGTGTGTGTTTGTGCAATATTGTGTCCTCCAGGCCTTTTGTACTGGCTTCACTAAGTCAGTTTAAAGAAATATTTTAAGTTTGACAAGTATAATTTTCTCACAGAGACACATCCTGGCTTTGGGTACTCACAGTCTGGCCATTAGCTCTGATTTTGGTATATTCTTCATTAGATTACTTTGAAGATTTTGTTGTTTGCAACTTTCAAGGTAGTAATGAGCAACTCTAAAGGGACATGACCAATTTGGCTCTGTAAATTTCATTATTGGTAAATAAATGTATTTTTTCAAGGACTAATTAATAATCATTATATTTACACAATTTTTTAGTCTGCAAAACCCACTTCATTGTCATAGCAGCCTGAAGCATTTTTTTAAAATGAGGAAACTGAGACATACAGATTTTGTAATTTGTACAGGGTCTCAGGGGGATTCAGTGATAGTTCAGAAAAATTTCAGGCCTGCTGACCTTTCATCCCACATTCAGTCTTATCTTCCACATGTAATGATTTTTCAGAATACTAATTTCAATCTTATGTTCTCTTTACTACACCCCAGATATTTCTGTCTTCACCAAGTAGTGCGATATAGTGGTGAATACCAAACACCAAAGTTACGTTTCCCCTGTTTTCAGCATGGACACCAAGGTGACAACTCCAATACAGTTTCCACGCAGTCCATTATGGAAATTTCCTGTGCTAGCACTTTGAGCCAGGGTCCCGCAGGCTCCTGGATGTGCTTTATTTTGTGCAGTCACTCATTCTGCAAATTTTGGTGAGACTCCTTCATCATTCATGATGTTCAGCACGTGGGCTCTGGGTTGCATTTTATGTTGTACTTGAAATCACGATAATCAAAACCAATGAACATTTTTCTGGGTTGTAGGACTCTTGATAATGACTCTGGGAATCTTAAAAGATTTTCAGCTAAGACAAGCATTAGCACCTTTTGGAAGTCTTTCCAGAGCCTGTAACACCAGGCAACAAGCACTGACAAGGTGATCTCATAAGGTGACCTTCCTCCACATAGCCTAAGGAAAGATTTCAGAGGCCATTCATTTTGTATGTCTCAGCTTCTGGTTGTGCCCAGTTCACAGCCTGATTTTCAGAGCTGCTTAAATGCTCAAACAGCCCCTGGGAGCCTTTTGAAATGGCTTTCTAATTATGCCCCAAAAGTGAGAGAATTCTTCTGAGTTATCTCCTTTGAAAAAGCAGCTAAGTATTCATGAAACAAGGAAACAGAACAACTTTTTTTCTTTCTTCTTTTTTTTTTTTTTTTTAAATAGGAAAGAGCTAAATATTCAAAAAATGCCAAGGTTAGCAGAGTTATAGTGTTAGGAAATAGCAGAGAGATTTCTCCCTGAACTTGTGACTTAGCTTTTGAGAAAAATAGCTTTTCTGAGTAGCCCAGTTTGACATTCCACAGCAGCAAGAGAGAAGAAAGTTACTGTTCCTGCTCTAGAATGGTATCTTTTTCAATATAGCTTTAGTCATTAAGCATTTGTCAATGTAATGTGGATTAAAGGGAAGCAGTAAATTTGGGATATGTTGACTTTAATAAGGATTTTTAGACTGTCTCTCACTGTATTCTTATAACAACATTTGGGAATTATGACATACCTGAAGCAACTATTAGGCAGCTGTGTGACTGTTTGGAAAATAGGATTCAGGAGGATTTTTGAAACTGGAAAGATGAAGCTAGTAGGGTTTTGTAATAGGCTTACCTTCATTCCTTTACCAGTCAGTAGTTTCGTTAGGGATGTGACGGATGGAATACTGTGTGTGTTTACTGCGTTTACAGATAATACAGTGCTAGAATATGGTGCACGTTTGCTGGAGAGAGATGGGATCAGCATTCAAAATGACCTTTGCATAAAATATAGAGAAATGGTTGGGGGGCAGGGGGAGCTGAACGCTGTCCTTCCTTAAAGCCAGGCTGTTCTCTACAACAAATTGGATGGTGAAGCACTGGTTAAGCAGAAGTTCTCAGGAAAAGATCCTGGGAATATCGTGGGTCGAAAGCTGATGGGGTTTAACCTGCTGTGCTGTCCGGTGACAGATGTGACTGGATACATATGAAGAGGTGCATCAGCTGAAGGAGCTACAGCTCTGCTGTTGAACAGAGATACACTCTCCAGCATAAGCTGAAGTACCGTGTCAGTAAAATTCAGGAGGGGATGTATCCAGAGAAAACCAAGCAAGAATGATAGAGGACCTAGAGAACAGTACCTGAAAGGAAAGATTGTTAAAAGTATAAATTACCTGCCCTTCATAGCAATTTGCCCTAAGATTACTTGCATTAACTGTATCCACTATTAGAGGAGCTCAGGGCAACATGCTTAGATGTGAGTGCCTGCATGGCAAGTAAGTATCCTTATCGGTTTCCTGTGGCAGTAAGGTTCATAGTTAATGGTGTACGACATCAAAGAAGTACTTCCTTTTATTGTTTTGCATTTTAATTGTGCTGTAAGATGGAAAAACAGCGTATTATGACTATTGTGAATGTGTTGATAACACGTCTTTAATTGTACTTCTGTGACTGCACCACCATTCTTAATTTTGCAGTATCCCACAGAGGTTGTGTCTGTCAGTATACACAATGCTTCAGCTGTGGTCGTGTTATGTGATTTATGTAATGGTATTGCAGAATTCTGTATTGTCATCTTCCTATTATTTATGAAACAAAATGTAAGGTTTGATTGTATTTTTGAGTGAATGTGCACAGTGAACAGCAGTCATCGTAGGGGTGTCTGAGTTTTTGATTCCCTTCCTTGCCTTAATTTAGAAGCTTTTAAGATAAAAGAATATTTTCAGTCTTTCCACATATATGTTACTTACCATTTCTTGAATTTGTACTTCATTTGCTAGTGAGTTGATTTTTTTCTCTCTCCTCTTTAGGTCCCTTCCACCTTTCTCACTGCCTGGTCCTCACAAACTAACTAGCATTGCATCCTGTGCAAATGCTGTTGGTAAACTACTTATCCTATGACCAGACCATTAAGAAATAAGTAACCATGACTTAAACATGAAGCTGGACTAGAATCTGAGGCCAGGACTCATCCTACCTCAGTTTAGGCACTTAATTCAAGTTGGGCTGGTTAGGGTCTAAAGGCCTTGTCAGTGAAAAGTCATCTTGAGAGGTAGTTTAATCCACCCCATAAATGGTCAAATCAGCAGGTGTGTTCAATGATTATTCACAGGTTTTAGTAATAATCACTATTGAAACATATTTGTGATAATTCTAGGCCCTATTTCTGAGATGAAAACCATCTAATCTAATCTAATTTAATCCTAATATTTTTTTCTCTGTTTCCAGAGTATTTCTTAATCCACTACAGCCTTTCATTTTGCAGCTGTTTAGCTTCAACTAGAGTTTATGGTGTGAAATTGTAACAGAGAGCATTTAGAAGACCAACAGTTTTTGTCATCTGGTTGCGTTTACTGAAATGTTCAAGAAATTCTAGATCAGTAAAATTCTATTTTCCTTTGTAAAATCAGTAGTGATTAGACACTATTTTCTACTCCCTAAGCCTCTGGACAGGGGGATTCTTACATAGTAGGATTGCTATCAATTCAGCAATTCTGCGCGTAAGGTTCTTTAAAGCTCTGATATGTACCTTCTATCCCTGACTTTTCTAGTATATTCTGTATTCTTCACTGTTGCTACTTCTTGATACCTCACTACGCAAAGAGAAATAATTGTTATTGCCAGAAAAAGAATATAGAGGATAGAAACCTCCTGAATGTTTTGAACAAGAAAGGTGGATGCAAAAAAAGGAAAATCAGTTAGCTTCCAAACAGTGTAATTATTTTCTTTAGCTACTCCTTTAGCCTGTGATTATCTGTTAGACTCACCAATTCTGTAGGCCTCTTGTTTCTGATATACCTAAAGAATATTTTATTGTTTATTTTTAATTCTTGTAATGTTTGTTCTTGGAAGCCTACTTTTGCTCTTTGCAATTTCCTCTTACTTAACGCCTGCTGAAGTTTAAGTTCCTGTTTATTGGCTTCCCTAGGATCATGTTTCCAAAATTTGAAGGATTTCTGCTTGGTTGAAATAGACTCTTGAACCTTGCCATTCATCCGGTTTAGCTTAATCCTGCCTTCCTGGTTCCCTTTCTTACACAGTACACAACTCTTCAGAGACGGTTCCTTTTCAAGTAGTGTCATTATTGCCTTTGCTGTCTTACAGTTTTACTTTTAGGATCTTTATGACTAATCAAGTTTACTAAGGGTGTGAATTCCACTTCATTTCTCTTTTTTACTACAAAAAAAATGCATGAGCAACTCAGAAATATGAACAGAACCCACAAAGAACAAGAAGTAGGATGGAGAAACTAGTAAGATGGGACATAAGGAGCACAGGAGTATTTACTGTTCACTTTGCTCGCAGCCCCATTTATGCTGTATAACTGAACTAGAAGTGGAGAGCTGCATGCAAAATCCCAGTAACGTTGAATAAACTGGTATGCGTCAGGTTCTGCACTGATGGCCACCAGGATTTTCATCCCTGCCTACCATCCACTGCTGATTCTGCAAGATAATGGCAGAAGTTCTGACTTTAGATCAGCTATTCACTGTGTCTGACTAACAAGAATCTTATTCTGAACTGGAAATTAAAGGGCTTGGTATGCTAAAATCTTCATATACGTGGGGTTGAGTACAAATGCTATTACCCCAGATACCCTATCAAATCCAGGCTCTTGCACTTAGTGCCTTGTGAAATCTTGTCAATCCAAGGTAAGCTACATCTATCACCTGAAAGACCAGCACCTAGGTGCTGTTCTCCATGTACTGCTTTTCCTTCTGACACAGAGCAGGGCGTTTAACAAACAGATAGCTTCATCTATAGATAGGAATTTTCAGCGTTAAAGTCATATTTGTCACATTAGAAACAGGAATCAATCTAAAATTAATGAAATACCTAGGGAATTCTTTATTGTCTTTTGTACCTCTCATTTAAGTTTTTTCTAGATGATTTTTGAAGGTGCATTCTAAGACGTGTGTTCTCCTGAAAACAAAGGCATATAATACATGTTTGAGCAGTGTCTGGAGCTGAATTGAGAAAAAGGAGACACATGTCAGGACTTGAACTTAAAACAGTGCTGTAGATGGACAGACTTTTGCCAGCTGCACCACCTGTCCCACAGGATTAGATGGCAAGGTTGCTAGACACAAAACTGCACAGAGGCCCCTTGGCCTGGTAGAATAGGATGGGGCAAGCAAATTTTTGCAGGATTTGTTGGATTGTTTATATGCTGTCACATCTGCAACCCTTTTGTCTTACACTAGCTGTATTCAACATTTAATTGAAAAAGACAGAGCTCTGCAGGCATAGAACAGAATTGCATCTTCTTTGGCTGGCTCAGAAGTAGATACTACTTTCTAGGATTTTGTTTTTCACTTGAGAGCACTGGCTTTGTCTTTTAACATTTGATCTTTGGGGCCATCACTCATCTCTCCAGTGGCGTTCTGTTTCCTTAGAGCATTGCTGGAATTTAGCCAACTCCATGTTTTGGTCACCACCAAAGACCTATGTAATTGCCATTTCCTCCCCTATTACACATTTTAAGAATGTATTACTCTTGTCTCAAAGCAATTTCAGACCCAATACTGTCATTAACTATTTATGCACAAAACTTGATTGGTTCATATTTTAAAAAACTGTCAGAGGCTTTCCATTTTCTCCTTTTTTAACAAGAGAAATTAGTAGTTCAGAATACTTTCAGTCAATCTAGGACCTGGAAATTGAAATGAGGTAATTTAACCATTTCTGGTCTTCCATTGACTTTGCAAACTGTGTCCAGTCTTGTTTGGGTAAGTACCATCAATATTATGCAGGATTGCAAGTTTTGATGATACTGTATTTACCATTATCTTTGTTATTTGTCAGGTTGAATATCTGAATGACTTCCACATTTAAATGTCAATAATTTACTAATCTAATGATTAATAATGTCTTTTAATGAATGCTTTGAATTTAAAAGCCCACTCTTGCAAACACTTCATGGGTGATTTATCATGCTTACCTTTTCTAAAAGTATGTAGTGACAGGTGGTCATCAAAGTTCGTCCTCTGTTCAGGAGAGAGAGAGAGTCATCACCACAGGCTGATTCAGAAGTCTGTAAGACAGATGGATAGAGTCATGTTCCAAAGGTGTCTTTCTCTTTCCATTTTTCCATCTAATTATGTAAGGAGTGGAGGTAACTTAATTCATTGCCTGTATGCCTTCTTGATGATTCAGTTAGGTGAGATAAGTTCTGCCATTTCTGTCAGTGGGATTCTTTTCAGTGGGATAGTCAAGATGATGACTGCTTTAGTTGCCTTACCTTTTCGCAGGGTTGGGCTTTTTCTAAAAGATTTGCTGTGTAATTATGCTATTGCATGTTTCTTTTTCTGCAGCCAACATCTTGTATATGGCAAGCCAAGAAATGATGAAGGTTGTGGAGAGAGACAGTACAACCATAAAGCAAAATTTAAAAAAGGTAACTACTTAATTCTGAGTTTTCATGGGAAGTCTATGTGCATGGGGAAACATTCCATCATATTATATTATTGCAAAACCAGAATTTCAGCAGGATTGATTTTGATTTTATGTTAGTGCCATTCCATTGATTTGGAGAAGCCATTAAAAAGGTCACTGATCATTAAAGAGTCATTGATCCACACCTTTGTAGGTGTAGTATTCACCACTACCAGATGTGGTATTCCAGTAGGCCCTGTTTCACAGCATTCCTGCTTCCTCCTTCTGTCCTTGCTTGTATGGTATCCTTGGCTGAGGTGAAACAATGTTCTGGCTAAGCCTGAGATGTGATTCCCAGTGAGGCCAGTAGTTACATGGATTGTGATCAGGCAGACAGATGGCCAGCCAGGACATGAGTGCAGGCTGGTTGGCCAGATCCTCTCACTTTGCTGCTGATCAAGCAGAACATGTACCATCTGTGTTGCGTGATGTGCAGGTCTGCTTAAGAGGTCCATACCACTGTGACTGAGAGTAGAATCTGATCCATGACATTTTCAACTTGACATCTGTTAATACGAAGGGATTCTGCAAGCTTGATTTTTCTGTGGCATCAAAACTTACAAGAGAGGAGTCAACAAAATGTACACAGTTTAGCCATTTGACTGTAGTATGAGATAAAGATATGGAAAGCACATTCATTGAAGACTGAAGCTACTGTTGTAAGCTAAACAGTTGTGGGGACCTTTTTCCTGCACTGAACTTTCTCATGTGTACAGATTTATTGTTGAAACAGATCCTGGTCCAGTTTTGGTCTACACCAAGTAACAAACATTCCCCTAATCAATTCCCAGGCACAGCTCTGGGGTTGGCGCAGGCCAGGAACTGTTCCTAATTGGAAGTTTTGATGTGGTCACCCTGTTTTGGAGGCTGAGAGAATTTAATAGTCAGACCATTCCGGATGGCTGATGAGCCAGAAAACTGCCACATTTAATAAACTAATATTGGTGTAGCTGCTCTGTGAGTAGATAATCAGTATAACATGTATTATTCTACAGTGTTCCCTTCCTTCCCTTCTTTTTTTGTATCATCCCTGTCCTTTTACTGGAAGAATGATTCCAACACTTTGCACTGGCAGAGATTTTCCTTGGAGAATGGAATTTTCTAGGACAGAGGTCCTAGATCTCTGTAAGATTACTTTGTGCTTTGTAAATAGATACGGCACAAAGTTCACTTAATAAATCAGTCTTTCTTTTTTTGGCTGAAAATTGATTTATTTTTGACATATCCCATTGCCTTCTCTACACTTTGAAAGGTATATTCAGATGGTTCAGTTCTAATTTTTTTTAAAAAGAGTTAAAATAGCACACATGAATAAGGAACACGACACTGTACTAGGCACGCATATTTCTTCACATTTTTATTGCAGAGTATTCAAAGTTCTCCTGCACTTAGGGAGGAATCTCTGTGAAGAAACTTAAGGGGAGATCTTGCAGACTGCAAATATTCTCATTGTTTTAAATAAAACTTTCTATGGGTTGGTCCAAAGCCTAATGAACTCAAGGGAAACTGTTAATATTGACTGAGTTGCCTCTCTGAGTGTCAGGGAGCAACAGGGTCTGCCTGCTCTGTAAGGGAAAGGCTCCATGAGCTGAGGGTGACCTCAGCATGGGCAGTGCCCTCACCAAGCAGGGTGCTCCCCCACAGCACCTGATGGGGCAAGCAGAGCAGGGTGCTGGTAACACGGTCCATCGACTCTCCCAGACAAAACAAAGCAATGAGGAAGAGAATCCAGTTATGAGCAAAAGGTGACAGGGCCAGAGACAGGACTGGAGACAAGGCTACAAGTCTATCCAGGAGAGATGGTCAAAGACATGACAAGAGGCAAGCTACAAGGTGGGATCCATCCAGGCAACAAGCTACGTACAGCTATGTCTGATGTCAGTGCAGGAGGCAGGGGCAGAGGCTAGCTCTCGGCAGAACTAGTAGCTCAGGCAAAGGCTAAAGGCCCACGAGTGGAGATGGAGATGAATAGAGATGGAAACCCCGGATCCATGGGCAGTGAGTGTTCGTGAGGGTCCCAGGTGAGGCTGGTGAGGACCTGCTAGTGCCCTCAGGGCCCTGAAACTGAGGGTAAGACTCTGTAGTTTACCATGGGATTAGTCAGGGTACAAAAGTGAAGAGTTTCCAGGGTCAGGACTTTGAGTGCTTTTGGAAATTTTAATCACAAACACATGCTTAAGCATAAAAGCTTGGCTGGATGAGGATGATAGAGCTGACCATTAGCTGTAGCTCCAGTGACTTCAGAAGGTTTACTCAGATGCTCCAGATTACAAAAAAGTTTATTTCTTGTGCTGAATGAAGGCCAATCGCCAACAGTAAGAGTTTGCAGGTGTCTTAGTCTGTTTCATCTGTGCTGTTGTTGACTCTGTCACTCTAAGCACAACCTTGGCACCCAGGAGCTTTTTTAAACCTGTGTTAACTTTCTTTTATTGATTCTTCTATGTCCTCATACTTTCAAAGTGGCAAACATACTCAAGAAAACAAAAAGCTGAAGTGAGCTTATAAGCAGCTGGCAAACTGAAGAAAAAGCAAGTCTAAAAGTGAAGCTAAATGCTTCTCTTTTTTCATTCTTCTAGTAATTTCTGGGAATGTAAGAATTAAGGAAAAATTTTTGAGTTGGCATTATGTTAAATTTGAAGCGTATTGACAATAAAAATGGGCTTAACTTATAAAGGTTGGAAGTTTATAAAAACAGGAACTATAGTCCAAGTTGCTATAGAACTGGCAAGCTGTCACTTCAAAAAATTTATACTGTTTAGTGGTCGCTGTGATCATATGCTAAAAGCCAATCTTAACACCTGACTTTGCCAGCTGCTGTGGAATAGAAAAGTTATTTCTGGATCATATTTGCATTCTGTGATCTGAAGAAGAAAGAAGAAGAGACAGTAAATTATTCCAATCTTTCCATGTCCAGGTTTAACTATAATTATTACTGGTTAGGGACCAGGAGAAATTCTGTCTTCAGGCCCCAGATTCTAACAATGCTAGTTGCTCAGATTTATGTTGAAAGAACGGGAGCTGGAATATTTTTTGGATAATTATTTGAGGAATTTTACTTGTAATCTTCTAAAGACAGAAGTTGTGCACATTAAATAGCAATGGAATTGTATGAAGAGAATGGAGACCTATCTTCTGACAAAATAATTAATGACAGAGCGTTTAAAATAGGGGCTGTAAAGTTATATCTGGATCAAGCAGTACATGAATGTAGGCTTCTTATTGCAATAACACGGAGAGTTGTGATAAATCACAAAATCCAAACAAATAAGGTAGGGGATACTGATGTAAGATTTGCTCAGCTATGATGGTTAATTACCATTAGCTGATTGTGTCTAAGCCAGCTGAGCTATGTACTTTCACTGTAATAACACAACTCCCTTTCCTAACAGAAACTGGAGGCAAAGATACTACTGTACAAGAGGAAGTTTATTGTAATTCTTGCACAAAGGGAAGTGGGTGTAATTCAGTATTCTTAAAAAGTGGATCAGCATTGAGCATCACAGAGGTTTTACATATAGAATAAAAATAAAAAAAGAAAATGGAAAATGGTTATGTTGGACATTCACTAGCATGCTTGTGGTGGACAATGATATCTCCATATAAGAGCTCCCTACAGTACTTAACTTTTTAAGCCTGCATCATGCCACAGTCGTTGTTTTATTTTAAGACTTAGCTTTATGGACTCTTTTTTGGGCAGGTAAACTTGTAATCCTGTTG
The DNA here is from genome assembly GCA_013399115.1 of Anseranas semipalmata. Classification (NCBI taxonomy): domain Eukaryota; kingdom Metazoa; phylum Chordata; class Aves; order Anseriformes; family Anseranatidae; genus Anseranas; species Anseranas semipalmata. The sequence continues at coordinate 255,878 of VXAA01005069.1, read as the reverse complement.
TAATCAAAAAGAAATTGCATTAAAGGGTAAAACTAGGGAGTTTGCAGAGGAAATTTTGTAAAATAAAGTCACCCCTTTGTTTTTTATATTTATTGTGATATATTTTATCAATTACTCTGTGTGTAATACACAGTAGCTCAATTTATAAGTGTAGGATCCACTCCAAAGCCTATCTAAATCAATAGAAAAGCTCCGACAGATTTCACCAAGTCATGAATCAGTTTGGCAGTGATCCTTCTGTTGCGGTCCGTAATTGCTTAAGGCCATAAACCATCCCCTCCAGTAACTGAAAATCACGATTCTTTTGATTAACATATTAAACCAACAAAAGGATTATCTGCTTCTTCAGTTTATTTTTGCCAGTGATTTGGTGCAGCAGATACATTGATTGTGTAAGGAAAAAGACAGGAAACATCTGAAGTAACACTACGAAGATGAAAAAATCTGTTATCTGAGAAGAATGTTTTTTAATCAAATGGGAAAAATATATACTGGAAGTTTAGGGACACATGAATCTATTTTCACTCACATTGAGGAAGTTTGTGTTGCGAGTGGCTTGTAACTTAGCCTGTAGATGTTTAGGTGGGGAAGAAATTCTCTTTTGAAAAATTTAAAGGAATGAAGTATATGTTTACCATTTCCTTCTTATTTCAATGGTGAGTTTAGAATTTAAAGTAATACAAGTTTATATCCCACTAGTAATACCATAGAAAAGGTGTTATCCGAGAGCATCAACTGAACTGATACTGATGCATGGATATTTAGAGTAAAAATAGTAAAAAATTAAATACTTCCTTTCCACAGACATGTGAAGTGCTACATTTTTCTTTTGAAAAATTATCTTTATTAAAAAAAAACTAAAAACCTGAGCAACCAAGAATTATTTTGACCCCTGAAGCAGCTGTTTTGATGTTGCCCAGTGTTTTCGTTTGGGTCTCTGTAGACATCCACAGGGATTTAGTAATTATTCCCGGTGAAAGAAGCGTGATCTGAAGATAAGTGGTTAAAAGAATACTACAAATATTTTGCCTGCCCACAGCTTGAGTGAGTTGCTTGCCTACATTTGTGAAAAACCTTCCAAACACTCTCTTTCAATAGGTGCAAAGTGCTCTTCTGAGCCAAGAACACCTCTTTTTTGGCTGGTCTCACATCCTTTTTGGCCTGCACTCCCTGGAGGTGCAGAGTTGAAGTTAGGGAAGTTACACAAGTGCTTGGGGATTTTGGTGCCTGTGTCATTTAACCACAAAAACAACCTTCTCTTTGAAGCACCCAGAATGCCTAATAAGGGATCAGCACTTTCCCTCCTCAGTGGAAAAGGATCCCAGTGAACATTCAAAACGTTCAGTGGACTACGGTATATTTTTCTGTGATATTTCATTTTTCATATTGCTGAGCTCCTGTTAGCATCATTCATGCTGTGTGGTATTCCAATAAAGAGGCAGTGACATGGACTTCCAGGACTGGGGAGGGGGGAAGGTGTGTGCTTCACAAATCAAGCAAAGACAGCAATATTTCCCTAGCCTTCCGAAGAATACTTAAGAAGTTACCCCTCAACCCTTACTATCCCTTAAATGTGAGGACGTGAGGGAGATGCTCACCTTCCCTCACTCTGCTGCAGAGCTCATTGCACAGAAGTGAACAAAATTGTCATTTACGGCCCATCGCTGATCCTATTGTTGCAACAGAGATCTGACTGCATCACCTGAGGTAAGTTCCCCTGAACGTAGGCAGCGTCAGGCTGGTGTTCAGAGGGAAATACTATTTGCAGTAAATACGTTTGGAAGAATCTGGCCCAGTAATATTATCGCTTAAAGAGTGGTTTCAGGTCTGTTTTTGTTTTCATAGTTATACAGACTTGAGTTCTGAAGTATTCATGTTGCTGACACATCTAAATACATACCCTTCAAAGGTTTCTAAGTCTTTAACAGTAACATAGTATGAGTAAGTTAATCACCCTGGTTTGTTGGTAAAGCCTATGTATTCTTTTTAAAAGCACATTTTTACTTTGCATTGAGTTTGAGAGAGTAGAAATAGAAGTGGCTTGCTTGATCTCTTGGGTCTACATGCCAGTACCATTGCTAACAGAAGTTACAGAGGTGGACACTGCTGCAAAGGTAGAGAGAAGCCCTTTCCCTTTCCTTGGTTTACTGAATTTCCAGTTATTGCTGACAAAGGCATGAAAACAGGGAGCCTCTGCTCTGTCCTTTTGGTAGAACACTGTACGTGACACCGAGGAGAGGAGTAGCACGTTGTGAATCACATGCAGAGTAGCCACTCCTCCTGGCTGTGTCTCAGGCTTTGCATCTTAATTTCACTGAAAGCAAAATATTTCTCCACTTCCTTTCCAGAGAGGGAAGCTGCTTTTGTTTATTATATATGTTGGTTTAGCAAAACTGGTCACATTCCTTATGTTAAATAAAATCACCACAAATACTTCAACTACCCATTACACCTTTGCTACAACCCCTGCAGGTTAGTATGTAAAAGTAGCACTATATGCCCCAGATTGCCAACTGCCTCCTCTCAAAACGGTCCATCAGAAAAAGTTTGGCTTCACATGGCACTTAGAAAGTTGAGAAATCCCAGTTCTGGTAAAACAAGCCGAGAAGCAAGTTCCACAGACCTTGCCATCAAACTGGCTGATCTCAACCAAGGCAGGAGCACGAGGGGAGAGACGTGGTGTCCCGGAGAACCATCCCAAAGCATTTAGGGCTTTCTAGGGCTCTCTGAATTCTTCCCAGAAACTGATTAGTAAAGCCAAAGCACAACTGAAGCAAGTCCAAAAAAAAATCATGTCCCATATCAGTATGTTCCCATGTCGTTTATACTATTCTTTTGGCAGGATAAGGTGGAGGCACTTTCATATGTCCAGAGAAGCTAAGTCATTTTTTATAAACCTTGATCGAAGCTAAAATTAATTCTGGGCTAATGCCTTTTAAACTAGTTTTCATCCAAGAATAAATAAAATTATTCACTGGTTATTGTGGAGAGATGTCACCCAGAAAGAAGTTGCTGTCTCATCCAGTGAATGTATGTGGGAGTAACACTGATAAAAGTTAATACATCTGACACAAGGATTTCAGCAAGGACACTGGTCCAGTCCTGCTTGCCATTGCACATGTGTCGTTAGTTTATATCCACAGAGATCAGTCCTTCGCTCTTTGCCATCAGCTGGAGTGGTGCCTGCTGAAGTAATAAGATCCTAAAGTTGTTATAGCATGTACCAAATTCCAGAGAGATAGAGGAAACTCAATTAATATTTTTTAACTTTTTGGATTTGTTTTTCAGTGTTGACCTATGATGGTCACAGAAGAGGCATAAAAGAAATTTCTCTGTAATTTATACTTCTGTGAACTGTCATACATACTAAAACAAGTGCCAATGGAGTCAACTGCAGGAAATCTTTATTATTTTCTTAGAAACTCTTTAAAATGTAAACATCCTGTTGATACGAATCTCAGATTCTTCTGATGTTTACTTAGCAGCTGCCGTCATTGTGCAGTGTCTGAATACACATACCATATTACATGGTACCAAAGCTGACAGAGCCATATTCTGACTTGTGTTTTATTTTACAGAAGCTAAGACTAAAAACAGTTCTGAGCAATTAGTTGTAAAACAGCTTATGAGAACATTGCTGTTATTTTAAAACTATTTGAAACTTGGAAATTGCCTATTTAAAACACACAATTGAAATGGCAACGAGAACCCACATCCCCTTTACTCTGCCCCCATAGTCAGATCCTGAAAGAGTAAATGTTCTAGTCACTCATAACAAACAGGTTGTTGCATCAAGGATCACATAAACTCTTTGTCATGTCCAGTGGTAGCTGCTGTTTCCCTTCTGAATCCGCAATACCAGGAAGTCTCGATACTCAGTGTTGCAAAAGAATAAAAAATAATCTTCTCACCCTGATGGCAGAAAAATTAAAAAATGCAAATATTGAAAACTTCAAGCGCAGAAGAAAAATAGAAAGACCCTTCTATTTATTGTTTTGTAAATCTGATTATTTTTAAGCTAGTCTCATTATTTTGGGGGCCTGACTCACCATTTTTGAATGCTTAGGTTGGCAGCAGTGTTTCATTGCTGGTATAGTGGTTGTGCTGACTCAGGATGTCTTTACAGCCATGCACAGTCCACAGGAAAATATGTACTTTACAGATCCATGCAAATCATATACTGCACGCCAGTGTTTCCTACCATTAATGAAGATTCCATGTGTCTCTGGTTACACATGGTTCGTTAATTATGTCTGCCTGTGTGCTGCAGTAGCAAAACTACTGATGTAAAAATGAAGGTGAGAACATTTGGATTCTGGATGCTTTTGTTTAAATATATCTAAAATGAATATCTCTTAATATATCAGGAGAATAAGTAACATCCTAACATCTGTTTTGTGGCCATGTGTGGCGTAGGCAAAGAACAGAGACATTTTGTCATTCAAAGGGAGACCCCCAGTGCCACAAATGACAGTTAAGTACTATCAATTTTCATAGGCCTTTTTCTGCATTCTGTATTGCTGAAAATTTCCACCTTAATTACAATCCGGCTTTTAGATTTTATAGAATAATCCATTAATAGGGAAGCATTTTGAAAACAGTTCTGAATTCTGTTGGCAGTTTCTAATTAAGAAACGTGTATGTTTAAGTTTTAGATTTGCGGGCATACTCGTATAGACACACAGAATGCACACACGAACATCTGCACACAAAATAAGCAGACAAAATAACTACAGCATCAAATAAAGCTCCCCAGCACTTCCTGTTATAAGACTGTTCTTAGTTGGTTATAACATACCCTAACTTTCATTCCATATATGACACAAGTCATATCCTACCTTGACTGATCGTTTTTTAGTTCAGTCCAAAAGGTTCTACAAGGTCTACAAACAAGGCTCAGGGAAAAATACATTGTTTTCTTATGATAAAAATTCTTGGCTTGGAGAAGGAAGCTATTCATTCCACTCAGAGGAGATATGTGCTGAGCTAGTATAGAGGGAACTAGTGAGTGAGAGGTAAACAAATAAGGAGGGGGAGGCAGGAAGAAATCAAAGGCTCCATTTGTTCGCCAAAGATAGGCTTCTAGTGCTGCATGAGATGGTGGATTTAAGCTACCCATGCAAGACTGATGTATGGTACACAGGAGCTTTCTGTAGCAGCAGTGGAGGCCAGGTGGGATGCTCTAACATATCTGTCTTAAGTTGCATGAAATATTTATGTATGTGCATCTGAATCATGCTTTATGAGTTTACTGGTAGGAATCTAGAGGTGCATTAGGCAGTAGAGGTGCAAATGACCCCATTAGAGTCAATAGAAATCTATTGAAGAAGTCAAGGTGGAATTTGGGTGCCTTAAACACAGACATCTGGTTTAATTTTGGACACTGTGGAGTATCTCCATGTGGCCTCCATCTGCTTTTCCAGAAAGCTGTGGGTCTCCTGTAAAATCTGTCATACCTGCCAGTCTAATGCAGAAGTCTTAGATATCTAGAGCATCTAAAATGGCACTAGGTACCTACACTTAGGCAACTGAGTTCTGCCCTTACCTGAAGTGCTATTTCACCCACTTCACAGTAGGCACCTGCTGTTTCAGCTGAATAGCTTTCTACACACCAATGACTTAATACTGAGTAAATCTTAACAGCCTGTGGTGGGAAGTTGGATACCTAGTACACATGTAAACACCACAAAACAGTTACATGCATTTAGATGTTTCTATGTTGAATTGAACCCAGTCCTGACACTAGGGAGCAACCAGTGGTTTGAGAGAAGCTTGAGGGGTAAGGCTGGTTCTACACTGATAAAAAAGTGGAGAATTGCATGGGGGAAAAAAGGAAAAAAAAAAAAAGTGTTGGAATTGAGACTCAGAAGGGGATGAAGAGACCAGAAGACTATAATTTGGACTCGCAGGACAAGAAATTGGCACTAGAATAAGAAGCAGAAGTAGCAGGAATTGGAAATGACTAGGTAAGGAGTATAGAGCTAAAACAATGAGCCAAAGACAGGTGGAGCAGTCCTAAGACCAGAAAGGTTGGATGGGATGAGATAGAAGAAGTCACACTTGGAAAGATTGGACTAAAAAAACACTGGACAAGGCACGTACTTGGCAAATATACTGGCCTTTTCTGCTTGGAGTGGAACCTAAGTTTCTGAAGTCTTATCATTCCCATTCACAGCAGGTGCTTTTGGCTATGTTTGCCTTAAAATCAGAAGCAGCACAACAGAGGAGAATTTGCAGAGCAAAATAGTGGTTGGTGATGACCTGTTGTTCCCAATGTAGGTGTCTCAGAGGGTTGTCTCTTCAGCCAGCAGTTGCCTGGTCCCGTGGACTGAATTCCCATTAGTGACTGAAGCTCAGCAGGCGTGATCCTGAAGAGCATATGGCTTAGTTTCAGTTGAAAGGATAATGCTATGCACACTGGAAAACCAGTTCCTAGATGTTTCAGACTACACATTCAAATTAATATATGTAATTTGACATTAATCTCTGTGCTCCCTATCTGCAAAATGGAGATAAAAATGGCCGCTAAGGTGTTGCAGAAATAAATTAATAAATGTGAGCATGCAAGTACTCTAGTGGTGTGTGCCGGAGGAATGCACATAAGAAAATAAATTCTGTCTGTAAACCATGAAATATGTAGTAAATAAATCCTGAGACCACACACAGAATTTAAAAAGAAAAATACTATCAAATAGCAGCTCATCAACTGAATGTCATCCTGTCAGTGGATTGAATGAGTCAGGGATCCTTTGGATCATGCAATGAAAGATTAAACTGTAATGCAAATATACCAGAGGCAAGCGAAGAATGCACATAAATCTTTTGTTTAGGCATTTCCAAATCTGTGAGTTCTCAAGTTTACAACCCTACCTGGACAATAGCCCATTTTGCAGTTCATGCAGACTAAGCCAAGTACTTTATCCACCTTTGTAAGTGTAAATGACTTTCCATCTTTTTTTCTAAATAATCATGTGATGAGACTCTAGGACTACTCCATCAAAATATCTAATGATTTCAAGGAGTACTCCGTTAAACTGGAATTGCTCCATTTCTTTTCTTGTCAGTTTCATAATCTTTATTTTTGTATCTGTTGGTAACGGAGCCCAGGGTTAAAAATAATTTGGTCAGATGTTTGGTTTTCAGAAGATTTGAATGCAGTTGGCCATTTCACATGGGTTTTTCTGGAGAATTTTTGCTAATGTGACATCCTATGATTTATGAATAGTCACCACTGAAGGCAAGATCAAAGGAAAATTTCTGCTAAAGCAAAAAACATACCTTGTTTCCAGCAATTACTTAGTGACAAAGCTAATAATGTTTGCTAACATGGGATGGTTTATGTTTTATGCACATATACTTGGAAGTATAACTTGGGTTAGTATCTATGTAACTGAGATATTGTATTTTGGATACAGTCAATAGTCAGTAATGTCCAAGATTTGGGTACGCTTCAATAAGAGAAAAGTGAGTAAGACAAAAACTTGTAACATTTTGTGAAATGTAGTCTGGGCTCTTAGCCAGCCTCTACCCCAGTGGACCAGTAGGGTGCACTTATTTATATTTCACATGGCTACAAAAATGATGGAATTTGAAGATTTTTGTGATTAAAGGAAAACATCTTGTCCCCTAAATTATGTTAGCATTGCTCAATTATTCACTGAAGTACAGAAATGAAATATGAAACAAATGAGAGTAATGGAATTGGGCCAAGCTGTGTGTGTGATATGTTGAGCAATCAACATCCTTCTGGTACCTGCATTTGAACATTTTAGTATAAAGAACCCTCATAATTAATCTTGTTCTTGTATAGTTTTAAATCCATAGGTTTTTATTCTCTCCTAGACAACCACTATCCCTTGAATTACTTTATGGAAATGAAAACCATAGCTATAGCATACAAAGTTGAGGTGAACATGGGGGAAAATGATGACTTGGGAAGAAATATAGTCAGTGTTTCTAACAAAGAGAAAAGGTATTTCATTGAACGTGACATTAGCCTGGAATATGTGACTTCAGTGTTTGGGTGGGCCCAGTAGCACCGGCTTCATGTATGTCTTTGAGTTCAAAGTTCAAAACAAAATGGTCTGTGGTAGAATTTTAATTCCACATTACAACCTAAAAAAATTGCTTATTGATCTTGAGGACATGCCTGTGCTCTACATGTGCCGCACTTCAGAAGGATAAAATTCTCCAAGCAAAAAAAGTTTTGCTTCTGAGAATGACCCAGATGATCTTTAGAGGTCCCTTCCAACCCACACTGTTCTGTGATTCTATGTTAATTGTCATTATTCTGACCTGGCTGCGTGATTCGGTCTAGTTTACATCTAACACTGAGGCTAAGAAAATAGATGTTCCTTCACCCCCAACCAGGCAGGTGCTTTGAAAACCATGTCTAATAGATGCCAATAAGAGTTACTGATAAACGCAGAGGAACCTCCTGCTTTCTCTTAGTTTATACCCAGAAAAAAAAACGTAGTGGTTAGCCCACTTAGCTAGGACATAGCCTCAATTTTGTTATTTGATTAAAAAATTAGAAAGCTATTATAGAAAACATAGCTAGTGGCTAGTGAAAACCTAACAGCTTACCTGGACAGGGGTGGACACCATGAACAACCAGATGTTTTGATCCGCAGTAACAAATTTCCTGAGACAGCTGGACTTTTGTTAGCAGACCTCTGTTTCCAGAGATAAGCCCACAGTTCTACAGATGAGGAAACTAAGTTACAGAGCATTTAATTGACTTCATTGTAATTGCAGACTTGGAAATAACCAAGAACTACCAATTTGCTATTCCTTATAGTACATGTTGGGTCATGAAGCATCACTTATTTCCAAATAATTCAGTGCTCTTTTCTTGGATATTGGTTGCTTCATCCGTAACTTTTGAAATTAATGATTTGATATGCTTTGATTTCTAGCTGATTTTTTACTATGGAACTGGAGACAGCTGGTGTCCACAGAACTACTACGATGAGATCAAAATGGATTTTCCAGACGGGGACATTCGACTTTGTGAGAAAGGGCTCCGCCATGCATTTGTGCTAGATGCCAGCAAGGAGATGGCTGCCATGATTACAGACTGGTTACGAGATGATCTGACCAAATTATAAGCACTGATTCAATGATTAACAAGAAAGCGATATAATAATTTCGTGAATGTGTGATTTTTTTGTGAGAGAGTCTGTCCTATTTTTTTCTGTTTATTATAGATTATGGCTTGTTTTCTACTGAGATGTTTTAGAGAAAGTCAAAGAGAGGCTGGCTGGTCCAAAGTATAGTTTTATTGATTTAATGGTGATGTCTTCAGGACTCTGCAGGACTTGGAAAAGTGTGGAATATTTATTGTCTTCTAGCACTCTTGACAACACTGATACTAGATTCACTGACTACAAGTGTACCTGTGTTACTGCCACCTGAATTACTTGCTGAAGAACTGTCAAGGCTGTATTTGGGGCAGCCCAGTTGGTCTCATTTAGAAAGAAATATCAGGCCACCATGTATGGATAAAAATCCCCTTGTGGCAATCAGTCCTGGTATGCTGTGAGAGGCCTTGACCCTCTCCACCTATCTCATCTGTCTGTGTAGCCCTGGCACATGGGTAATGGACAGCCAGCACTGCCCAAGGCCCCTAAAGACTCCTTCAGGTCAGATGGGGCTGGTGAACAATCAGAGGTCAGGCTGAGTTCAGGCTTTTTACAAGGGAGATGTGAAGATGAGGTGAAGATGAGTTCCTCCAAGTATCAGAAGGGGTTTAGGGTGCTGTCAGGACTCCACAGTGTATTAAACATAACGTAAGGTAAGTGTGGCTGTTCAGCTAGGGAATATGTTTGAAGCCCTCGTTTCATTTTTCGATTGCCTGTAGAGAAGGTAAAGGACCCTGGTCAAAAGTGCCAGTATTACAAGGTGAAGTTGATTGCAGAATCCGTGTACGACTAACTACTTTTAAGTGCCCTAGCTCTCTGAGCTATCATTCTCCTAGTGAAGTCCATGGAAACAGTGTTTGCTTATCAACTTTAAAGAATTAAATCAGTTTTGATGCATGCCTGAATTTCAGTTCTTTGCTCTAAGGACTGAAGTATGACATTTTCTGCCAAGCCACGAATTAGATAAGTCCACCAGGAGAAAATGACTATTCTGCCATGGTTGCACCCATTGAAGTGCATGAAATGTTAGTATTTAGAACTGGGTCCTGGCTGTAGCACATTACTGATAAGTACACTGTTCCTCACATTTTTTCATCCCTCTCCTTTACAAATAGAAAAAGAAAAAAAAAATACAGAAAAAAGAAATGTCCTACCAGTTGTGGTAATACCAAAAGTTACAACCTAAAGCTAGAAATGAAAACAACGTAAGGGGAACAGAGGCAAGTGTAATCAGGAAAAGCTTTCTAGCTGCGAACCTGTGAAATAGGCTCCCTGTGGAGTCCGTAGAGACATTTACACATAAATAAATAAATAAACAAAACACTACAGAATATAGTCACAGGAAGTCCTGCCCTAGCAAACGAATTTAAATGAGGCATTAGGTATCTAACTTATATGTTTCATTAGCAGTATTAATGTGGTACTACTGAGAATGGTGCTGAAGAACTTCCTCTGTGATGCAGAAAGACTGATTAACTTCATACTTACCTTACCTGATTATATACACACCTTCCACTTCCCTCTAGATCGCACTTATCTCTTTCACTGATATTTAAAGCAATTTGTAGAATTTAGTTTCTGGATATTTTGGACTAGTTCTCAAACCTGCAGCCAGCCATTGGATTTAAGTGACCTTTTTTGCATCGTGAACTGGTTTACCTACTGAGACTAGCCACCGGCTTTTCAGATCACACTGCCACATAATGAAACAGACACTGATGTTTGAGGCAGGAATGTTGAGACCCCTGTCACAACAGCATGGGGAGGAGCCAGGTGTGTTCAAAGTGAAGGGTCTGTGCCTGCGCACCTGATTCTGGTCACTGGAGAGTCCTGGGACCTTCCTTCTTTCTACGGGACCATAGTCAGCAAAGATCAAAACACTTCTCGTGCTCACTTTGGAAATCCACAGTTGTGCGTGTCTGTGTGTCTGTCTGTGTTTCAGCAGCCCCCAGATGTTGGCATGCAGTCCTGTCGGATGTCCTTATGGCAGATGCAAAATGCATCTGTTGGCCTAGGTGCTCCCTGTGGCAGAGTGAGGGTGTGTGTGTCTGCATATATGTGTATATATGTATTTATACACACACATATGCACATGTGTATGTTAGCAACATAGAGAATACAGTTCACTTGGTTGTTTTGGTTTACACATTGATACAATTGGATGACACATTTGTTCTTTGAAGTATATGGAATCGGGTAACTGAGCAAGGAACCAGTTTGTAAAAGTTCAGCTGTTGTAGTGGATCTTCTGAGGACAGAAAAAATCTTGCATTAACCAAAGATGACAAGCAGCTATTAAAGCCTGGAAACTGAAGCACCTATGAGAGGCAGTTGTTTACAGTGCATTATTCGTATACTTTGTATGAGCAATTAATTTAGCAATACTTGTACTTGACTTGTGTATTCCTTTTATACAAATGCTAATCTGTTATTAGAAATCCTACTGACTGCATTAAGACCTGAACTGAGATTAGATCTAGTCAGTGATGACCAGATCTACTGCAGGATAATGCCTTATGATTTTCTTAAATGAATTTTCTCTAAGATTATTGAAACGATAGTGATTCAATTGCGTCCGTCCTCCTTGAAGGTCTTACCGTAAGGCTAAGATCTGAAAATTTGCTACTCTACTCATTGCAAAAAAGCATGGGTCTACTTTTCACAGCTGTATTTCCTAAAAGCAGCAGATCTCACACGATGAGAATCCAGCTCCTCTGAAGCCAGTGGTGTTCGCCATGACCCCAGGCAAAGAGCGTCAAAAGTGCTTATGGTCCAAATGTGCCAACTCACCATAAAAACACAGTGTAATTTTGCCTATTTTAGACTATTTTGGAGTTCTTGGGAAACCTATCACAAATGCATTGACTGTATGCAGTAGCATTTAATCTCTGTCATTCACACTTGTGCTTAATTGTCACCACGTGAGTAAACTTGCTAGCTGCAATGACTTTGACTCATGCTCGTGTTTTGCTAGATCAATACCTTTTATGACAAAGTACACAAATCCAATAACAAAAATAAAGACATTTGTTGTAAAATGTAATTTGAGTCTTCAGTAACTTCTTTAGTCTTAGTTCACCTGCATTACTTCATGCATGCAGAATTTACAACATACTTGCCAAAACCTAAATTTCACGTGCAATTTAGACATCTAACTTCAGAGGACATCAGTGGGTGGTAGGCACCTGTCACACTCAAGCATTTTTATCCAGAGCCACTCCAAAATAATCAGTGTTTCCTCTTACTCCCTCCAGCTGTTTGCTGCTTTGAATGGGCTATAGAGTGTGCAGACTAGGAAGGTGTGTCCCTTCAGGAAGTTTTGTGAGTGCTTTCCCCTTATTTATGGTGAAGAATTTGGAGCTGGACTCCAAGCTAAACGTCAGTTTCTTGACTCACAGGAGACAGATTACATACACGAGCCACCATAGAACATCTCTTCCCTGCAGTTGAGGTCATTTATGTATTGATTTTACAGAAGATGGGTTTGTATGTGCATCCACTCCCCATCCCTTTCTTTGGTCTAGCTAACTGCAACAAAGATCATTGATCAAAGATCATCTTTAAACAAGATGTTCAATGTTATTAAAGTTACTCAAAATATTACTGGAGTTGGGTAAACTTGCTAGACCCAGGAGACCCATTTTACTCAGTGTCACAGATCACACTCAGACTCCCAACTACAGTAAGTTTCTGAGGCTCATCACTTATAGGCAAATGTTCTCTTCTGGCACTTCTACAAAATAAGAATCTTGAGAGCATTTATGAGTGACCAGGAACAATGTACAAACAGCATGGATTTCTGAAACAGCTGATGGGGTTTATTACAAGCAAAACATGGTAGCAGTAATAGTACAATCCAGCTGCCAGAAGCGATCATAGCATCACGCAGAAGTTATGAAACAGGATAATACGCATGCTCAGATGGCACAGGCAAGGAGACATTTAATTAGAGACTGTTTTCAAGTGCTTAAGCTGATAGTAAATGGACTAGGATTTTCCATTCCACATATTGCAGGAACGTGCTTGCAGGAAAGCAGTTGTGCTGTGGTTTTTTACCAGTTCGCAGTAGCTAATAAAATGCAGAATGTTAAGACATCTGACTCATTCTGCAGTGCAGTGCTTGCCAGCCAGATACTTGGAGGAGATGTTTTGCCATCCCATTTGAAGCAATTCACAATGAAAGAGACAGTGGGGGACTACCCCTCATTTTCCCTGTTTATGAGCATCTTGATCAAACTGACTTTAAACACCCCACCCCAGCTTTAAAACACTGTGCTTGATTTATTAAGAGAAATCCTTGTGTATGAAGACCAGATGGCTTGGAATGGGGAAAAAACAAGCTTTCCCAATGTCAGGACTACTCCTTTTCCCTCACAGACACCCTTAAAATTTGTTAAGGAGCCTGCTGTACCAATCTAACTTGTTAGAAACGGGAAAAACATTTATGGAATATAAAAGTTTCGAAGTGTTAACATCATCTGCTTTCGTCATGCAGGGGGTACTGCAAGTCATCAGTGTTTATTAGGAAGGAACCTTTATTTTCACCCCCACAAAAACTCTTTAAGCATCCAGAGTGAAAGGGACTGCACAGCAACAACCACAGCCCCAGTGAAGTCAATAGGATTGCACGCACGCTTAGGGAGACCCATGTGCTCAGTTTACTGAGACTGGGGCGATAGAAATGAAATGACATGAAGACCTTCAGTACGAAGGAAACCGTGGTATTACCTGCACGACAGGAGTTTCCTTTTATCCTCATATCCCTACCGGTTTGCACCAAAATAGGACAGTCCAACATAGCAGGATTCTTGCAGAATTAGCACTTTGTGATAACGAGGATTTAGGTTTTCAGAGTAACGAAAACACGCCCATGTAATAGCTACTGAAAAAGAGCAGAAATTTTCATGCTGCAGTACTTGAGGACTGCACCTGAGCCTCACAGCGAGCGTGTCCCAGTGATCTCCCCAGGCAGTCCTGAACTGCTCTGCCTTGCAGAGAGCTGCGTGGCAGGGTACGAGAGGCTTCAGGGAAGTCCAGCAGATGCTAGAGCCTGAGCCAAAGCTGACTGAGGTTAATGGATACAGCAAAACTAACTTCACCGGACTTGGGGTTAGGTGCTAGGAGGAAGTCTGGTGCTCCAAGCAAAGTAGGCCTGGCTTGCCTGATTTGCCCCCAGTTCGTAAAGCAGCGCTCCCAAAATAAATGCCTAAATTCCCTGTCTGGTCTAATTTATCTAATCTATCTGATCTAAATACAGGGGTACCAGATCTCCCTCTGGAGGTCCTGGCAGGCACCAACTAATTTTTTTTATTATTATTATTTTTTACTAAATAAGGGACTTGGGCATCTGCTTTAGGGTTAAGTCATTAGGTGCCCAAGTCAGTCTATGTCCTGGTTTAACAAGGCTCTGCATTTTCTTCCACTGTCTCAGTGTGTGACCTTGGACATCTTTACCTGTCTCTGCTGTGCCTCTGATTTCTCTCAGATATGAACTGACCATGACAATGCTTGGTTTTCAGAGTGCATCTGAGGATCAGCTTATTTTGTCAAACACATGAATAGTGTGAAGTGCTGTGTTAGTAGTGTGGACTAAAAACCTGTCCACCGAAAGCAAACCTGTTGATTTCAGTGAAGACATGACTGGCTTCCTGCGAATAATCATTTGGTCCCACCCTTCCAAGTTTTGTTGAAAATAAGATAATGCTTTCCTGTAAAACTGCACATGCAGGGACTGTGGTAACCTGTCTGCCTCCACACGCCTAGCCAGAGAATTTGTGCTGCATTTACATTTACAGCCAATGTGACTGTAAACGAGTATGTGAGGGTGCCCAAAAGATGGCTCATGCTTGGTATGTCACCCCAGGTACCCTGGGAGTAGAAATCACCATGCCTCTCTCCAGCTGAACCATGTGTTTGTGTGCGTCCTTAAGATGAAGGGACAGCCTAGAAAATACCAGCACTGTAGGAATTAATGTTGAAGTCCTTCAGGCAACCCCCCATCATCAGTTTTCCACGTTTCTCCCTGGTTTTGGAAAGTGAGGTTGCTCTGTTGTGACTGAAACACATACCTGATGCCTTGAAGATCTCTTCCATGTTTCCAAATATGCCTTACTCTGCGTCTGCACGTTCACAGTATTGTGTGTGGTGGAGATGTATTGGAGGCAGTCTTAACCTATCGCTGTCCCCAGGTCACTTTGGTGACAACCATTGCAGGAGCCATGCTAAAGCAGCTCACTCAGCCTGAAACTTCTGTTACTGCAACTATACAATCCTAGTGAAAGCAGATGAGAAAAAAAGTCACATAGCTATTTGCAGTGCCACCCAGAATGTGCTTCATGTAAAGACAACCTAATCTTACAGATTCCCTGCCTTCTGGATGCACCACAACTTTTGAACTTCACCTTCTAAGAATGCAAAGTGTTTCATGTCCCAATGTGCTTTATTAAGCTATTAAAAAAAAAAAAGACTTTGAAAGAGTGAGGAAAGGAATCAGGAAAGGAGTATGAGAGAAAAATAAAAACCAATATTTAATTAAAAACAGGATCTAATAAAAAAAAAAATTACTACATGGTCACAAGCACGATGCGAGCAGGGGACATTCCTCCACCTGTCATATTTACTCCTTCAATTTTGTGTTTCTGCACCTCTAAAGCTTCCTATTCAAGTCAATGGAGAGCACCCTGCTTGACTGGCTGCAGCTACTATTCAAGGTAGGAGAACTGTATTCAGAAACACAGGGGAGAAAAGGGATTTACCTTTTGATGACAAATCCATTGCAAACACTCACTGTTCTTCCATTTTTTTCCCCTTAGAAAATACCTGAGCTTGCCAAGGAAGACAGTGTAAAATGAACAGCTTTTTCATTTTTGGTCTTAATATCTTAGGTAGCCCAGGAAGTCAATGTGACTTATGAAGGGTGCTCTGAAATGAGCCATCTGGTTTTGGCACACAGGCACAAGTCTTCAAAAGAAAAACTCTTGTGGAGATCTATTTATCAATAAAATATTTAATAAACTTATCTGTACAAAATATTAAAAAGGTTATTGAAGAGTATACAAGAATACTTATTTAACAAATATATACTGCTATATAATATATTCAAGAAAATATAGATTGCTGTTTACAGTTCATTTACAATCCAATATGTACAATCTATTTAAATTTTAGAATACATACAAACAATGCATTTACACCATCACTTACAGAACTATCTTCTTTAGAGATATTTCACACACTCAAACCTGAAAAAGCTGAACAAATACATGGATAGTTTAGAGGCACACACAGGTATACAAGTATTGCTTCAAAAAATTAACTACTAGAGATACGGCTATTGGAAACACGAGTCCTTTTTCATTTATTTGATATTTTCCTTTCTAATCAAAGAAAAGAAGGCATAAATAAAACCACGACTGACCAGCAGAGAGGCTCGTTTTGTCAAAAGAGCTCCAGAAAGTCTTGACCTGACTTCAGAAAAAGAACAGGCAATGATAGGATATGTGGTCATTTAGCAAAGTGGATAAACAAGCAGGGCTGACATTGCCCCGGGCTGCATCTAAGCTGGGGAGCACCAAGAACGGAGCAGGTCTTCCCTGCACAGAAGTGCCTTCAGTTCTCGCGAGCAGCACCTTCACCAGCTTTGCCAGCAAGGAGCGGCAGGGCGACACGGGGACCGTGACTGCAGGCAAGGCTGCATCAAACCCCCGCAGCACAGCTAGAGTTTAAGAGCTTGATTTTCAAAGGCATGGCGCTTCAGAAACTCAGACCTTTCTTTTTAGGCACTATTTACACCCCGCGGGTTAACCTGCCCACGTGAGGTGAATGGAACCAGCGTGATCACCCTCTCCCTGGCCAAGGGAAGTGCCCCGGTCTCAGCTGACCGCAGCCAAAGCGACCACGTCACTTCAGCACCTCCTCAGTGCCTAAAGCCTGGTGCCTCCATGAGCAATCGCCCCTCTTCCTGCCCTGTGGAAGTCCTTCAAGGCCCTGCTGCTGCCAGCCCAACGGGTGCGAGCCCTCGGCCTAGGGACCCGCTGGGAGCAAGGCAGCCCTACGCCAGGCCTCTTGGTCTTCTCCTGTTCCCCTCCCCTCCGTTCTTCGAGGCAGGGCTGAGGAAGCAGAAAAACTTCTCATGGAAGAACACCATGCAGAACGCTGCCATGTCTCCCAAGACATGACCAAGATGGAGACCAAAGGCAACGCCACAGCACCCAGTGAGGCCGGGCCTTGCCCAGCATCTCGTCCCCATTATTCCCCTGCTAGTGGAGACCAGGGTGACACCAGTGAAGGTTCACAACACAGCAAAGTGGAGGGAAGACCCAAACACTCCCACCTTCCATGAACGTTTGGCTCGCCATGAGCAAGTCCTCTCCTCCCACCAACTTCGACCCAGCCAGACCTGTGGCCCTGCAGCCCATGCTTGTGGCCGCAGACTGTGCCTGCAGCTCGTGCTGGTAGGACCAAGCCTTCCCTTCCTCACTGGCTCCACTCCTCAGCCACAAGTCCCAGTGCTCCCCATCCTGAAAACCCAAAATATGAACACAAGTATCAAAACTGAAAAACAACCTCACAAAATACAGGAATGAACTCAAGAGTGGTGATGACAAAAAAAAAAAAAATGAAGAGCAAAACCTGCTGAAAAAACACCGAATGGCTGGGATTCGTTTGGGGCCATTTCTGGGAATAGATCAAGCTTTGGTTTAAGATGTTTAATACCAGTGTACTTGAAAGTGCTCTGCTGCCTAATGCTTCCTGCCCTATTCCACTCAGCCAAAAGTTAAACATGGGTGCATCAGCCTCTTGTGCTTTTCCCCCACAGCGCAAACCAGGCTCCTCTCCAATAGAACAAATTCAGGAGGACTGCTCTAATACCAGTGCCAGTAGAAGGAAAAGCAGCCGCACAACCTACACATGTCCTGAGGTGCAAGTCTGTAAAATATCCTTAGAGATGTAGGGTGGGGTCGTTGGTTAGCGATTTCCACCAGCAGGAGTTCCAAATTTTGGTCATTTTTTTGAAGGTCCAGGCCACTTGCTGATACAGCATAACTGAATTTCAGAGAGAGCTCTGCATTTCCACTTACGTAGCAAAGCACTATGTTATGAATAAAGAGCCTTAAAAGACTGAGCGCAGATGGTTTTGTGATGGAAGACATAAACCGGCTTACAACAAAATTCAGCGTGTTAGATGCACCAGCCTGGTACAACACCTCACTCCTACCAGAGCTCAATTTAAAGACAGGATGGGCAGAAAAACTCTCCCCCCAACATGCAAGTTCACAGGCCCCTGACCATCCATGAAAAGACAAAGCATTCCATCAGAAAAGCCAAAGCATCCCATCAGCACCCTAAGGCACTGCTCAGCTGGTGTCCCATAGGCCCTGCATCTGCAGGGTGCCCTGGGGGTGCCTCAGCCTCTCTCACCTGCTCCCTGTGAGCGCCAGCGCTGCAAACAGCTCTGCACGTGCCTGCGGTTACATGGGAGCCAGCGAGGTGACCACCACTAAACACACACTTCAGGGTTTGTGGGATAGGGACCTAAAACTGCCAACAGGAGAAGCGGCTGCTTGCTTTGCAAAGGGAGTGTGACCAATAAATCACTGCAGACCTTCCCAGCTTTCCCCAGCAGCGAGAGCTGTGCAGTCAAGATGTGAGTTCAAATCCATATGGTGCAAACACACACAGAACTGGCTGGCACTCAGGTTTGAGTAGAAGGCAGGCTTGGGGTCTGCTCTGGATCTAAAGCGGTACGTTGCCAGTCTTTTCCTCACGGGTCCGCCAAGCATCAGCAAACAGCCAAGGAGGACATCGTTGCTCCATCTGCCAGCGCTGACCAGAAGTGCGGCCGCTGGCATCAACGCAGCAATGCCAGGGCAAAGCTGGGGCGAGCCTTTTCCGTATGAACATCCATCGCTGTGCCAAAGGACATTCATCTCCCTTCTACGTCTGATTTGAAGTAGGATGCAAAAAGTGTGTGGGGGGAGTGTTATTTTAAGAGAATTAAAAAGCAATTATTCCTTTAAAAAAAAAAAAAAGAGGAAAAGGAAAATGATAAAATCCACATTTCCTGGGAACTGTTTTTAGGCCAGAAGTCACCATGGGCACCCCGGTCACCAGCCAGTTAAACTGGACACAAACCATCTGGCTTCTGACTGTCCCTGCTTTGGGACCCCACCAGGCAGGGGGCTTCAGGACAGGGCACAGGCGGTGGCCTAAGCACAGGCTCTGGTTTTATAGACCTCAACGAGCCTAAGGCACATGCACCAGGCTTGGTCCGACCGCGCATGCTTCCCTGAATCCCAGCTCAGTGCTTTCAAACCCTTTTCGGGTCACTCTGCAGCTTTCTCTGCTCCCAAGCCATCACCACCCCATGCAAGAGGGGATGGAGCCCACTGAACGCAGGTACGCAGTCCTTTTCAAATGCTTGATATTTCTAGCTTCACTATAATTATATCCTGCAGATAAAAATGGTGCTGAGGGTCAGACAAATCCTCCAGGAGAATATACTCTGCATGGAAACTGTTGTGTTTTTTTTTTTTCCTGGAAAGGTTGTATAAATACTGCAGATTGGGAACCTATAATTATCCATTCAAATCACTGTGTCTACTGAATTCACCTCTGTCCACGTTCAGCCTCTCGTCTCCTATTTATAATGCTTACACGTGCTCAAAAATCAGCTCAGGCAAGAGGCGACTGATCAGAAATACAATTTTACTGGATGGTTTCGATGGCTTTCCCCTTGAGAACATCCCCCCTAGCAGGACCTGGCCTTACCTATCCCCATGTAGAGGTCTCTGCCAAAAACCAGACGTGCCCAATTTAGAGAGAGGCGACTGATTCCCGCACGGGCAAAACCACAGACGGCATCGCCGCCAGCAGCAGCCTCTGCGCTCTCCCCAAAACCTCCCCGTTCTCGTTTATTTTAGTGACGCAGGCTGCGAACCTGCAGCGACCGAGCCGCAACTTTGCTCCCCAGGGCACTGATGTGCCCTCGGACACGGCTCCCCATCCCGCAGGATAGGGTCCTTGGGCCGCCCGCTCGGCTGAGGCTCGCAGCAGCCACCAGCCTGCGGGGCTGCCAGGAGCTGTGTGTATATATGTATATATGTGTGTATATGTATATATATCTTGCCCAGTTTTGCACTACCCACAAACCTCCTCCGCAAATATTTGGAGGAATGGGGAGGGAGTAAAAAGAAACAAAAACAGGAAAAAAAAAAAAAGTTTCAGCAGTGAGAAAAACTACGAAGCGACCAACAGTGATTGAAAACTCTGGTGCATCGAAAGCTCGGTGACTGCACGNTGTGTGTATATGTATATATATCTTGCCCAGTTTTGCACTACCCACAAACCTCCTCCGCAAATATTTGGAGGAATGGGGAGGGAGTAAAAAGAAACAAAAACAGGAAAAAAAAAAAAAGTTTCAGCAGTGAGAAAAACTACGAAGCGACCGACAGTGATTGAAAACTCTGGTGCATCGAAAGCTCGGTGACTGCACGAACGCCGCGGTGCCGCCCTGCTGCGACTTCTGCCCGCACGAACGCCGAGCCCAGGGTGAGACCTGCCAGCCCCCCCGGCCCCCCTCGCCATGCAGGGTGACCACAGAGGGAAAAAACAAAATAGAAATGCCAGAGCAAGAAAACCCGCTGGCACGGCCACGCTCCTTCCTGCCCGCCGCTAACCTCCCTGTCCCACCGGCCCCGCCGCAAGGGTACGTCGCGCTTAGTACCTATTTACACGCTGAGGTAGGGAGCCAAATCTGCCTCGCAGGTGCACGGATGGAAAGGCAGGGGAGCCCCACGGGATCCCCAGGGATGTTACACGAGGTTTGTCGGACCCCTCACCCTTGTGGGCGAGGATGGAGAGAGGCTGGGGGTTAGCCCAGTGGGTATCTCACTGTAATTGATGTGCAGGGTTGGCTCCCTGCTCATGCAGTGTTTTCTCAGCCTCACCAAGGATTTCCTGACCTAGGAAAGGGTTTGGATCTCGGCAGAGCTCTGGGAGGCTGCCCCCTCTCTGCTCAGATGCCCCTGAGATGCAGGACAAGGGGCTTGACAGAAAAAAAAATAAATTGGCAGGGATTTATGTCCCCGAAAACAAACTCCTGTAGCTAGTGAGCACCGATATTTATAAGGCAACAGCTTGACCACCAGCGAAAAACAAATCAAAAGCAAAACCTGTGCAAACCCATCCCTGACCTAAGCCAACCCAGCCACGAAGCCGAAGCTCCGTACCGAAAGCCACCGAGGCACAGCAGAGACCTCACAGCTTCCCACGTCTCTGTGCTGACGCCAGGCTTCTCTGGTTTAAAGGCATGACTTATGCTCAGCTCCGGAGTTCCTAAAATCCTGCAGTCCCCCCAGCAGAGGACAAAGCCCCCTGCTCTACCCAGCTCAGCTGTTCGCGAGTTACACGTCTCTTCTCGGCGGATCCGGGCTCCCTTAGGGGAGCGGGGAGAGGCAGGGAGGGATGGAGCTCGCTGTAAAACTGGTGCCAAAGGAAGGTGGGGTGGAGCCTGGCCTTTTTATAGCGAGATTATTCGGAAAAATAAGAACCCAAGCTAAATGGCTCTTCCCTGGGGAACTCGGGACTTTGCTTCTCCCCAGATATGCTGAAGATGTGTCCTTTTACACTCAGAAAAGAGAGCTCCCACCGCCCCTGCACCCCGCTGCCAGAGGGCGATGCTGACCCGACCCCTCCGTTCCCCCCCCCCTGCCGAGACAATTTGGCAGAAACCCCCAAACCTTTGAGCAAGAAGCTGTCTGCGGGGAGCGTCTCCCCATCCCTCCCAGGCTCACAGCCAGGGCAGCCCCGGGAGGGCAGGGGGCTCTTAGCTTGGCTTTTGGAAAGGCACACACCAAAATGTGTACGTATACGTATATATATTTTCTATATATATCTATAAAATGGGGCTGGGCTGCCAGGCGGGGCGTGGTGGGGTGGGGAGGGGGAGAGCTGCAGAAATTGCTACCTGCAGCCACACGTCTCCACGACCATGTCCTCGTACTGTTTGTACACCACGTTGTTCCCGGAGTCTATGTAGAGGATGCTGATGGGGCTGAGCTTGGAGGGCACGCAGCAGCTCGGGGGGGTGGACTCCGGGTCCATGGAGTTCATCAGGGTCTGGATGATGGCGTGGTTGGTGGGCTCCAGGTGGGAGCGCAGGGGGAAGTCGCAGACCCCCTCGCAGTGATACGCCTCGTAATCCAGGGGGGCGATTATCCAGTCGTCCCAGCCCAGCTCCTTGAAGTTCACGTGCAGGGGCTTCCTGCTGCAGCGGGTCTTTGCCTTCTTCCCGTGGCCTCTGCCCCCAGAGCGGCCGGTGACGGCGGTCCTCCTCTTCCTCCGCTTGGGGTACACCTCCTGGCCGGGATCGGGAGGCTCCAGGAACGGGGGGCTGCCCAGAGCCTTGATCTTATCCCGGATCTCCTTGAAGAGGTTCTCCTTCCTCTGGGTGCGGGAGAAGGCCACGAGCAGGGCTCGCTCGTGGGGCTGCGGCCGGGGCTTGCTGAACCCCAGCTGCCGGGGGGGCAGGAGCCGCCCCGACTGATCCGACACGATCCTCAGCAGGAAGCACAGCAGCTTGCCCGAGGGAGACCTCTCCCTGCGGCCCCGCAGGGCTTCCCAGACATCAAACACCTCCCATCTGGAGGAGCCCACGTCCGAAACGTCTGCAGCCCTGGAGTCCAGCAGCCGGGGCTCCTCGCCCTCGCGGCTGGGGCAGGTGGAGAGGAGGAGGTGGTGGAAGGTGCCTTCGGGGGACAGGGCCAAGCTCCGGTTTTCGGGGAGGGCGCGCAGGACCCGCAGCTCCGCGCCCGTCACCTCCTCTGCCTCGGGTAGGCTGGAGATGTCAAAGAGGTACCGCTGCTCGGGGGCGGACGGGGAGGCATCTGGAAGAGATAAAAAAAAAGGAAAAAAAAAGGGAAAAAAAAAAGACAAAATGTAAAAACCCAGCAAGCTGAAGCCAAGCTCTCGCTGCGGAGGCGCAAGGGAGACGGAGCGAACAGGGGAGATCGTCGCCTTGCAGGAAGGCGTGCTGAGCATCCCAGCAGGGAGGGACACGGCAGTGTGTCCCGGCAGTGTCACCCCGGCTGGAGGTGATGGAAAAAAAAACAGGGAGGAGAAGGCGGGGAGGGAGGGAATGAGGGAGGGAGGAACGGCTCCATGCAAGCTTCTCTCTGGCTCTCCCCGTGTCCCGAGGTGTCCCCTGCCTCCTCCTGGGTGTTTCAGTGCCCCCAGCTGCGGGGCACATCACCGCCCCGCACCGCCGTTTTGGCATGGAAGCCCCCTCCGACCCGGCGTGGCACGGTCCCCAGTGAGCAGGTTGTCACCGATTTCTCCTGCCCTTTGTCCCCCCCTTCCAGCCCTCGGCCATGGCAAGGAAAACACCGCAAAAAAAAAAAATCTCATTTTCCCTCGCAGGCGAGCAGGGAGCACCCATCGGGGATGCTGCTTTGGGGTGTCTGACACAGAGACTCTTCGCAGAAGCTGAAAGCGAGCCCAGCTTGAATTTGTCACTATTTTTGGTGGATCCAAAGCCCAAACACAGACTCGCACAGTTTCTGGCACCGATTAAATGCACTAGATGTGAAATACAAAAAATGAAAAAAAAAAAAAAAAAAAAAAAAAAAAAAAGAAGGAAGAAGAAGTGGCAGAGGGGGAGATGAATGAGTTCGGGAGGCTTGGAGTTTTGTTTTCCCCTCTCTAACGAGAAACCTGACCATGGCACGCTGCAGACATCGCTGCTGTGCCCAGCCCAGCGGTTACCCCGACCCGCGCCCGCAGAGCCCGATGCCCCTGCGCCGCAGCCCGCACCACGCTCCGGGTGGGAAACACTTTTCTCCCCGTCATTTATTATTATTATTTGCTGTTAAAGCAGATCTAAAATTCCTGCGAGGCCAGATAAGGAGATCCCTTTAAAGAGTTCATCTGGTTTCGTTTTGCGCTGAAACTCCCCGGGCACTGCCCGCCCTCCCGCCGGAGCATCTTCCCCCCGTCCCCTCTCGGTCCCCAGCCGCTTGCTCCCGCTTGCAGCAGAAGCCTCCCTGCCAACGCCGCCGGCAGGATGCGGCCCTGCGGCGAGCTGGGGGCTGCGGGGGGGCTCCGCACCCCGGCGGCAGCCCCGGGGGAAGGGGGGGCTGCCTTTCGCTTTGGCTTTTCATTGTATTCTATCGGGGTTTTGTGATTTCATGTTTGTTTGTTTGTTTTTCCCCCCGAAAACTTCGTCGGCAGGACGCAACGTATAGACGTGCATATATAAAAATATATCGTTAAGTGCGTCCGCGTGCTTATTCGATGGTCACCGTTAGACCTGCGGCTATGAAGGGGGGAAAAGAGGGGGAGAAGGGGAAGGGGACTGCGAGGCAGAGCCCGGCCGCGGGGCACCGCAGGGGTTTGGGCTGCAAAGGCTCCGCACCTCGCTCCGCCCCCCCAGCCGCATCCCCGGCGCCGTCCTCGA
>VXAA01005069.1:218797-230092 GCA_013399115.1 Anseranas semipalmata | reverse complement strand
GGCCCCGAGCCCCCCGCCCCTGCCCGCCCCGGGGGTTCCGCCTCGGGAGAGCGACCCCGCAGCAAAACAAAGCCCCGGCCGGGCGGCGGGCTCGTGTTCTCCCTCGCGCGGAGGGTTTCCTTGGTAAAATTCAGATGTTTCCTTGGGTCTCGATTAAAATAACAAAGTGGGGTATTTACTAGGATGTTATTTCAAGTCTCTTAAGTCCCTGGTTATGTCTGTTGCGATTTCTCCACAAATACAAAAACAAGGGCTGTGATGATTTATTGGAAGGAATGTAGGTGTTGCGCCAAAACAAACACGGCCTTTTTCCTCTCCCCCCCCAAACAATCGCTTCTCACGAGCGTTGTCACTGCAGCCTCTCCGATTTCTTTCTGCTGGAATTTTACAGGTGTTTTGTGGCGGTATCACGAGCGCCTTTCCGATGCCAACCGGTGGATTCGCTCCATACGCTCGCATAGCGGGAAGCAGCCGCGGCAGCTCCCGTGACAACGTCCTGGGAAATCACCGTCCCACGGCCCGTGCCCCAAGTGGGGGCTGCCCGCTCCCCCGGTGCGTTCCCTTCCCGTTGGGACAGGAGCGAAAGGGTCGGGGGAAGGAGGGACAGATGTGATGGGAAGGACTGCCGAGCTTCAGGAGCTATCAGGCAAGTCCATACGTGAACATCTGGGCTTCGTGCAATGGCTCCTGGAGCCTTCTGCCAGGGTTCCTCCGGTGCGGACCATCTCACGGGAGACGGAGAAAGGCACAAAAATGGTGCCTATGGAGGTGCATCCTCTCGTGTGTTGGTGTCACACGTGAGGAACCCCAAATTCAAGGGGATTGGAACTGTCACCACCTGTTTTCCATTTTAATTTTAATTAAAAAAATAAAATAAAATTATATTGACACCATAGAGAACCCGAGTTTTCTCTTTCCCCCAGCTTTTTCAGCCCTGGGCCAGCACCTCTGCCCAGCGCCGGTCGCCCCGCGCTGCCCTCGTCCCCATGCACGGCCACCCCCGAGGCGGAGGTGACGAGAGCCAGCTCCCCGTGCAAGGACACAAACGCAGGCACACGCGTGCCCCAGCACATGCTCTCGGGGCCACACGTGGGCACGCAGACCCCAAGAAGCAAATCCTGCCCGGCTGCACGGTCGCTCAACCCATCCTTTCCAGCGTCTCCGGAGGTGCACGAGCGCAGAGTTTCCCATCTGCTCTCCACTGCAGCTTCGTCTAAACCCTTTGGGGCTTTCTTGAATTTCCATCGGCCCAGCCCCACGCGGTGCAGCCGCAGCCCCTGCCCCAGCCCTTCCTCGCTCCGAGCACGGGCTCCCTTCTCTCCCAGTGCAAACCCTTCTGCGCACAGTTTCACACTGGCAAAGGGCCACCTTCTACCAGCCCCCTTCCAAAACCAAATTAGCGCGCTGCTGCAGCAGCAGAAATTGGAGAGGAAAGGCTGTAGTTTTATTTTACAACTCAATTAGCAAGTTTATACAGAAAAAACACCCATGTAACCACGGGAGATTTTATGTCCGTTTGACTTCACCAGCAGAGACTTGTTCCTCTTGAGGGTGCTCCCCACTTCAGGATGTTCTCCTGCCCATGGTGGCCCTCTACCCACGTGGTGAGGCTGGCTCCAGCCCTGCTTCCTTGCTCCACCTCTCCTTGCTCTTACACTTACAAATCCTCCCGGGAACTCCAGCATGGACCGAAAAACACAGTCCTGAGATGTCCCGTTGCCCTATTCGCAACATATTAAATGAACCAGAAGTCTGCCAGAATCCAAGGTGAGGACAAATGGCCACATTTTCCTCTGTTTTTACCCCAAGAACCTGTCCCTAATAACACGAAGCCAACGTTTGTGTGCCAGGGAGAGGTCCTGCCTCCTGCGCCTTGGCAGGTGGCACCGCGTCTCGCCACGGTCTCTCCCATCCTGCTCCAAGACACTGTGCTGGTTGGATTTTTGGAAGGAAGGGGCGGTCCTGCTTGCCTTTTGGTGAGGAGCCTCTGTAGGGTACCCCCTCTGTGCTACCTCACCAGAAGGAAGAAGGAGATACTTGATTTAACCAGAAGGACAAAGCACTCCACCAGCTGGGGAAGATGGCTTCCCAAAGGAGGAAACTGAGGCAGAAAAGAGATCCCCAGGGAATAACCATGAACCTGGTGTCATAGCCATGTCCCCAGAGCCCTGTGTCACCTCTCCCATCATCAGCACTGCTTGATGGAACAAAAATGAGCTGCAGTCACAAAATTCCTCCATACCTCAAAGCCGGAGGTGTTTGTGGTTCCATCAGCTAAGCCAGTGGGGCTCAACCAACTTTTCAAGCCTTGAGCAAGTTTACAGCGGTCACAATACTGATGCTTGTGGTTATTTGGGAGAATATGTTTTCATGTAGTAACCACACAAGAAGCTTCTTGTGGCTTCGCTTAACAAATGTCTTCCAGCAAGGTGGCTACAAGTGACGGCAGGGCTGGCTCAGCAAGTAACCAACCAACAGCATCATTTTCCTTCCAAATCTTCTAGCAACTCTTTCCAAAACTTACCTAAAATGAAGCCAAGCTGATTTTTTTTTTCTGATTGCACAGGGGTAGTCAGGGAAGATAGGACAAATCAAGGTACAGTCAATGCACGTAACATCAGATGGATTCAAAAACCTGTAGGGCTGCTTTCCTTCAGGCCCAGAGACCGAACAGCTCTGCGATCTGGATGCCTAAAGCTGTGCTTGTCTCACATCGCTTTCTCCTTGAACGTCGTGCTCTAGCTAAGGGACAGGAGACACGGACATGCTTTGCCGAGAGCTCAGCCCTCCTGGAAAACAAAAGCTTCCTGGGTCAGACTTTCCATCCCCGTCGGGGAAACCTCTCGTACTCAGCATCTGGTCGACAGGGCCTGGCCTGAGCCGCCTGAAGACAGCAAGTCGAAATGCAGTGGAGTGCTCAGACAATTTTTTAAAAAGCCCGCTTGCTTTCTGAAAAGTGCAGAGTCAGCAGGCCGTTTGTCACTGCACCGAGCCACAGGTGCTGAGTCACGGTTACAGGGGCAGCCTCGGCTGGCACGTGGTTGAGAGGGGGGGGGACTCACCTTGCTCCATTTTGGCTTTTTTCTCCATCTGACTAATCACCTTCCTGCCATTTATAGTTGCTGGAGGGCAAGTGGCCCTCCAGAAGTGGTTGCCACCGTGCTAGCCAGGGAGCCCAGCTGAGAGAGCTGTTGCAGAGGTTTTGGGCTTCCCGCACAGCGCCATCCCCGCTGCCTCCCCATCCCCACCTGTCCCACGCGAGGTGCCACCAGAAGTGCTCTCCCGTGGCTCACTCAGGCTCCTCGGGCTGCAGGGTACCAGCCGGTCCCGCACGGGAGCCTGTCGGGAAGAGGGTCTGCCAGCGGGCACCCAAGGGAGCGTAAGGAAGGCAGCACAGGAAGGTGGGGGCAAAACTCGTGGTCCAAAGTCCTGTTTGTTTGCAGGTTTGCGTGGTCTGGATCACTCCTCTCAAAGACCTCTGACCTCCTCCCCAGAGCAGTATGTCCTCCCACGACGGAGGGGACACAGGCGGTCCGGCTGGGGCAGTGGTTAGGAGAGATGCCTCCCACCTGCATGCCCCGCAGAGACCAGCATCCACCATGGGACAAACTGAGGAGCTCAGGAAACTGCTTTTTACCACCACAGCATCTCCTGGACCTCTTGAGAAGACCAGAGGAGAAGAAACCCTCTCACGGGACCATTCCCACACATGCCAGCAGAGCTGCTGGGTCTCTGCGGTGGGACCGAGCACCAGCCCCAAGCCGCAGAGCGCCGGGAAGGGCCGGGCTGGCAGCGAGGGATGACTCCCGGGGCAGCAGCACCATCTCCCGGCCAAGGGACTCACGGCAGCGAGCCCCTGTGCGAGTCTTGCGGTGCCCAGATGGAGCGTGGAAGGCTCCATCTGTCCCCTGGCAGGCCGGGGACACTCGTTCTTTGGCTGTGAAACGGATGTGAAGTGGCCCAGTACAAGACTTAAGGGATATACATAAGGATGAGGGATATATAATGTATATAAGGGATGGAGATGGGAAATGGGATGTGAATAGGAATACATTATATGGGCAGCTCTCTCTCATGCCGTGCTGTCAGAGGGAGTGCCAAGTGTGCAAGAGCTGCAGGATCAGCTGCTACACAGCTTTTACTATAGCTATATCAGAGGAAGCTCCATCTCATTCTGCACTGCCCCAACTCTGTCTCAAAGCCCTCAAGTAAATAAATACATAATAATAATAACAACTTAAAAAAAAAATCACAGTGAAGGGACCTTTACACAGTTTTACTATATAAGTCAAGACACGCTTTTTGTCCACGTGTCTTTGTCTAGGTATATGTATTAAGAGGAGACACGTGCAATGTATTAAATCCTGCAGTCCCTGCCCATTTTGTGCTCCCACTAAAGCTGAAGGCAGGCTCCTGGGCAGGTACAGCCGCCTGTGCAAAGCCACAGATGCACATTACAGGGTGGGATGTCAAATGCCCTGTTAGCAAGGGCCTCTCTCTCCTAATACAGTACAGTGCCACGTGGTCACGACTACCTACAGCTCTTTGCGGAGACTACAAGCTGGCGTGGGCTGTGCTGACATCAGCGTATAGGTAACATACATTTCTGCCTTTTATATTTGATGCAGGCAACATGCTCAATTTGCCTTGCCATCCTGCCTGTTGTTACCCACCCAAACACTCATGTGCAGGCCCAGGCATCTGAGACCATCTCAGATGTTTACTCATGAACATCTGCTGGCACCTGAGACACCCTGGGTGCTGCCAGACCTTCAGCTGCTGTCTCAGGAAGGAGTGGGTCTGTCCTACATCTTCTGCCTTCTCTGCCAGCACCATGTGGATGTCTCCGGTGCCTTGCAGCCTGCAGAACAACCCCAGGTGCCTATTCAAGCACCTGAACAAAGCACATTCCCATATGAGATGATCATCAGAATTTAGTAGAAAAAATACATGAGATGCATCTTCTTGATGTAGAAGAAATCCTTGAAGACCACACCACTGCTTGAGGGTCACATCAGTAGTGTATTGGGAGTTCTTTCATTCATACATTGATCCCACCAGGTTAGTATATCAAAATATGCCATTTTGGGCTCCTCGGTCTGTGTGCACAATGAAAGTGCAGCTGGAAATGATTTGATGTGATTGTAAGAAACGAAATGGTTGTCTGGCAGGCAGCTACCGGTTTGCTAACAAGCACTTTGCTCTTGGAGCAAGGAGGTGTTAAATTCTGCCTATATCCTTTCTGCAGCGCCTCACCCTACAGCGCAGATTAAGTCTGGGCTGGCAGTTTTAATAAGGACCAAAGACACAGAGAGACTTAAAGGTCTTCCTGGGCCTTGCTGATTTAGTGATGTGGAAACTGCAAGTGAATGCAGCTCTGAATCTTCTCCACAGTTTTTCCTCTGTACAGTGAGGGCTGTACAGTATAAGACAGGCTGTAAATGTAAAGACTTAAGTCTTCCCATGAGCTCTCCAGGTGGACATGATTGTGGAAGGAGAACTAGCCGCTTTGGCTACATCCATACAAGCAAATTAAATGTTTGTAGGACCGTTCTTTGGCACCAAGGTTGATTGCTGTGGACAAACCCATGTCCATATGGCTAAACTCCCTCAGCCTCCAAGCCTGATGACCACACACAAGCTGTCGGACGGGAATGGGCCCTGGCCTGTGTTAACAACTGAACCGCCCCAGGAACGGCTCAGCAGGGTCCTAGGCTGATAACATGCCAGGGATCCTTTTAACAATGTCACAGCACCAAAAACAGAGCGTCAGCTCTTGCTCCCTGGCATTGTTTGATTTACTTGTGCGAATGGTGCCCTGGAGATGCTGGAGACCAAGACAGGGTAGCTGATGAGCTTCTGTTTTGGAAACCCAGATCACTCCAGTCTGTGCAAAGTCTTGCCTTCATTCTTCCAAAACCTTATTCCAGCAAGGCTGAGGTGAGCCTTAGGTATCCAGTAATCAATGGCTTTCTTTTGAGGAAAGAAAGGTCCAAACCTTTGGTATTTGGTGGGGAGCTAAGAAGTCAGCTGGGAGGGCAAAAAAGAGCACTCCCCTAGAGATGGCTATAAGCCAGTGCTGGCCAGGACCGTGGGACAACCACACTCACTCCCATCTTAGCTGCTCCATCCCTCTAGGAAGGGGTCTCTGCCTGCTGTTGCAGGCAGCTTGGATGAAGTATTAAGGAAAATCTATAGGTTAATTTCCAACCTTGAACTTGGCCAGTATGGATGGATGTTCCTGAAGGAGTCTGGGGAAGGAAGAGCACCTTCCATTATCACTTTTCTGTGACTCCTGGGTCTCCCTTTCAACTACTCAGTTCAGCGTGGCCCAGACCAATTCACCTGAGTGTGTAATGCTTGGGTAGCATTCATCATTCTGGTTTGGTAATCGTGGTTTTGAACGCCTACGTGCCTGCTTTCAGCAGAGGCTCCAGCCCTATGATGCGTGATTGGATACAGCCGGTTGTAGGAACAGCTAGAATACCATGGTCTCTCAAGGAAACTTCATTTCCATTCTTCTCAGTTTGATTGTTTCTCTCACCAGGTAGTGGCTGCTTCTCCTTGCATTAGGGACAGCTGAAAACTTGGCTCAGAAGAAAAATGTCAGAAGTGTATGCTACGCCGTTGTACCATAAATGGTTACATCCATCTCTAGAGTTGTATTTTCCCCTATCTTTCTAAAGGACAATCATGCATTTCTATAAAGTCTCCAACATCCATTTGTATTATTTTAGTAGTTACTGCTCTGAAGCAGTGGGATAAGGAAGCGCTTACGTTGGATTCATTTCACTTGCAGATCTATGACGTAAGTGTGAGATTTGCTAGACACCCGTCAGCTGTACTGCTCTTTTTGCTGCACAGACTGTACTGACTTGATTTTCAGTTACTGTGACAGACGCATATATGTTTAATGAGGGCTCATGAGGGCACCAGCATGGTAACACCTACTTCTGTGGTCATGAATGTCTACCTTTTTGGCCTCATTCGGTTGCTTACACATAGATACTGTAAATTGAGATGTACCAGAGATCCACGACATCTGCCTGGAGATACAAACATGGCTCAGGACCATGTTTGGCTCTGGGGCAGCAGCTGAAGGCCATGCGGGATGCACCAAGGTCTCTTCAATGGCATTAAACCATAGGTGAATAGCTGAATTGAGACCTGAACACCTGAGCTAGTTGCTACATGCCCTATAGCCACTGGATAAAAATAGGCACTTTTAGGGCACAAATCATCACATCTTGAAGTGAGCAGCTGAAACAGGTCACAGTGCTCCCAGAAATGTGTCGCATAAACACCCTTCTCTCCACCAACTACAAAGCAAGCCTAACAAATCAGCACAGAGGAAGACGCTGGTGGGTTCCACCGGTTGCACTATGAGACAGGGACACACTTATATTTTAGCTTGGAGAAGAGAAGGCTCCAGGGAGACCTCATTGCGGCCTTCCAATACTTGAAGCGAGCGTATAAACAGGAGGGGGAATGCCTGTTTACACACGTTGATAGTGATAGGGCAAGGGGGAATGGTTACAAACTAAGACAGGGGAGATTTAGGTTGGATATTAGGAGGAAGTTTTTCACTCAGAGGGTGGTGAGGCAGTTGGGTAACTCCATCCTGGCTTGCTGTTACCAAAAATGGTTGATCACTGGAATTTCTCTCTCCTAGCATCTGCCAAATTAATTATCTTGAATTAAAACAAGAACAGCAGAACTAATGTAACCCCGTTTACAAACAGTGTGTGTTGTGCATCCCTTATACTTCCCTCCCACATTGGAGGTACACAACAAGCAACTGGCCTACTGATGAGCCAAAGCTGACAATTATCTGCAGAGTTTATGCTTCAGTCTTTCCCTTTGCGGGGCACAAATGCCAGCTTTTCATCTATCCAGCTGCCAGGTTTTTACAATAGTTGGAGGACCTAAAAGCTGTCCAGCCATCTCCTCTTCTGTTATATTTGGTTAAAATTGGCCACCAGGTTATTACAACTTTTTTAGGTGGGAAGCAGACAGGCTGACAGACATGTGGAGCAACAGACAGGCAGAGCAATTGCATACACCCTTTTTTAGGAAGAGATGCCGAAGAATAACATGTTAATGCCCTCTTACTTCCCACCCCCTTCTCTTTTTCTTGCTGGTTCAAAAAGACGAAAATTTTCCTTTTGGGAGAATTTCAGCAAGGTCCAGAATCACTCATAAAATGGAGGAATTGTTCCCACCGTGTCCATGGAAGGTTTCCTAATTTTAAAAAAGAAATCCAGGAATGAAAGTTGTGGCCAGCTGTGACCCAGCTGGCTGAAACCGTGCTGCAACAGGTAGTTCTTCATGAACATCAACCTTTTCTCCCTCCTGCTGGCAGGATCTTCACAAAGGGAGTGATCTCCACAGCTCACACAGTTGATCTCCGAACAAATAAATTAGCACGGACATAAACACCTCCAGAGCTTACATGGTGGGAGAGATGGAAACCAAGGTAAAATCCTTGGGCAACAGCTTAGGTCAAGTGTGTGGTAAAGATGTAAATGAAAAACATGCAAGCTATATTTGGGAGTCTACCTGGAAATGTGTGCAATTACTGACTGTACCTTCACCTTTCCTTGATCTGGGGAAATACCCTTTTCATTGCACCTACATAAAGAGTCAACTACCTGAAACTGTCTTCGGAAAAAAAGAAAAAAAAAAAGGGAGTAAAAAACAAAAAAAGAAAAAGTCTACTGTTTCTATGTACTGTAGATATGTTTTTGAATAACATAAACAAGTTTCTGTATTGTAAGGCTTTTTGTTTGTTTGTTTTTTAAACTGAGGCAAACCAGGGAATCTCATCTTTTCTTCGTCACTGTCTACCATGAAATTTATCCATAAATTACATAGGACCTCAAAATTTCAGAGACAGGGAATTTTAATTCCTGGGCTGCAGCAGGGCAAGAGCCAGGTTATCTTTCAGCAGGGATTACCTATGGTTTCTACGAGATTATTCCTGACATGTGGCTCATCATGTTACAGGTTAACTGTTTAAAGGGGGGAAAAGCATGAGGCATAATGAAGAACAGCAATGTAACTCCCCTCCCTTCTCCCCAGAATAAATCTATCCCGAGTTTAGGAGGTGTGTAGATTAAAAGGCTGCCTTGACAGGCTATCAACAGCCTCACCACATCATATAACAAAAGTGAACTTTAAATCTAGCATTTCAGCTCCCTTTGAAACTCACAGAGCACCCCAGTCTTAATATAAAATCTCTCAGTGGTTCACATCTGGGTTCTGTAATTGTCATCTGAAAACAAACAGCGGTAGGAATGATAAAGTGACTGGGCATCTCACTGGAATCCTATCACCCCAGTGCAGCCTTTTTCAGTAATTAAATAATAATGTATTTCTCCCAATATGATCTAGGCTGGAAAAGGTTTCATTTCAGCTTTTAAACTGTGTTTTCATAGCCAATTTATTTTGTTTTTAAATATGTTCCTCTGTCCTTGCTTCCCTCCAGCCCCCATTGTATTTACTATACCCTAAGCAGGGCTCTGATTTCTCCACGTCCGTGATTACAAGCAGAGTGCTTCTCCAGGGATCCGAAATTTGGTGGGCAATTCCCCCAGGGCTTATAAACTCTCTGTGGCTCGCCTGCTAGCTCGGGGGAGATGAAAAGCAAATCCAAGGGCTGCCAAGGATCACGCCCAGCCAGGGCCGTGGTCAGCCAGCGGATAGACGTGACCCTGGGACAGGTTCATGGGGTCACCCCCTGCCCCGACGGAGACCCCCGTCCCCCCTACCCTCATGGGGAGCAGGGGGGGTTAAACCATAGGGCTGCAGCCCCTTTGCGTTGCAACTGAATGAACAGACCCTGGCCACAAATCACTCAGTGTTTTAACAGGCATTGGGAGGTTTTTCTTCCTCACTTTAACCCTTTGTGGGAGCTTGGAGCCTGCAGAAGATGGCCTCTGGCACATGTGGCAAAAGGCTTCCTGGTGCAAACCTGCTTCGTCCCAGCCTGGTGGATGGAGAATGATCTATACTATGGCAAAAAAAATGCCCTATGCTGTTATAGGGAGAGGTCTTGGGGAACAGCAGCTGTGGGCTGATGATTTCTAACCTTTGTGCTTCTTTCTTCTCCCCCTTCTTCACCCCACTCTCACTTGGTTCCCCACAGCCCTCCTCAGGTTGGGGCAGGTGGTTGAGAAAACTCCTCTGGGCTATGCTTTGAAATCTCCTTAGGGGAGTAAATCTGTGTATGAAAAATAAACACAAATGCCAGCCCCAACTGCAAACGCAGCCCTGTCACCATCTGGCTTCAGCTCTATTGAAAATCTCGATGTAACTGGTCTCGGAGTCATGAGCTGAGGGTTAGACTGGTGTCGGTGGGACTGTCTGTGCAGGTAGGTGCTGTTGGACAGGAGCTGGACAGCTGGGTCCCAAAGGGCAAGACACAGGAAGGGGACTGCAGTTAGCACCAGCAACCTGTCCGTGCTTTATTGGTTGTATTTGAGTGCTCTCTAGTGGACAGAAAAATTAATCCAGAGGCAAACACGGCTGATGCTCACCCTTCTTGAGCCCAAGTCACTCCTACCTGACTGTCTGTGGCATTGGGTCTGCAATATCCATGGGCCTGTGCTGAACGTCTGGGAGCAGGGCTTTGGAGGGTGGTTTAGATGGGGTCTTCTTGACTTGTGACACTGCAGGGCGGAGGTTTGGTCCATGAGCTGTGCACAAGCAGGTGGATGCACGCATGGTTGGATGCCTTTGCCAAAAGCTCATGCATGAAGCGCAAGGTAACATCCCCCTGTCCCTGATACGTGGGACGTTCTCCTTGTGCTGAAGGCTCCTGCGTGTGCAGTCAGCAAGGAGAAAAGCAGAGAGGCACTATGGAGGCAGAGTAGAAACAATTTTTGGTCCCTGAGAGGGATTTAGTGAAGAGTTGGGAAAAATGATTATATCAACTCATTCATCAGCCACTGCTGAGCCTCCAGGAGCCCTCTGCTCTGTGAGAACCCTGACGGTGCCAGATATGGTAGTTCTGAGGCAACATAGTGCTTGTTTCATAGCATACAGTGATAACCCAGTAGATATAGTGGAAACTTAGGTTATTTTAATATGATAAGAAGGTTTTTATTCCATGGAAGTCAGCTCAGGATGCAGACCATCAGGTGGTTATGGAGTGTGTGCTCCCAGATCACCAGAACCATATCACTGAACCAAATGTTCAAAAGGTATCCTCTAATCATGAGATTTATAAGGATACCGTATTGTAATTGGCATTACCTACATTAGGTATCTGAGTTTTGAATTCTGAAAATAACT
>VXAA01005069.1:196839-216235 GCA_013399115.1 Anseranas semipalmata | reverse complement strand
TTGCCGGCCGGGAGCGGAGCCGTCCGGGGAGGGAAGGGAAGGACCTCACGGGGACCCCGCGGCGGGCGCTGAGGGGAGGCGGAGGGAGGCGGCGGCTGCTGGTGTCACTCACGCCTGGGACACTTGGGGTTTATGCAGTTCCGCGAGTTTTTTGGGGGCATTTCGCGGCCGGAAGAGGTCCCTGCTGCCGTCTGATCCGCCTTGTGTCGTGTCCCTTGTGGTAACATAGAGTCACTTCCCTTCCGTGTTGGCTCTGCTGGGGACTAAACGTGTTCCCCCTATCCCACAGGCTCAGGAGGCAGCTTTGCAGTGTCAGTGTTTCAAGGTGGGCCAGAATTAAGGGACATTCTGCCCGAAGAGTAACCTGGGGTCTTGGGCTTGTAAGCCCCTTTCTGGCTGAGCGGAGCTGCACCACGTCCCGTCCCGTCCCGTCCCGTCCCGTCCCATCCCCAGCCCTCACGCTCATGAGGCTGCAGGGAGTCAGTGTGGCTTGAGACTAGGCCAGGAATGAGCAAAAGAAGTTTCTTCTGTTTTCACGTGTTCTTGCAACCGTAGCCGTAGGCACCAGATGTGTCCTACATGGGTACAGAAGCACTGTTTTGAGTTGTATTAAATTTTTAAAATCTGTATTTCCCTAGATGTGGCAGATGAATCCAGCGCCTCAAGAAGAAAATGCTTGTGGAAATCTTTATAGAGAAGTGATAGAGACCACCCCCCAAGATATTTGAGAGCACATGAAAGTAGTTCCCTATCAGATGTAGCATGAGAAACAGCAGTGCTGATTCAGCAAGGTTGGAGTCACGCACCTACCTCCTAGGACACAAGTCAAAACTATTTCAATCACATGAACTTCAAAGCCACTATTTTCATCCTTAAACACTTTGCTGTATCAGAGCCTGACTTCCTTTGGAGTAGTGGCCTTGAACCTTCAAACAGATCTGACTTAACTCACATACACATTTTGTAGGACTGACTTTATATTAGGTTTTAGCCTGGTAAATGGAAATCTGAACACCTGGATTTATTTTACAGTGAAAGGACTTTACCACTTGCAAATTGTCCCACTGATGTTATAATACCTTTGGTAATAAAATTAGATGTATATGTGTATGCTTAAGGCTTTAGCAAGTAAATATATTTTCTATCTTGTGGATTAAATAGATGTATAGTTGTGACCTTTTTTCACTTTTTATATATACATTGGTTTGGTTTGGGAATAGGTTTTCTAGTTACTATGGTAGTACAAATAAATAATAATCTGTACCCATATAGGTAGTCTATACAGAGGAATAAAAATGTGTGCTGGGTAATTTGTGTCAGATGTTTTGCCTTCATTTTGTGCATAAACTAGGTGTTCAAGTGTTTTCTCCTTGTGCTATGACCTGGGCAGTCAGACTTTGGTCCCCTTTGGGGTCATCCATGGAAGGAGGAGAGGTTGGTGGAACTGGGTGCTGCTGAAGGAGCTGACTGTGTCAAGACAAAGTACAGAGTCCGCTTTCCTGGCACACACACAGTGGAACAAAGTTTCTCTGGTCACAGCACTCGCATCCTGTATTTCCTTTCTTGCTTAGCAATGGTACTTTCCCTTCTCTACATCATGGCCTTTCAGCACAGAAAGCACATTAGTTAGAATACAAAGCCTCTACATTATATGCAACTCAACATACAGGATGAAGACTTGTGGTTCTTTCATGAACTGTGGAAACTGCTCTGTTCAGCTGACCTTTACATAATCTCCACTTCCTCTGTCCCGTGCCGATCCTGCACGATCTGCTCGTGCAAGCGCAATGTTACTGGTATGAATGGTCTCATTGTATTCAGGTGAGGTAACCCATGCATGTTAGGAAAGTTAACCATGTGCCCAAGTGTCCCCTGAACCATATCTATTGGAGACAAAAGCGTAACTTACAGATATACGTCTAGATTTAAATAAGGAGTAGGAGCAATAAGCCTGTATGTCCAACATAAACAACAGCTTTCTTTTTTGGTTTCCTTTTTAAAGCTAGTAGTGTGAAAATGGTTGTGTTTGATGTGAAAAATGCAATGAAACTATCTTCTGTCTTGGGATTTGTAGGTGCTGCTTCCATTCGAATAACAACAATAACAGTATAGAATGAATTAAAACACCGGGGGCTCCTTATTTTGAAACCAAGCCATTACAAGAATTAGTGTGCGCTTTGGATATTGTGTCATACCTGTTGTAGCCTCCCTGCTGATTTCTGTTGGTTTAGAATCATTATTATCTTTAAAAAACACATTATCCTGTTGCTATGGAAGAGGTAATAGTGGTAGGTATTGTGTAAGAGAAGTTAATGAAAGTGATCACGAGGCGTAAAGCAAACAAACAAAAATGTGGCTATTTCCCCTCCCTCTAATCGCTTTCCATTACAGTCATTTTATCGGAGACTTTTATCAACTTTGAAATAAAAAGCCTGGGCTTTTTAGTAGGTAAGGTACTTACTAACTTCGTGACATTTTTAGAACTCTTTCATGCAGCAGCTCTTCCAATGAAGTTGTTGTCTCATCTCAGTACACCCAGATATGGTTGATGTTTTAAGCTAAATAAGGCCATCCAGAAGGGTTGGCTTACCGGGGGCTTTTTCTTTTATTTTTATCAGAAGTGAAAAGCAGGTTCATTTATCATTTATACTCTGTCTATGGCTGTGTTAACAGACATAACTCGCTCCTGAGTACCAGCAGGCAGACCCGTTTGCTGTTGAAGCTACAGTCCCAACTTTTGAGTGACTGCACATCTGGAGAGCATTTGCTGTGCTGCAAACATATTTAGAAAACCAAACCAAACCAAACCAGACCCAGCTGATTTTACTGACAGGTGTCCCTTCAGTCAGCATTTTGGCTGCCACTGCAGGAGACAACACTCCAGATAATGACTGTTATTTAAGGGTTCAACAGACCGCTGTATGAAAGCCAGGCAGTTCTACAGACACCTGTGTATTTACACATAAGCGCTGTTGCTTCTGTTTGCATCCCAATGACGTGTAACTGAGAACAAAATTGTGTCTGCTAGTGTAAAGAAAAGTCCTTGGCTGGCAGAAAGTGAGAACGGCATTGGAGCAAACAGAATGACATTTCGGTACCTAGTAGAAAGCCTTGGCGACAACAGAGCTGTTGTTAAAGCCCTAATGTTTTAAACATAGCTTGCAAAGAGAATTGGGTAAAAAGCTGAGCCTTTGCCCTTGTTTGTTGTTCTTTGATTTATAGAGAACTCTTGAGATATTCTGTTTAAAACGCTTCTTTAGTTTTGCATTGAAAATTCTGAGGTTGCCTTGTTGGGAAAACTCAAGTTTCAAAAGAACTTGTCAAGTTTTGACATGATGAGAGGAGTCTTTCAAAACTTTCTTTGAAACTAGTTTGTTTAAACCTCTTTAAGGTGTATTTGAAATTCATACGCCTAATGCATCCTTAGGTGAAAGGGCCCCTGTGGTAATGAATCTAAGCTTCCTAAAGAAAGGCAAGAATTCCTCAAGACACCTCTGCAAACCACAAAGAGTCCAGGGAAGAGTCCATATAGCTAAGGTTAAAAAAAATATGAGCAGAACAAGTGTTTAATGAAGAGAAATCTGTTTTCTGATTTCATGAAAAGTGTTCACTCACATACAGGAAGGAAACACTTAAGAGATGCATTCAGAGAGTATTCAGTGCTCTGGATGATGAACTTCTTTGTGCTTCTGGTAGAGAATTTGGTTCCGCTGGCAGCACCAGTGCGTGTGCTGTGGCTTGGTGTGGGTGTAACTTTGGGGAAAGGATCGCTGACCCATTTTAGTTTCCAGTCTGTCGAACCAGCCTGTGTATTTCATTAAGCATACCATGCCCTTGTGCCGCTACAACAGCTGCTCGGTCTTGTTCTCGACGCCTGAGCACTATAATGTGATCCTGGCATTCCTCTTCAAAAACGTCATCAATAATTCCTTGGGTGGGAATCCAGGGGGACGGTGGCCCCACAGATCAGTGGGTGTAAAGGTGGCAGGAGAAAATGCATTGAGTAAACTGCAGTGGCAGTTCCCTTCTTCTGTTTTCTTCCCAGAGGAGCTATGTGGTTCTGGCTGTGGGCAGCTCTCTGGGGTTGATGCTGTGATTCTTTGCCCACTTTCTGCTGGTTGTGAAATGACAGGTGGTCTTGTTTCCAGTAGGATTTTCTGTGGGACAGCTGAGATGCTTCAGCTAGTGTACCCTTTCTGCTCTTTGGCAACAAGACCGTCAGTCGGGCAGTCAAGACTAGAAGGCAGCTCAAAGAGACCACATACTACTTCAACTTGCTCAAGGGGCCTAAATCAATCAGCTTTAGGGACGTTCCTGGTAGGTGTTTGTTTAATTTTCTTCAAGGAGCTCCGCAGATGGAAACAGCGTGGCTAGCCCAGCAGTCTGCTCCAACATCTCCGTATTTCAAGTTTTAATCTAGATTTAATCTAGATCTAGATATCCCGTCTGGATGGCTCTTACAAACATAAAGTTGTCCCTGCATCCAAGCAAGTTCCTTATTCCTTTTGTGGCCCCTTTCAACTCTTGTTTCTGCCATTCCTGGGGATTTCCCAAGACAAAAGCAGAGGTGGACAGGGCTTGGCTTCAATTGTAGTAAACAGAGCTTTGCTGCAGAGCAAGATGTGATGAGAGATCATGGCATCTTCTCATCTGCCCTGCTGGATAAGGCAGCATTTGTTGGGACTGTAATAATATTCAAAACCAAGATGTATTATTTCATATTACGATGGGTGATGTCTATGCAAATTTGTATTGCTGCAGCGTAGAAACAGTGCTGGGGTGGGGTCTGTCCTGTGTCCTGTTGAAATGGGAGTCTTTGCACTGACTTTCTGGAACTTTGAACTGAATCCTCAGAGAGTATCATTTAAAAGTCTTTGTGCCAATGCCTGAAATCTGCATGTATTTTTTTTTCCTCCCTAGGCAAATTCAGAATAAACACACAGGGCTGGATTTATCGGTGCCGGAATACCAGGAAATCCGTGGGAAGATGATGTCTGGCCACGTAGAGTATCACATTGTCGTTGTTACCCGACTGGCTGCCTTCAAATCAGCAAAGCACAAGCCTGAGGATGTTGTTCAGTTTATGGTAAATGTTTAATCAGTGCTGTGTTAGCAATCAGATTTTTTTTCTTTCTTAATCAGCTTTGATTATTTTGGTCCTGATGTAGCAGTTACTTTGTTATCACAGCCTCCTCGTGTCAAGGCCCTTGATAGGGTAATACACTCAGTACCATTCCTGCAACGGGATTATTATATATTTATTAATTGAACTTTTTATTCCAGGAGCTCAAAGCAACATTGTCTGTTTGTTGTTGCCTATAAGGCATTTTGCGTTATCGGTCAACAAATAGAAACCAATTAAGCTTTTTATAAGTTCTGCTACAAAATTAGTTTCTCTGATACGTGTATAAGTAACTGGACTCGGTACATAAACATGAAATAAATATATAATAGCTTACTTGAATGAAAGAGAGTCATGTGGAGCAATAAGAGGAATTACCTTTGCAGTAGATTAATCTATTAGGCTTGACGTGGTTTTTAAACTCCTCAATAAGAGAGTTTTACAAGGAAGTGTCCATATACAACATTAGTGAATCAGATTGTCTTTTTCCTTATAGCTGCAGAGTAAAGGTTTGAAAACACAGTACATTACTTAAACCAGGTGAAATGAATCTCATCTATAGCATATGTGTGTTCATTTGAGGTGTCTCACCCGGGGCTGTCTGTTGAGTAGGTGGAAACAGGTGCATTTAGGGTACATTTCATTGGATCCGCTTTAGGTGTCTGTTGAATCACACTCAAGAAGTGAGTTTCTCTGTCCATTGACTATAAAGGGACTCTAAGTTGGTGCACTCTGTTGTGTGCTGTGAGCACCTGCACTTTTTAGATGTTTTGGTGATAACTATTGTTGGAGTGATGTGAGTGTGGGGTTACCTGGTAGACCATTAGCCTTAGTATAACACACACTCACTAGGACATAGATGGATATGCACACAGTCTGATTTGCAGATAAAGAAACATGTCGATGTTGTGAAAAGGTGCACAGTGAGGAGCAGATCTCTGACATTTGTTGCACTCCTTAGGCAATAGCCTTACGGTAAAGGCAGTGCTGGCATAAGAGGCTCTTCTGTTCTCCCCTCTTGTTCCAGGGGGAAAAGCTTGTTCTCTTTCTTGCAGTGCTTTCTACTTTGTGCCAGTGGCAGTTCTCATGTGGCTATTCTGTAATGTCAACTGAGGAACTGGTCCTGGCTAAAAATGGTATTTCGGGTTTGTTGTTTAGTACTAACTCACACCTGTTTCCTGAGCCTGTGAGTTGCACAGCACACATTAGTGTTTGTTATAGGACAGGGGAAAGGCCAGGCATGAGCAGATGAGAGAAGGGGATGTGGAACTGCTATTTTTCTGCAGCAGTGCCTGCTTGTATTATGCAATATTTCCATGCAGCTCTGTGGAAGAAAGAACCTGACTAAACCCGAGGTGTTAAACTCACCTATTGTCATCTAACACTTTGCTTCACTTAGAAAAAGTAGTTGAAATCAGCTCTTCTATACAGAGGAGAAGCAGACTTCCTACTCTGGCGCCCCTGCTTGCTGAGATTGTCCATTCCCATGCCTGTTCTCTCTGAGTAAGGGGATTTTCTGCACTTAGCTGCTCTTCTCAAGTGAAATGAACCTTTCTGATTTCTTCTCTAGTCAGACCTCCTGACATTTCATTCTTTATGAAGAAGAAAACTGGTGTAGCCTGACAGGAATAACATTTATCTCATCAGATGCTTTTTTTCAGCTGACTAAGTCTGATATATTATGTAGTTTGGTGTATGAGAGTAATTTAAAACCTGAGCTGGGAGGTTGGAGGATGGATGCTTTGCATCGATTCATTCCAATGAGTCTTTTCTGTATGTATTACTGGAAGGAACAGAGGGATTCACCTGTCCTAACTTATCTTTCTGTAAGTTAGATATTTTAATCTGAGTCTGTCACTGCTTTTATGGTCAGTGGGGAGAAGGGGAATGAGATGACTCATCCTCTGGAAATGCCTCTATTCTTTGACTGAAGAGGGAAAGCATTCTATATGTTAGACATCTGGGGTGGGGGGCTTCTACTTCAAGCTAAAATGCTTAAGGCTTAATTGAGTTGCACACAACTCACTGTCGGGACCATCTGAGGTGCCCTGGGTTTTTTCACGAAGCCTTCAGAGGGTTGTGGGTCTCCCATAGGTCCTGTGTGATATTTGGGTGCCCCATGCACCGCCTTAGATATGCCAAAGGCTGTGTTTAGGCAGAACAGTCTGTTCTCTATGGTTAGATGTCTGCATTTGCCACAGATTTCTAAGATCCCATTGCAGTCAGTGCAGTACTGTTGAGGAGAATGCATCTGTGGTGTGGAAGAACTCAATTTGCTTATTGTGCATGGCTGGTACCATCTGAGAAGCCCTGAGTTATCCTAGCTGTCTGCGTAGGGCCATGCAACTTGACACAGAATTTAAAGGCATTGGCAGTGTCCTGGAACAGAATGAGGTAAGAGACTGGACACCATCTACCACTAGCTGGTTGTGCTTAGGCAGCTGAGTCCCCTACTTGCATGATTTTGGGTGAGCATGAGTTTCAGTCATGTCTTTCCAAAGGTATTGACTATATGTCAGTGAAATGAGTGCTGAGACGCCTAATAGGCACATAGGCAGTTGTCTTAAACCTGGAGGTAAATCCCAACCCTGTGGCTGCCAGGTGAGCTGAGTTGCACCCCTAGTGCTTTGTGTTTGCTTTGTGCTCTCTTCTGCTGCATGTTGTACCAGCACAGACAAGAACCGAGACCCTTCCCCAGAGGGTTTGCAGGCAAAGAGAACCAGGTGACTGGGGAAGTTACGCTGGGCAGCAGGTCTCACACACCAAGTTTGTATAGGAAGGGAGGGTGAGATGAGACATCTGAAAGAGGAAAAAGAAACAACTGTATGCCTGTTCTGCCTTCCTAAGTATGTGAGCAGAATGGGAGAGGGAACTTCCTTTGCTATTGTTGAAATTCTAAAATTTGAGAGGTTGGAGGAAGGAGCCAATGTCGCAATGCTGAGATGACAGGTTACAGAAGACTGGTAGATGTGGTAGGATTTTCATTGACTCCAGATGTAATAATCCAATTTTGACTACCCCAGAACTGGATCTGTGTTTTGAGACCCTTTGTCCTTCTTTTTCTTCCTCCT
This sequence comes from Anseranas semipalmata, assembly GCA_013399115.1. Taxonomy (NCBI): domain Eukaryota; kingdom Metazoa; phylum Chordata; class Aves; order Anseriformes; family Anseranatidae; genus Anseranas; species Anseranas semipalmata. The sequence goes on along the minus strand of VXAA01005069.1, from coordinate 208,042 downwards.
CCTTCCTCTCTTTCTCTCCCTTGAAAATTGATTTTCCTTGTCTAGCTGCTTTTCTGCCTGCTTCCAGTTGAAGTTACCGTCCTCTACCCTCTCATGCCCTAGGTGGCAGCAGTGAAATTTGCTTTCCGTGCATTAGACTGCGAGCAACTGCAGGCAGCGATGTGATTGTGCTGTATTTCTTGCTCAAAAAACTTCTCTGTGTCCCCTGGAAAAAGATGGTGAGCAGGACAGAAGCATCCCCTAAGCTAGCTCTGACCTCAGGGCTGCAATTTAGATCACAGTAGATCAAGGTGACCAAAACTAGATGAGCAGCAGAAAGAGATTTCGGATCTGACTTTTGGAGTTACTAGCCTTTACAGTGTGTTTGAGCAATCCAGAGTTCTTTGTTCCTTAGCCATAATGGGACTATGGCATTTCAAATTGAAATGTTTGTGAAGCATTAACAGAAGAAGAAATTCACATCCGTGATGACCTTCAGATCTAAGTTCTTAGAAACTGGAAGGATTTTTTAATTAAAAAAAATGTCATTTGTAATATACAGCAGATGGGTTGTAGAACTGCTTAACCTTGAGGTTATATTTGGTAATTAAAGGAAAAGTCAGCTGCATTTCTTTCAAAGGTCAGAATCCTCTTGTCCCATTGAAACAATGAAATTGGTTTTATCTTTTGTACTGCATAAGGTACTGCTGCAAAGGTAACATTTAATTATTGCCTGTAGATCTGCCATTTTCTGTGAGAAGAAGAAAAGGCTTTGTTTATCTTAAATGCCTTTCTTCTAGCCACACCTTACCTTTTTTAGCAATTAACTTCTCTTTTCTCAGCCTAATTAAAAATCCACCCAACATATAGTGCCTTCTCTTTCTATTTGTGCCCAGTTTAATTACTTCTTTTTACAAGTTACATTTGTTAGTCAAGTTCTTTCTTTTTCAAAGTTGAACAAATAACTACTGGTGTTTGACGGGCACAACACATATTTTAGGAGGGATTTACTATAGAACTGTCTTCCTCTCATAAAATGAGGGAGTAAAAGTATGTGGATGTGTTTGTCTGTTTTCATTATTGCCTGTTTGCATATGTTGGCCTTCTTTCTGTGGGCCTCAAAATCTTTGAGCTGGGGCTGCTATTTCCTGACCATACAGGTATGTTGTGAAGACACATTCCTTCACATTATAACCTCTGTGATGTGAAAGGGAAAAAAAAAGGAAAAAAAAAAACTGCTCAGTGTAGCAATAGGTTCAAGAGCTGTTAAGAATTCATGTTGATTAAAAAAGAAATATTAGAGTGCTTGCTCTTCTGCTGGGTGAAACAGGTGGGGAGAACAGCATGTGGTCATGTAATTAAAATCTACTGTAATGCATACCCACAAGGTCACCAAGCAACATTGGTTCTGGTATGGCTTAGCTTGGAAGTGCACGAGTGAAAGCTTGGTTTGTGTTTTCTGTGAGAAGGGATGCTTTCAATTCCTGTATCTGAAGCTATTGGTTGGTTTTAGGTAACGCTGCTGTACCTCCATCTTCTGATGGTGTTAAGAAGTGGGCTTTTTAAAAAGAAAGTCACAGTAGCCATATATATTTCATGAAATACTGTAAAATCAAGCATGCTCTTCACTAGTGCACATTGGCTGGCCAAAGTTAGCTCTGAGGCCTCCATTTCCTTGAAATCCTCGCTGTAAATAAAAAGCATATGAAGACAAGTTTGAGGTCAGAAATGGGGCATTAAAAGGAGCCTAGAGAAAGGAGACATTAAATCCCATTGATACTGAGTGGGATCAAATTCTCCTATCTGAGAGTCCCAGGCTCGAGTCCTACAGGCATTTTGGTGTGTGTACTTTCATGCATGAGGTTCTTGTGAAGAAGGGGGCAAGGCACATGTATGAGATTTGAGGGATTAGCAGCAAACTTCAGGCTTTCACTTTGAACTTCCTGGTGGTTTTCTTAACCTTCTAGCTATATTTGATCATATTCAATTTACTTATCTGTTCCTGGTGCAAAAAAATCCTCAACCCATCCCCATCTCTCTTTCAGTTCTATGTTGAATGTTAATTCTTACAGGCAAATAGGGTCTTGACCTGGCAAATATGCACATCCTTTGCTGTATTTGCATGATTAACTCTTTTGAAGTTAAGTAGATCGAGCCTTTGATACTTGACTTGACAGAACTCCCTTGAAGTCGGTGCTCTCAGGCTGACTTCAGCAGGTGGGGGTTCAGCTCAACAGCATTCATGCGAGTTTGGTGAGAGGCATGGAGGGGAGAGGATAACTGCAGGATCAAGACCTAGAGGAATTACAGGTAACATAAGACAAATATTTTAATATTAATCAAATGGGATTTCGTTTCCTGATTAGGATTGATAAAATGGGTTTTAGAGCAACATTTTGGTTTTTAACCTGACATTTTGGACCACAGAAGCCATAGCCTTTTTTCAAAGGGTTGTGAATGGTAACCAGGAAAAGCAAGATTTAATTTCACTACATGCCGATGTGCCTTTCTCTTGGAAAGTTGTCAGAGGACATCAAACTGAAAAGGTCAAAAATTGTCGTGGTAGTGCAGTGCTTCTTCACTGGAAAGGTGTGAGAATGCTCTGGGTGACACGTGGGGCTCGACTTGAGAAAATGCACTTCGTGAGGCCTTGCCAGTGCTGTGCAAGGCCCCTGCGGTGCCCCTGTGCTGCTTCTTTGGGACAGAGAGAGCCAAATGCATCAGGACTGAGGTTGTTACAATCTGGCAGCCTTCTCACCTTGGTTTTGGTGCTGGAAATGCAGCAAAGATGACAAAAGCGTTGAACAAAGATGAAGAGGAGCCAGCAGCAGCCAGGGTTTGAGGCGGAGGGACAGGAGGCAAAGAGCCGAAGCTTTGGGCTGAGTTAAGTGGGGAATGGTTTGGGCTGGAGGTTTCGCAGCTTGTATGTATGGAGGTTATCCCAGCAGAGGGCATCCCCACACTGTTGGATATTAGTTTGCAGGGTGTGTTGCAGGCTTTTGGGTAGCGTATTAGTATGCTTTGGATATAGCGTTATTGCACCGGGTATGCTGCATCACGTGCTATGGTTGGTGGTGTTGTTCAGAGCCCACGCAGATTCACAGTGGCTTAATTAGCGATAGGATGCGAGGGTGTGCATTTACTTTAGGTTCAATGGTGTAATTAGACATAAATTGAGATTTATGAATAATTTACAGATTTTGATAGAGGAGGAATGAAAATTAAGAGGGGAAAGAAGCAAGTTTTTATGTTTCGGTTCACTGTTCCTTTCTGAGTATTTTAAAGCTGTTTTGGCATGGTCTGTTGATTGGCTGCTTTCAGACATTAAAGTGTTATTTATTGTTGCAATTAATTAGATGTTAAACATTTTTCGCAAATCATGTGAATTTTCAAATGATTTTTTTTTCTGGGCAGAGCGTAATATTGTTTATTTTTCAGAAGTACCAGTGATCTCCTCGCTGCCCTTACACTCATGCTTACACAGTATGTTTGGAAGGGACTCTGGTATCACACCATATTCAGACCTAGCAAACTAAAAATGTACAGCAATTCAGAAATTCCAGAATTGCTTCCTCTCTCTTTGTGGGGTATCTTTGAAAGGAGGATTGTGTTATTCTGGGAACACCTCTTTATTGCCATCACTTTAGTCTTTGGCTGCTGAATTGCATGTCAGATCCTGCATGCAGAGGACGATGTTGCTTACAGTTACCTGTGTTGAATGCATGAGGAAAGTCTAAAATCCTTGTTTTTCATTCCCCTTTCAGCTCAGGTTTGTTTTTGTGTTTCAGATCTTTCTGATAGACCTGCTTGCCTTTTATTAGGGGACACTGAACCCGTCGCAAGCATTGTACAACTGAAATGCAAGCATTTTTTAAATCATCTAGCTTGGTTGATAATTACTCCGAAAGGCAGGGAAGCATGAAAGCTAGGGTGGTTATTGTTCTTTATGGCTATGTCTAGTTTAGTAAACTAGTCTAGGTGTGTCTATTAATGTCAGGGCCCGTTCTCTGACCTGGGGGGCAGCTAGCATAGTCTGGTTGCATCCATAGCATTAAACTTTCTTACCAACCACAATGGCTAGCAGTACCCAAACTGGCTACTGAGTGCTCTGTGCGCCAGGCTAAATCTTGGACTGAAAATTTAGCTGAGGGAGTGCTGGCTGCCCAGAGTCAAAACTGTGCCAGACACTGTCAGGTTCCAGTAGACACTATAAGGCTCCTAACAGACACTATCAAGTTCCACTTCCTGGGAATATGCCCTGGTACTGTTTAGTTTGCTAGTATAGGTGTAGTTTATAGATTCTGGGTTAATCTATAACTTGTTTCCCAGCTACTTCTGTGCTTTTTGTTGGGTTGACTTTCTTTTATCACTGTGTTGGCGGAAGTATTCTGCTTTCTTCCATCCCAAGATGTGGTGCTTGAGTCTCTCCATCTTTTAAATCACAGTATTAATTGAGATTCACTCTATTAGAGTTCACCAGAGCACGTTACAGGAGGATAAGTGTTGCACCCTAGCAGAGGATCTGTCCCATACACTCTGCTAGCACTAGTTTTGTTTTGTTTTTTCTTTTTTTAATCTAGCTTTGTATTCATTTGGACACATTAATAGACTTTGAGGCTGTGGAGCGTTGAGATGAATATATTGTCTGTATAATACCCCAGTCACATAGCATGACAGTCACTCTCCGTTATGCCTGTAATGTCAGTTAGATAGTGTTTTGTTTGTGTGGGTTTTTTTTTGTGTGTTGGTTTCCAGTCTTGAATTCAAAACTGAATGTGGCATAGAGGCCATCCCATTTCTAACCAGCATTGCCATGGTTATTGCTTTCCTTGTTGTATCTTGGGCCTCATTTCTCCTCAGACTTCCTGTCTTTGTCTGGAGAAGGAATGACTCCACTGTTGGCATCTTCTCCCAGTATAAGAACCTGTAGGCCCTGGCCAAGTCGTTTTTATTTTCTCATGGATAAACTAAAGAGTCAGGGATCAGCTGAGGTCTTTGCCCTTCAGTTGCTGTTTTAGGTGCTGTGCAGGGCAGCACACGTGCTGGTTGTTTAGGCCTCAACAGCCAGAAGCTTACCGAAGCCCACCAGAGCTGAGAAATCTGCCTCAGGCATGGTGGTGAAAAGATTCGTGCTGCTTTCTCCGTCAGGTACATACCTGGCTATGCCTCCTGTCTTTTGGAGCTGGTCACCAAATAGCTCGTTTTTAGCAGACAAGAATTTTTGTTGTCAGAGAAAAGTATCTGGAGCAGTGATCTTCCCAGTATTTAATTACCTGATGAGTCAGACAAATGGACGCTGGGTATCTGGCAGTGAACTTCTATTTCATTAGGGAGCGGGTTTTAATAGCAGAATTAGAAGACCAGCAACAGTGTTTGGGGATTCACTGTGTAGATAACAGGCTTTTACTAGGCTATATGTAAAGCTCCTTGGAAATACATGTTTTTCTACTTCAGTTTACAGGGTTAATGTTTCACAGTGCTTGAACTGTTGCTTGCTGCCCATGTCTCCCTCTTGCCTGTAAAGAAGCTTACCCAGGCAACATGTTTTATTGCAGGTCTCCAAGAAGTACAGCGAGATAGAGGAGCTCTACCACAGACTGGCAGCACGATATCCACAGGCTTCTCTTCCACTCTTTCCTAGAAAAGTTCTCTTCGTCGGGGAATCTGACATTTGTGAACGAAGAGCAATGTTCAATGATATCATGAAATTCATCTCAAAAGATGAGGATCTAGCAGTGAGTCCTGAGTTACTGGAATTTTTAGGTAACTAAAAGATGTGAGTGTCCCCTCTCCCATGAATGTGCTTAATACAAGCAGTATTAAGTACTTGACTTAGGTAGTCAAGAACTAGAGAATGCCAGAGTAAAGGCTGTCACTGAAAATATTCTCTTGTGCATCTGTAGTGCTGCATAGTCACGTTTGCTGTTATTTTCCTCTCTTTTCAGTGGGCACATGCCTTGTTCAGAATCATTGATGCCACAATGCTTGCTTTGAAGGCATCCATTGCACCATTTCTCATTTCCCTTAGGCTTATACCTAAGCTCTGATTCAGAACATGTAAGTTTAGAAGGCTAAATAGTGACATATTGTCAGTGGGAGGGATGGACCCTAGAAGGACAGTGCAGGGCTTCCTTAGTGAACAACCGCTCCATGTTTTGCCTATTTTTCATTCCTAATGAAACTGCTAGGACTTACTGAAGTGGGTCCTGAAGCAAATTATTAACCCTGAGAAAGATTTGAGTAAAAGTCTGCTGCTTTCTTAGTTAATCCTATTCTCTGGCCTTTTTTNTTTTTTTTTTTTAATTTTCCTTAGCTTCATGTCCGGTTCTTGTTGCCTGTTTCAATGATTCATGCAGATCCTTTCTTATGTTCCTTGGGCAGAGCAGGGAGTCAGTGAATAAATGGAACAGATGGACTCTCTGCTCTTAATTCAGCTGGAAGTTGCTGAGCAGGGAATACTCCAGCCTGGTGCTGTGCAGGATTCTCAGTGTAGTGTTAGTTTTAAGGAAAGGAAGTTGCAAGGCGCTAGCAAGTCATCATGTGTGAACTGCTACTTTTGCAAAAGTGTGAAGTGTGGCCAGGTTAGAAGTTCTGTGAGACTGACAAGAGCACATCCCTGTGACTAAAGCCCCATCAAGCATGAAGTTCACAATCAAAAACAGCTTTCCGAAGTCAAGGGGGGCAAAATTACATAATGTTAGCAAACAGATTGTGCCAAATAAGGTTTGACTTCTCCCCCACCCTCATCAGTGTTCTCTTGTAAGTAGACCTCTCGCACAGAGAATTTAGAATTCATGTTGCGTTAAGCTTTGCTGTATATAGTGCAGATGTCTGTATCTGAATTCAGCTGGACTGTCTTTATATTCTGTGGACAGATTGTGTGCAAGTAATGTGACCCGTTCATCAAAATCTGCCTTAGAATAACATGTCTCACCCTGCCAAACCAGGTGGAATTCAGTACGTACACTGCAGATCTTCAGGCTAGTACACTTTCTTGACAGACACTGGAGACATAGTCAATATATTCAGAGGTGTTTAGGGAGAATTAACCTGGTAAAACGTAGATGTCTATATGGGGATAAGATATACTGCATCCTAACCTCCACTGCCTACCCTGACCAGCACTCCCTTGCCTATAAAGGGAGCGTAAGACCACTTGTTCAGTGTAGACACACACATTTAGTTACTGAAGTCTGCCCTAGCTGATTAGGCACGTGCAGGCATGAAAAGCTGGGTAAGATGAGTCTCACATGCCATGTTAGTTTAACACTCAAAAGGATGAAGCCATGAATTTTATCTATCAATAGTTTTTTTAAGCTAGCCTATTTTTAGCTAGTCTCATTATTTTAAATGGGTTTCCTGAACATCCAGAGACTCCACAGCACGGGACAGTTATGCTCTCCTCATTCTCCTGGGTTTTGCATATAACAAGTATGGTGAAAAGACGTGGTCAAAGTGCATCTTTCGGATTGCTGAGTTTGCTCAGTTTGATGGATCTGGCATACTGAAGAGAGTTAGAACTTCAGACTTCATTTCTGAGTGTAAATCAAAGAGCTACAATGGAAATTATTTTTCATGCTGTCCAGTGCTGTACTTTTAGCCCAAATGAATGAAATCAGTAACAAAAACTGGACTTTTCTAGATATATGAAGGTTAGCTGTCTACATCTAAGCAGAGTATTTAGGCCCCCTCTGTGGCCAATGGAGAGTAACAGGCACTTCAGAGGGAGACTGATTCTCGGACAACTGTCTTTGGATGCGATGAGTCACCAGCTGGAAATTCTATTGTTTTCACCGACTATAGAAGGAATGTAAATAAGGAGATTTGGCACATGCTGCTCTGTTTTAGATAAAGTTCATTTCCTCTGTCTTTCTCTACTTGACTAATTTAAATCAGTAAACAGATCAGAAATATGACACATCAGTGGATAGAAGGGACGATCAGGAATATTGGAAGAGTTTCACAAAAGCTGATCATGTACTTCATTCCCCAAACAAAATCATAAAGAACAGGTGCAGGGCATGAAATAAAACATGGCTGTTGTCCTGTGTATTCAGTTTTGCATCCATAATTTTATTTTGCAGGGACAAAATCTACTAGCGTCACTGACTTGAAGGGTAAAAACATTCCTGATGACAAAGAGAAGGAAGATGAAGAAAATGAGGCATTGGATTTTTTCAAAGAGGAGAAGACACCTGACTTAATTTCAGATCTTGCGTCAGTGGAGAATGCCCAACAATGTGAGAAAAAGAAAGAGGAAGAGGAGGAAGAAGAAGAAGAAGATTTAGACCCTCTTGGTATAATCAGGTATGGCTATCAGTACCTTTGTTATTTAACTTTTAGCCCAATTTTCTAAACAAATAAGGCTGTTCCATGTCACTGTCCCCGCATCCCAACATTTTGTAACATCAATCACTTTCAATTGAATTTCACAGAGGAGAAGAGGCCTCTGATACTATGTTCATATCCAGTTCAAGAAGAAGTGACTTTGTAGAGGGAAGAGACTTTGTAGTACTTCTTTAGTGCATTCCTCAGGGAATCCAGGTGAGAGAGAGACATTGTGAATGCCTTGATCTGAGTCTCAGCTGCACTAGGCACTTCACTGGACACTGCAGGGTGCCACCACAAAACGTAAAGCCACCAGACTCCATTGGACGTGCCACACTGGAGTGCACTGGTGTTAACAGTGTCTGGTAGTGCTTCTGAGCTGACTGGTATCTAGAATGATGTGAAGTTACAGCAGTGTAAAGACCAAAAGAAGCAACGCTTCGATCATCATGTTCACATACAAGCTTTCTTTCCTTCTGCCCTTATCTGAAGATGTTATGTGCTAACTGCCTCTAAGGCATAAGCAGTAAGAGCTTGAGAAACAGAATAAGTGAATCAAAGCTTGCTGAAGTTAATATCTGGGTTTGCTTACCTGTCCAGTAATTTTCAGATGGCTATTTCCACTTCAAGATGGAATTTCTCACTTAATTCCCAAAAGCATGAGAACCAAATTTACTACTAAAGCCTGGAAGCAAATTTAGTTTCTCAAGTGGCTGGGATCGTGAGGAGTGGCTACTTTTTTTAGTGTGTCTCAGGCTTTAGATGCCCAAGTAGAGAAGGCCCCAAAAGCACTGATAGTATCAACCCAGAACTCTCTCTTGGTGTTTCCCAGTTACCTTGAAGTATCAACCCAGAACTCTCTCTTGGTGTTTCCCAGTTACCTTGAATCATTTGTGGGGTGCACATTCATCCCAGGTTCTGAGCCTTGGTCTCTCACACTAAAGTCAGGTCAGTTACAAATGGTTAATACTGGAAGCGCCATTTGGACTTTGCTTCTGGTATTATAACCACATTTAATTGTTAGCATCCAGATAGCGTTCTTTTTACTTAAGATATTTCATCCTTTACATATCACCAGGAAACTTTAAATCTTATTCTTTTGACAAAGCATGTGCTTAATTACTCAGCATCAAAATTCTTCCTTTGTTGAAGAAGGGTTTTAAAAAGTTAAACAACTATTTACAGTGAAAAGCTAGATAAAGCAGTACTTCCCGCAAAATGGTCCTTAGTTGGTAGAGTTTATAAAAGAAGCTGTCCTTTTTTGGATAGGAAAATGATCTATTGGGTTAGCAAATGCAATGTTGTATTTTCAGACTTACAACAAGTATAAGCTGTAAAGAATTTGCTGTGCCAAAACAAGCAAGAAGTTTTCATTTCTGCTCCGCACAGTTTGACATAGCATTTGAAGGTCTGATTATTTTGGTCTTTTAATGCATTGAAGGATGAAAAGATCTGGTATTTAATCCTCATTTAGTTTATTGCTTCCATTCCTTTCGAGAACAGAATTCTTAGTGAATCAGAATGATTTTGTTTATATACGAGAAATATGGTCTTCACTGGTACAGAGCTGCAGCATGACATGTCATGCAGTCAGATGTTTTTCACTCTAAGTCAGTGGTTGGCTATCTATAAAAAACCTCTTGGTATGTATTTATTATTATGTTTTTATATCTCACATGTACAGTGTAGCAGCAGAAATATAACCATGGAAATGAGAATCCTGAATCTGATTTTATATTGTTACTATTCTCCTCTGACTCACCCCGCTTCCATGGAAGATATTTTTAATTCAGATCAGTGGATATCAGATTGGACGTAAGCGTTGTATCCCAGCTTTATGCCATCTAGTGATAATAGGTGGCTAGGTAAGAGGACAAAGACAGGAGCTTAGTTGTCAGTTGAATGGGCATTTCTGGAATGACCAATTTAGGGTATCTTCCATGCCCTTAAAATCGTAGGCACTTACATGCTTGAAAGAGGGAACTTGCAGGACTCACAGCTTCAGAGATGCTTAATTAGTTTGGGATGGGGATGAGTAAAAAAATAGGTGATGCAGACTGGATATGTATGTTTAGTACTACACAGTTCGATAATGCATGGGTAATTCGGTTTTAAAAAATCCACAATCCTTTCTCCTGTTTAAAAAAAAAAAAAAAAAGCTTTGAAGATGTAAAGTCAGCACTGAAACAATGGACTGGCGTCCATTGCAAGCAATATCAGTGGCCAGAGTGCTTTGAGTAGCAGAGCTCCGACCTAAACTGAATCATGTGTTTGGCATAATCTTACCATTTTTTTCTTTCTGGATGAGGATGAAACTGCTCCAGTAGCAGAGGTCTCCATATGTTGTCAGCACGCTTCATTTGGTAACAACTTTTCCTCCTGGGCCAGGAGGCTGTGACTTGGATTTGGCCCAGCACTGCTGCTGTGCTGCTGAACCACCAGATATCCAGTTAAATGTACTGGCCTTATGGGTAAAATTCTAAATGGGGGTCTTTTTTTCTGTTTTAATATTACTGATGACCATCCAGGTGGAAGCTGGTAATGGCCTGGTTCCTTTTGTCTGGAGGAGATGTCCCAGTTGTGCTGGTTCTCTTCCTCATATTCAGGGCTGTGGCTGAGTTGCTCTGTCATGTCTGGTGGGTGACTCACTTGCCAATTCTATGCTCTTCAGCTTTTGTGGATAAAAAAGATGGTCTACAAACCTGCTCTGTGTTTCCTTGCCGTATGATTCTCATGCTCAAAAGCTTACTTTCTGTGTTTGCAGAGTGATCTTGGGCTATGTCTGGGATTCCTAACAACAGAAAGCATTTTTTTTTTCTCGTCCAAATCAGGAACATTTCAAAAACCATAATACTTACTTCTGATTAAGTTTGCAGCTTTTAATGCCCCCCCCCCC
>VXAA01005069.1:99013-196775 GCA_013399115.1 Anseranas semipalmata | reverse complement strand
CCCCCCCCATTTTTTTCCATGCATGGTCCTTCCTAGAATGAAAGGTACTCAAAATTAGGTTACATTTGTGGGGTGCAGTGCTGAAATTCAGCTGAAATGTGATTTCAGGAGGTATACTTTCTCCTCTTCTCCCCTTCTGGAGAATTTGTAGTGTTTTTATTCCAGTGTGTTATTACCAGTTACTCTGCAAGGTTTCCTGGATGTTTTCAGCTTTGGGCAGAATATACAGGTCCTGTAAGAACGAGCACTCCTGATACTGAGTAAGATGGTCCTTTAACATCAGCTGTGCAGTGGGGAATGAATGTATTGTACTTTTGTAGCAGTGGCACATTTCTAGCTCTATTTCATTTTCTTTTGCAGTGTAAGTGTGCAGTTACTTGTAAGTCATAGGGCTCTCTTAGCCAAAGTATTTCTTTTAAAGCTAGCATCTCCTTTATTTTCCTGATAAGCCATAATCCTTACAATATCCCTTTATTAAAATGTTTTAATCCCTTTAGAGTGGGAAATTAGATATGTATTTTACTCCACATCATAGGGAAAATATTAGGTATATTGACTTATCTTCTTCTCTCTGCTGCTGTCCTTAAAGTGAATGCAATACTGCTATTTATCATTCTTTTCTAAATCAATCTATCTTAACACTTGCAGATATCTATTTTTAAGTACTCAATAGACTACAGTAGCATTTTTAACAATATTTGTTGTTTTTTAAAGTTGCAGTATCTTTTAGCAGTGCTAAATCTTAAAGGATTTTCTGGTAAATTACAAAATATTACTGTGTGGCTAGTCACAGTTGCAGGGGTTTCTCCAACTGGAATACCTTCAAGAACGAAAGAAGCAAGAACACTAGATCCAAAAGAGGCTAATCCTCGAAAGGGAAAGGTGTGGAAGACAGCCACAAGACGGAGGAGCTATTCATCCACAGCCAGGGTATTCTTGATGATACTGCTGAAAATTCTGCAGTGGAAAAAGTTGTAATGTGCCAGTGGTATGAGAAAAGGTTTGCATGGAGCAAAGAGAGACATGTGAAGCAAGATTCTCGAACAGTATCAATGCTAGTAAACTCAGCAGTGCCAGGCCACACTGTCTGAGGCTGACTGGGCATTATCTGGCCGCGTCTATCCTGTTTTGTTCCCCTGCCCTCCAAATGAGGTTTGCTACGCTCAGAATGCCCACTGGAAACAGCTGCTGGCCTATGCTGTCTCCTGGGCTGTGATTAGGATGAGTTACGAGAAGACAGGTTGTCCCATGCCAGGAGAGCACCAGGGCCTGTTCTAACAGTTGAATTGTTGAACTGAGCTCCTGTACTCAGGATGTGTACCCAGGGTGTGAAGCAATTACAAAAAAAAAAAAAAAAGTATATAGCCCCGAGCTTCTCTGTCCACAAGGGTTAGCTTTCTGCCTGCTGCTGTGTTTGCTCTCCATTTGCCCTGAGGGTTTCCTAGGCGTTTGCTTTCTGTAGGGAATTCAGGCAACCAGTTGTAGATTTTTTTTGTCTTCTGTGTGATCCAAGAAGGACCATGTCAGACATTTCTAGCTCTCAATCTTAGAACAACTTTAAGAGCACATCACAGTGAGCTGGGTTTTGTCTCCTCCCTCTGTGGATGAACTGTGCAGTTTTATTGTTTGCAGGTTGAAGGCAAGTGCTTTAACATCTCTCTCCTCTCACTTTAAAACTGACTTTAGTACTTGTATTCAGTTTATTCCAATAAACTTGAGACAGCAGCTGATTAAAATGACTCAGAACCAGTTTTTCTGAACACAGCAGCAATGATTTCGCAAAAGGAGCATGAGTACTTCATGGGTTAAAGCATGCAGCAGCCCTGTGCATGTATTTTTCAGTTACAATTAACTTCTGAGGTAATACTTGTTCACCAGCTTGGGAGAGCCCACCTTTTCCTGTGCTTTCCTGCCTCCCTCAGCTCCTAGCGCCCCTCACAGGAGCCTCTCTTCCACGTGCGGTTCCCTCCCTTCCGTCCTTTTTCCTTTGCCTTCCTAAATCTTTCGGTGACAGCACATCCTCCCTCAGCTTGAGGTTTTTCCTGGCAAACTGCACAGAGCCATGAGGTGGGTATTCCCCAGGCAAGAGCTCTTCTGTCTCTGCTTGGGTCCGTAAGAGCTTCTGTCTCCACTCTCTCCCTTTGCTATTGTTTCAGCGGATTTCCCCTCATGGCTTCTCCTCGTCCCATTTTGTACCTTCCCAGCGGAATAAAGGCACATGGGTAGACTGAAGCTTTGCATCTGTTGTATGTAAACATAATTGTATCTAACTCCTGACGACAGTTCGGAAGGGATGAGGCCGGCGAGGGCTGACCTTTTGGGGGCCTGCTGCCAAAAGTTTTTAAAAACCTCGTAGCTCATTGTTGCTGTGGTCAAGCTCAACCACCCCTGGTGCCAGAGGTTTGTCATCGCTGGGTTTGGTTGGTAAGGAGATTATTAAAGGACTCAGGACCTTTTCTGGCTGCAGATGAAGTGGGCAATTGCTTTGAGCAACAGATTGGTGGGGAGGGAGCAGCCAGGCAGCTAGCCCAGGCCTTGCCAGAGCCCTGCAGAGCCAGGCTGGCTGCTGGAGGAGGTAGGTTGGTGCACGAGCCAGCAGTTATTTCTGGGTTGCATCCTAATGGCAGCCACGCTAGAGTTTGACTCCTGAGCTAATCATCCCAGTGTTGCCTTGCCTTTCCTTTTCTTCCCTGTTGTGACTTAGGCTGGCCTCAGCCTTTTTGTCTTTGGGGGAGGAATGGGTGGCAAAATTTGATCTTGCTTCCTCTGCCAGGAATCTTGGGCTGCTGAGAATGGCAGAAGTCAGCTTCAGGGGAGTCCTGCATTTTGCATCTTTCCAAGTGGTTTTATTGGTGGCATGCCCAGAGCTGTAATAGGTGAGGGCAGTGTGCTTGCTGGTGGATTTTTGCCTCAAAGGAAGAAGAGAGTATCTGCAGGCTGGAGCAGTGTCGTGGCACAGCTGCTATCCACTGGACAGATGGTCTGGAGCAAACTTGTCAAAATGTGTGCTGCTGTGCCTTCTGGTCCTTGGTGGGCAGGACTGTACTCCTGAGCACTTCCACTCCTCAGGCATCCTCCTACTCCTCAGCAACTCGTAAATTCACAACTGTCTTTTGGTCTGGCCAGGTAAGTGCATGGCTTCCTCTCTGAATCCAGCAGGATTCATGCACAGCAGCAGAAACATTTGCCTGTCTGTCCTGACTAGCTGAGAGAGGGTGTAGGTGTCAAAACATCAAGGAAGAGGGAAGATCCAGGTTATGCTTTCCTTAATGAAATTCGGATAGTTAAAACAATGAACAAGAAACAAAAAGAGCCTTGTTTTCCTAGCAGTGTGTGCATCCATGCTCACAGCTGTGAAGCCTTTAGATATTTAAACAGGCAGATCTTTATATTCTGTGAGTTGTTGAGTCACAAGTTTAGGTTGCACGGCATGCTCAAACATCACTTTGCCAAGTGACACAAGTATTTGTCTCAATTCCAGTCCAGCTGCTGTCAGATTGGCAACTTGCAAAATCCTAGTAAACAACCCTGTTGGCCTTCCACTGAAACATTTCTGGCAACTGATTTTTTTCCAAAAACCAAGGACATAGTCTGATGTAGTGATCTTCCGTCAAAGAGAGGAAAAAGAAGAAAAGAGCAAAAAGTGTGGATTATCCATCCAAATAAAGAATGAGCCTTACTTGCTTTTCCTAGAATTGTCTGTTCTCAACCCTTTTTAGGACAAACTCATAGCCTTTCCTTGGAGATGGTTTAACCAAGTGGATAGGGAATAAAGCAGGATGGCAGGGATGCTCTCCTTGCAGCAGTTCAGTCCCTCCAGTTTGCCTGTCCTGAACTTCATTTATGTTTATAGATGCCTTGTGAGTGTTCATTTCCCATATACAGATCATGCAATGAGCTTTCCTTTTCTTTCTGTCTCTAATCCCATGTCCTCAGCACAGCTTCCCACATGTTTCTTTTCCGCAAACTTGCTGTCTCCCCGCAGAGGGAAGGTTGAATGTGATTGAAAGAAAACAGTGCAAAATGAAAACATATTTAGCTATTGAATCTCACAGAAACATCCATATTAGTTCAGTGTTGTCTCCTGTGAGTGATTGCTCTTGGGTCTGGGAAGATGTTTTCCTTGGAAGAACTCAACCAAGGGCTCCATGTGGTAGAACTGAGAACCTTCTATAGCTGCACTTTCCAACCAGGGGAATTGACGTTGATAAGTTGAAGGACTCAGCCTTTTTCTCATGGCTGTTCCGTGGTAGTTGCTAACTTATTGTAAGTGCACTCAGGAAAACGGGGATTTTCTGGAACTACTGTTTTTGCAGTTGTTGTAGGTTACATCCATAAGCACTCCTTCAGGAGAGCGTATTTGACAGGTGAATGTAAAAAACCTCCTGTATATCCACTTCTGGCAATCAGAAGAAAGCGTACCTTGGGATCAGAGCTCGGGCACTCAGACTGGTGGAGAGGAGTGGATGCATAACTCACAGCCCTGAAGCTGGCTGCTCAGTGTAATCTTTTATTCTGGAAACAGTCGCCTCCCTGACCCAAGGAAAACCTGTAAGTCCTCCCCAGTGCCAGCATTGTCCTTATCTACATTCATACTTCCTGGTCTAGTGTTGGATTTTTGGCCCTATAAAATTATGCAGTCATTATTTCCCCAGGTTTTATTTTGCATGTTGAAGCAATTGCCTCAGTTAAACTTCAGTGGTGAGTTTCTGTCATGGCTGGCTTGAGTGATTCCAGTACATACACAGCTGGAACACGAGGATCCGTTGGGAGGGAGCTGAAGTAATTATTTTAATGTGCTTCATTTTCTTTCTGATTAGAGCACTGAATATATTTAAATGGGTTTTATAAATAGTAATTTTGTGTTTATACCATCAACCTAAACCCAAAGGACTGCAAATAACTCTGTAGTCTGTGTAGTGTTACAGCTGTGTATGCCATCCAGCAGCGTTTTCGTGCGGAACACGAGTGTAACTACACCTGGGGTAAAATGCAGCAAAGGCTTAATGGCTTAGTGCAGCAGCTCACTGCAGCATCACATACTAAGTGGAGAATACGTAATTCAGCTAGAAGTGCATGGGGAATTGTGCCGGTGTGAATGTGAATACTCAGCTTGGAATTTGACCAGCTCACTGAATTAGATACTTCTGCTTTTAAGAAAGATGTCATGGGATTTTTCATGGACCTGGTTTATTGTTTTCAATGCATTAAAGCACAATGCATGTAAACTTGCCACGCACTTTTCTGTATATAGAAGAATTTTAGAACCAAGTACTGTCAGGGAACTGGCACGAAGTAACATTGCTACTAGCTGGCACCAGCTTTCAAATAATTCCCATAGTCCTTTAAGTGAATTCTCAGCTTTTGATTTTCCCATCCTGTTTAACAGCAGCGTGCGGTCATTTGTAGCAGTGCAGAACTAAACAGTGATGAAGGCGTGCAGAAGCTGCCATGAGCCATTCTGCAGGCATATTAAGCAAGTCCTTAGTTAACTGAGACAGATCCGTAGGAGGCAGGAGATCCTTTAGAAGGGGTACAGGATAAATTTACAACTACACAGAATCAAAAGTGTTGTGGTATTTTTTTTTTTTTTACTTCTGCTTTGGAAGAGGATTGAACATGATGTAATTGGGCAGATCTAAACATGTTTTGTTTCATGGACTTTACAATAATAGGATGACTCAAGTCCTTAATTAGAATAAAAAAGCATTACCTCATCGATTAGCCTGCGCCTTTCACTGAGGCACGGGAAATCTTTAATCAGCAGAGCCGGGGAGCTGCTTGTAGATGAGACAGACTGCTAATGAGGGATGGATTCAGAGGTGCTCTGTTGTTTTTCTGTTTACCTAGTACAACAGAATTGTTTGCTCTGGAAGAAGCTGTCTGAGGGGTGACTGTGTGCTCAGTTTAAATCGAGATGGGAGACTTGCTTGTCTTTTCATCTGCTGCTGTCAAGTCCCTAAATCAGCAAACTTAATAAAACCATTGTTCCCTTTTCCCCATGGACCTGCTGCAGAAATTTCTGTCTTGGTTTCGAATGATCAAAGAACTGGCTTTTGGAAAACCATTTTTGGAAGCAGTCTGTAAAACCTTGCCAAAAATGCATGAATTACCCATTGTAACTACGTGCTGGTACTAATTAACACACCTGGGGGATCACATCATCTTGCTCCTACCCCTTGCAGCATTTGGCCAGATCTGGTGTCATATGAAGTGCCAGCGAAAGGAGGAATGTCCTTAAGGACAGACACACATCTGGGACTCAGCAGCTCTTCATTCTGCTCTTGAATTTCTCAGATCACATCTTGGGTACAGTGCTTGAAAATTTGCTCTCTCCATTATCCCTTGGGTAAAAGGAACAAAACTGATTTCATAGGTCTGCCTGGGGAACGGTTCACCTTTGCACAGAAATGTGACATTCAGATCATTGTTAATAGCAATTGTCATTGAAGTGAAAGAAAGGCTTTCTATTACTTCCCGTACATTTTGGATAAGACTCAAAACCTTTCTTTTCATATTGCCTGAGATGCCCAGTCATGTCCCGATCATAAGGGGCTGGATTCGTCAGCACAGTGAAATATGCAGCTGTGGAGGTGACTTGACTGTGACTAGACTTGTAAATAAAACTGGACAGGATGTGTATGTTGCTCTGTGCCAACTAGGATGGCATGGTTCCTGTCCAACAGCTAATCCTTTTGCTTCCCAGACTAAGCTGGCTATCTCCAGTCCATAGCCAGAGCAAGCCAGCTACATCCAAAACAGAAAGGGCCCTGAGCTTGTACTGATCCTTAAACTATGTCCGGGCATTATCTGGGAGAGCACTAATTGGCCTGGGCCAAATTCATGCCAGGGAGCATGCTAACAGCTCACAGGACAGACATTGCGTGCCAAGGCGTTTTGCAGCAAGTTTGCAGCCTGGCTGGTGTGGCTCGTATCAGCTAGTGCTCCTTTGGATGATGGGGGGCACAGTTCAGGAGCTAGCCCAGGACTGGATGGCTGCAGCCAGCCTGTTCTGGAGCATAATGGAGTTCAGCTGACTGGGTGTGAGCCATGGTGTCTCAGCTGGCTAGGAGAAGGTCTTGACTTGGGTTTTTGCTAGTATAGGCTGTTTTCTGAGGTCTGCTGTCTGAACAATGATTTTCTGTAATAACTGCTACTGACTTGGCATGGTGCACCAACTGGTCAGAGTGGCTCGAATGGAAGATTTCCAAGCCTCTTCTCTGCCTTGCTTTATTGCTTTTTGTCTATAATAGCATCTGAGGCATTTTTGAAGGCATCATTAAGCACAAAACACGATGTCTTACCCTGAAAAACACCTTACAACATTATCTAGACCTGTTTGCTAGAGATGTCTCATTTTTCATCTGTGTGATGGGTTATCTGCCAGCATAGGCCGTTTCTGACAGTCTTGTCCTGGAACCTTGTTCTTAAGTCATCCATCTTCCTCATCTTGGTTATGAGCGACAGAGGCATGACCCCATTGTTCCTGTAATATAAAAAAAAAAAAAAAACAAATATGTTCTTAAGAGGCTCCTGAGGGCTAACCCACCCTTCCTCCCTCAGGGACTCTTACAGCAAACCCTTAACTAAGCAGAGTTGTTTTTATTTGTTCAGTGGCGCTGCCAAGAGACAAGGGCAGTGCCACACAATGCAGGATGCTTGAACGGGAAGGAGAAGCATGCGGTCCAGAGCTGCTGACCTAGGTCTCAGGGGAATTAGTTTCAATTCTCTGTTTTAAAGACATCCTGTTTAGGCTCTCGGCAGCTCACTTCTGGTTTTCGGGACCTCATTTTATTCCCAATCTGTAAAAGAAGAGTGTTGGCATTCCCTGCTGTGGCAGGGTGCAGTGAGAGTCAACTCTGACAGGTTGTGAGGTGTTTTGGGGGGCTATCCAAATGTTGCAGTCTGTTGGCAACGAGCATCACCGAGTTGCCCTTGGGAGGTGGTGGGAGATGTAATCGGGCCTGTCATATCCCTTCCTGTTCCTCCCTCTCGGAGGAACTTGCTCTGTTTGCCGGCACCTGCCAGCTGCTGGCAGCACAGCACCATTGCTCAAGGGAGGGGAGGCACCGTGCTGCTGTTGTGCGCTGCAAGACGGATGTTACCGATGGGTGATACGAGAGATGCCAAGGTATCCTTAAGCCCTAAGGACAAACGGACGATATGGTGAAGGACAGTCTCCCTTCTGCTCTCTGCTCGTCTCTTCTTCCTGGCAGGGGCTGCTACCCAGGGCCCCTCACAGGGGCCGTTTCCAAAGGCAACATGGAGAAGGCTGCATCAAGTTGGTCTCTGTACACAGTCCTCTGGCAGTATCTGATCAAGCTTTGCACCTTCAAACACCACCACATGCCTTCTTTCTGTGCCCAAGGCATGTCATAAGCACCCTCTGTTTCAGGGTATCGCTTTGCAGGGCTCTAGCACAACCCTCATGTTATTTCAAGCACTTTGAACTGAAAATCAGATGCAGAATAATAATTACAGGGACGCTACACAGAGAGGGGGAAGACGCAATGCCAAGTGGATACAGTCCTGCCCCAGCCCTGTTTTGCTCAGCAGGGTAGATGTACATTTACAGCCACACTGGTCCTGTGATGTTGATTCTCTCTCCTAGCCATGTGGCGTGTGAAAGGTCTGCTGTAGCATTTCTCCTTATGAACCCAGGTCCTGAAATGTCCTGGGGATGTGTTTTCCATATGAAATCATCATTCTTTCCTTCAACATTACCACAGCCATTGTAACAGCAGGGAGCAGAAGCTTAAAACATTGTGAAGTTATTTGTAATTGCTGGTCCCCTGCTGTCACCAGCATCGTTTTATCACTTTTCCACCAGTCCCTCTTCCTGACACAGATCAGTGACATAATTTCTGCTCCCCCTGTGTATTCAATAAAAGATCCCCCTTACCAAACTTCAGTTAATTTCCCACATCTCGCCAACTTGCTAGATGGTTTAATTGCACCAGATTCTCCACAGATGTAAAATGGCATAACTAATATAATTCGAGTCCAGCCAGGAGCTGCGAGTCAGCAGACTGGCCCAAAAGATGAAGTTACTTGCCCAGGCTCACACCATGAATCAACAGCAGCTGATCCTGAAGAAAGCTCTCCGTGGGCTAACAGAGCACTCTCTGCTTGCCACTTTTTGTCCCCGCACAGGCCTGAGGTCTCATTTTGAGACTTGAGACTTGGTCTCATGTTGCCTGGGACTTGAGAGCCTGAGACATTTACCAGCATTTCTACCCACAAGCTGTATTCCCTGTTCCGTTTTCCCTGCTGCATCCCTTGCAGCGCATGGATCTTCAGCATTTCAAATGCAGGCAGCCCCAGGGGAGGCAGCTGGCAGTAGCACATCATCAGGTAGCTAAGTAGGAGCAAGGAGCAGAGCCCGTAATGAATCACTCGGGTGGAGCCGCAGGCTCACATCACTGGTGCAAAGTAGTTCTCTGGGGATATGAGATGATAGTTGGAGGCCTCGCTGAGATCATCCAGCTGCAGTCTCGGAAAGGTGCTGTCGGAGTCGCAAGCGGCGCTCTGGGTGAGCAGGGCTCTGAGAGATTGTTGTCAATAGGAGCAGAATGATTTGGGTTATGATTTTAGAGCACTGCCATGGCTGTTAAATAACACCAGCGCTGAGCTGGATCTCATGCGTGAGACACAATGCTTGCAAAAGGCTACTGATTTCTTTTGCTTTCAGCTACGTGTTCGTGGATTGCTTGCATTTATCAGTTTTCTGCCATCCGGCGCCTGACCTGGCTGTGCTCTGCAGCGGGCTCCCAGTGCTTTCCAAGCGAACCCATCCGCTCCACCTGGCAGGCAGCTGTTGTGTGCACCGAGCTCAGCGCTCAGCCCCTGAAATCATTTATGTTGCAAAAGCCTGTGTGCTGAGAAGTCAGGCCGGTTAGCGATAAAAACGCAAACAGGAATCCAATTAAAAAAAACGGAGAACTATGTCAGCTATTTTTCTGCTTGCAGCAGAAAGGAGCCCCTCAGCAGCTGCCTCTGCGGAGCCTCAAGTGCCTCGCCTCGGAGGGAGAGGTTTGTGCCTGCGGTGCTCCCCGGTGCGGCCGCTCCTGCAGCCTGACCTCCAGCAACGTCTGCGACATCAGAAGCAGGATTTGCTTCATGCAGTAGGCATGCCCACGGCCTGGGGAGTATTTCACCCAGGGCAATTTTATCTTACCTCTGTTTAAA
Source organism: Anseranas semipalmata (assembly GCA_013399115.1). Classification (NCBI taxonomy): domain Eukaryota; kingdom Metazoa; phylum Chordata; class Aves; order Anseriformes; family Anseranatidae; genus Anseranas; species Anseranas semipalmata. Next base: position 186,587 of record VXAA01005069.1, on the reverse strand, counting down.
ATAAATAAATAAGTAAATACCTCTAGGCAGGAAAGTCACATTTTATTTTTACGGAAGAGGTTTTGATCTCGTGATCAGCAGGAGAGGCAGCGGCCGGAGCACGGGGTTGCATCTGCAACAGCAGTGTTATTCAGCTCTGACAATGTCTCACTGTGTCCCTCTCTATTCCACTCCCCATGGAGCCAGCTCGGCGTTGTGGCGGTAGGTTTGTTTTACCCACGGTGCAGAAGGCAGAGCAGCACAGAGAAAGAAGTGACCTCTGTGAGCAGCAGGATGGGAGCGGGGCATCCTAGGGGAGGGAAAACAATGGAAAACCAGGCTCAGCCCTGTCTTCCTTCCTCGGGCTCTGTCACCAGCCTGTGGAGACGCTGCGCTTTTATAGCAGTCTGCCTTTGAGCACAAATCCTGCTTGGCTGCTGCTGGAGTCTGCTCACTGCCTTGGTAACCAACCCTCCTCTGGCTTTTCATCAGCCCTCTAGATGTGGTCTGACAGGTATGTCAGGCAAAATTTTAGACTCGAACATCATTTGTAGTTTGCTAGAGGTTTTCCGTAGGTTGAGGGTGGGACTGTACAGGTACCAGGCAAAAAAAGAAAGGCGCCCTTCAGACGAAGTTTTCCATGGAGCCTCTGGGATTAGAGAGGCCAGAGGTTTTTAGATGCAAACAAACATCCTCTCTTGTCACGTTATCTATTTGAGGCTTTTCTGTTCACAGGCAGATGAAAACTAGATTTGTGCCTGCAGTCTGTGTTCTTGTACCTGCTTTTGGATGCAGTGAGGAGGGAATTCTCTTCAGGCAGCAGCACGGTGGAAATTGTCTCCTGGTGAGGAGCACAATATGAGGCTGGGAGGCTGTGGATACAATGGCATTCTGTTTGCAAGGAAATGAAGATTAGGTAACATGAAACTAAACCTTTGCAAAGTAGATGTAGAATAGCCACAGGCCTCTTGTTCTCGCGAGGAGGCACCAAGGTCTTGCAGGTCCTGCTGATTTGACTGAGAGTTGTGAGTGCCCAACACTTCTGGAAATGCAGCATCAACTAATCACCTGTTATTTTTTTTTTAGAAATTATTCAAATATGTCTAACAAGAAGCTACAGTGGTACATTCATGTGTGGGTTCGCTTTTTCCCAGCATTTCGGTGTTGAAGAAACTAGTCACTTCTCCAGAACAATTGTTTGCATTTGTCACTTTTACATGCTCCTTTTAAGAATTCTTACCCCAACATTTCAGGTAATTGTTGTTCTAAATTCAGAGACCTTTAAGTGTCCCAACAATCTTTTTCCAGAAATGTGACATCTTGTGGAAATTAAAGTGTGAAAGAAAGAGTCTGAATATAGAGGTTTCCAGTATGACCAGTGGTTATCACCCAAATTTTGGATACTTTACATTACCATAATTTCCCTATTTGTGAAGCCCTCTTTTTTAGTGTTTGCTCCTGAATCTGTTGAGCGTGTGACAGATACATGCTCACTAGCCAGTTTTTTTCACGTCCTCTTCGTTTCAGCTTGGTTGGCTTTGATTGTAAAGCTGCTCCGGACATTCTGTGAAGAATGTCTCATAAAGGGACAATGTTGACCAGTTGATTTCATTACAGTTGTCATATTTATATTCTTGTCATGTAGCACATTTTGTTGCTGAGTTATACTGCATGTAGACACCCCTTTATAGATGTGCAACAGAATACTTGCCCACAGATTTCCTGTCTTAGGACCTACAGACCTGTAGCAATTATTAACTGGTGCAAGATAATGGATTTTTTTTGTTGTTAAAGTGTGATTTTTATAGGGTCAAAACATAGGTCTAGGGCTGATTCCTGGAAGTAACTCCATTTGCTTGGATAGTGACCTTAAAGGAAATAGATCAAGGATTAACATTTGGTAGAACGTATTAAGTCCAAACTGTTCTTCCTAATTTTTTCCTTCCCGTCTCCAGAAAGATTTTATGTTTATTTAAAATTTAACATGTATTTTATCTTTATAGAAAACTAACTTGTAAACAGACTTGTTTATTTTTGGTGGTCAGCAATTATAGTTGGTTAGCATTTTTGATCAGCTTCAAACTCTTCCCTTTCTCTTCCTTTGCTAACTTTCCTGTTGTTTTTTTTATGCTTAATTCCATCCTCTTTTTTCCTTCCCCTCCCTTCTGTTTTTCCCACTTTTCCATTGCAGCTTCCTGCTTCCCCTTCAATTGCAGCCTGTGGTCTTTTTCAAATGCGTAATTTAACCAACAATAGTAATCTTTAGAATTAAAGCAGAAAAAAGAAGAGACCAGAATAGAGGAATGGAGGAAAAGAAGTACATGATGCAGATGAGGAGCGAAGAGGGCTAAAGATGACCAGGAGGCCTAATTGTCTGTCGGTTTGGAGGATAACGCAACACTGCAGATCCTGGAGATGGAACAAGGAAGTTCCTGATACTGGCCAGAAATTTGGGGAAATGGATTGAGGACGATAAAAAAGGGAGAGGATGATACTGGGCAGAAATTACAAGGACTTGGCACAGGGAAAAGAGAAGGTGCTCCAGGAGAGGGAAGCAGACCAAAAATCAATGTTTTTCTTCTTTTGTCAATTTGAAATCAAGTCCTACCAAGAACACAAACAGAGAAAGAGAATTAGAGGCAGAAAAAAAAAAAAATGGTACATGCCAAGCCCTGATGCTGGTTCTTGCCTTGTCGCTGTTTTAATAATCCACAGACTGCACAGCAAGACATGAGTTTCTCTCCTCCTCATCCCACCACAGCAGTGGAGAATAACCAAAAAGAAAGCCTTCCAGTTTCATCCCTCCTTGCTTGAGGCATCTGAGTGCCTCAGTTAGATGTAGAGATATCTCAGGCTCTCTCTGCAGAGAAACAGATACCTGCAATGCTACAGCGAGCTCCCTGTCCACAGAAGATGTGTGATAGTGCTTTCATTGTCCTGGTCCTGTTTTGGAAGAAAAAGGTGGAAAGTCTCAGGACTTCAGTCCTTGGGTAAGGTGCCATTATTAACCAATCCTGTAGCGTCATAAAAAACCAACCAACCAAAAAAAAAAAAAAAAACAGCAGCATGATTCTGGCATGGCTGCAGCAGTTGAATGCTCTTTTAATTACTTACTGACTGTATCTGATTATATGCCTTTCTTTGACTTTACCCAGCATCAGGGCAATGCTCATCAGCCCATGTTTCTTTGCGGTGTACTTTCCTAACACTAGCTTTATTTTTAGCTCTCTGTAACCTCCCTGAAGTTCTAAAATGTGTTGAGTAGTTACATCGAGGGTAACGAAGAAAAGATGCTTGGCCATTTTTTTTCCAAAACATGTTAGTGCGTGTTATCTGGTACTGCATATTTGAAAACATGCATCATTAACATGGGTATTAGAATAAGAACTATTTCACTGTCATCAGAAACCCTGAAGGTACCATTCTGCTTCTTTGCAGATAAAACCCAAAATACTAGGGAGTATTTTTGGATTTTTCACAATATTCTTGGCACTATTGACAGCCACTTTATTATGGCTGTCTTGTTCTGAACCAGTGTCCTTGCTGTGGTTTAATTTGGTCGTGATTATATTTTGAAGCTTGTTTTTTGGTTGTCCATAACTTGTTTCAACAAGTCACACATTCTGGTTTAGTCTGGAAGATCAAATGAAAATGATAACAAAATTTCCTTTATGAAAATTTCCTTTCTTTGCAATCTACTGTGTAACCCATGCTCCCTTGCTGGGCATATTAGTGCTTGTGAGCTTTATTGGTTATTTAGATGAAAACTTTTAGGAAATGTTTCTATAGTATGATTTTTGCTTATAACTGTATACTAAATGAAAGCTGTCAATCTGTGGTCTTGTTGTCCGTTTTTGAATTATATTGAAAAAGGATGTCATCAGAAAGTTTAAGGAGAAATTTTAAAAACTGCTTGTCTTGTTTCTTGAAGAATAGGTACTCCTGAGTGCTGAGCCCTTGGAAAAATCTCTCCACAGAAGCAGGTCCCTAGGTGGGAGATGAAGTCTTGAAAATTTAGACCTTCGGGCTTTTTTTCCATCGGTTGTTCTGTTGGAACAATAGTCCAAGGCTAACCTAATCTGGGGGATGGAGCAGAAGAAACTTTCCCTGCAATTTAATGCTCTTCTTCCAAATGATTTCTACTAGGACATTTACTCCATCTATTATACATCATCTTATTTTGGGATATGCCAGGGCCATTTAAAACACTGTAAGTTACTGTGATGCCTACAAAAAAAGAGATTACTGTGTGAGGTAAAATATCCCTGTGGCCAGCACTTGTCACGGTTGCTTAATGCTTAGCAGTCAGGCTGTGCTGAGCTGACTGGCTTAGAGTTTCTATTCTGCATCCCTTGCCCAAAGCGGATGAGAATGACCCCTTTTGTCCTGTCTGTTATTATCAGGCAGCTTTGGAAAATGAGCACTGCTGAATGAAAAGAAAGCGGCAGATGACATTTTGTTTTCTGCATGAACCAGTGTATAGGATCTTTGTTTTTCAGAAACGGTTTTCAAGAAGATGTGCTAATATTGCTGCTATTTTAGCAGTAGTTCTTTTGTTCAAGCCTGAACGTGGATGTCTGGGAGCTAGGGTGCCCATTTATATTACTGAGCTCTTTCCTTGTAAAATCTCATGGATTCCCAAAACATGAGTACGTACATTCTGAGCAAGTCTTTTTTTATGTTACTGTAACATTCCTTTCCTGGAGCATAATCTTATTCCTGTAAAACAGAAATGGCTAGATTTTCAGAATAATAAGTTCAGAAAATTTTTGTCTGTGTACTGAGATTGCACTTATCTGAATGTACAGAAGGATAAGTATACACAGCAGTTAGCATAAGTATTTATTACATGTATTTTAACCCAGTAGCGAGTATGGGTTAAGGACTCCTGTCTGCACTGAGCACAGCAGACGTGCAGTGTTACAGAGCCTGGGCTCTTTGATTCAAGCCGTGTGCCACCGAGGGATGGGTGTGGAGGTCCAACATTTCAGAACTCAGCTATCGCACATGGAGTGTCTTAGTCATCCCCGTTGCTGTTTTCTGCAGCTGACCAGGAAGCTTTTCTGCATTATTGATGTGCCAGTGAGACAGGGAGGCTGCCAAACAAGTGACCTACATTGTGTCTGTAAACAGTAACAGGAGAACTGCTCTCACAAAACGGGCTGGGTTTGGAAATGGGTGTCTCCTGCATACAGGGTTTTGCTGACACTTTCATGGGTGACCTGAGAATCGTCTGGGAGCCAGGAATATCAGCTGGATCTTTAAGCGTACTAGCAACCTGACTAGGCAGATTGATACGCCCTAATTTTTGGTTGTCCAAACCAAAAGGTTGTCGGAGGCTAGTCTTTATTTGCACTTATTTGTGAGACAGTTTGGCTCCTTTTGGACTCAGAGCAGAAGACTGTGATGTTATTAGAGCCACTCTTGCAGTGCTTTGCAAGAAGGCCGTGAGTTCAATTGGGTAAATAGGTATGGTTCCAGAAATCTCTTCAGCTGAACAAAGGACACATCAGCTTTAGGGCTGCTTTCATTTTCGTTAGGATTTTAAAATTCACCGGAACGATGTTTCCAAGGTTCACTTGTTTCGGCAACAGAGAAATAGCAATGGCATGGGTCATTTTATGCCAGCTGGATGCAGGTAGTTTCAAAATGTCAGATGCCAAGGTTGTGAGTATGATGTATGAAGAAGGTGCTAATGAAGTGCAGGGCTTGATTAGTACAGTAATACTTCGGGAGACTAAATGTTCCTGATTTTCTGTCCTCCCGAAGGCCTCTGCATCTCTGCACCGGCTTACTGCACTGTAGCCCATCGTGATCATCAAATTAACTATCCTTGCAGCTTCTCCTCTGCATGCCTGCCAGCATGTAGCTTCACGATCTGCTCAGGTCCCTGGTCCCCTGCTTAAGGGGATGTGGCAGGAACAGAGAGATTGGGGCTGAGCGGGCCGGCAGAGCTACCTCTTTCAACACAGCCAGGCCAGCTGAAGCTGATTATGAAACCAGAACCTCAGACAGACTCCGAAACTTCTCACACACCCTTCCTCATCTGCTAACCTCTGCTCAGCAGCGCGCAGCCAGGGCTGGCACGGCTAAATACAGAACCGTGGGAATGCTGCTTCCCAGTTTGAGACTGACCTCAACAGAGTCCCTGCATGGATATGTAAGGAATTACTTGGCAGCCCAGCCGTGGCTTCCTTAGAAGGACACTGAGGGGAAGTGACTTGAAGGCAGAAAAACAACTTCTTCATGTTCCTGCTGGTAGTGGTTGAGCCCTGTGGGTTTGGCCCTGTGCCCTGTAAGTGCCAGTGGAGTCCCCTGGCAAAACAGAAGGCAAGACAGCCTAAGTGGGCTGGTTTGATGGCTAGACTAAACAGAGGGTTATTACTAAGGCCTTTCAGTTCAATTCGTTTTCTTTTATGTGTTATTCTTTATGATGCTGTTTTATGGTTCTCTACCCTTTCCTTGATGTTTCCCACCATTCTGATACTCTTTGCTGCAAATACTTTAGCTAACTATTAGTAAAATTCTTGTTAACTTCACTGGGGTGAAGAGCTGTTGTTTGCATACGTACTGGCTCATGTATAAGTAAGTACCTGTGGCATATGAGGGTGTTATGCATCAGGAGAGCTGTTGTGACTTCCTGGATGGACAAGGGATCTTGTCAAAGGCTTTTTGACACTCTGCAGGTTGGCAAATCCTCATCTGTATTGTCATCCATTTCAAAGAATACATTGCAAGGCATGAGTTCTGCAAATTAAGATTGTTGCTTCGGCAGTAGATTGGATTTTTTTTTGTCTATTAATTCTACTTTTAATCAATTTGCGAACTCTGTATGACTCTGAATGATCTTCTGCTTCTGTTGTTCTATATAATCGCTCTCATTTTTTACCTTTTCTTTTGATGCTTAGGCTCATTTGAATGATAGATTTCTTACCACAGTTAATAAAGCGATAATTTTAAGTTTGTGTAGAAGTCCCTAGAGAAAGCTGTCTAGCTTGTAGGTATTATTACTTTAGATTTTGTGAGTTTTTGGAAGAAGACTCTTTTACAAATGCTTTAGTTTGAGACAGGTCCTTGAAGCTGACCTTTCCAAAGTAGCTCAAACTCAGAAATCACTCAAGGCATATTGACAATGAATATAAATGCAAAAAAAAGGAAAGCCATGGAAGTTTCTCCTGTTTTAAAAATAAGGTTTTTTTGTATTGTAAACAGGACAGCAAACTGTCACTGACAGCTACACATATCTTTAGTATATTGAATAGGCTGTATTCCCAATTAAGTCTTTATTTAAGTTCTGCATGAGGCTCGCTCTTAGGCCTCTGAAGCGTGGCTTGTCCTGTTGCTGAGGGACAAAGTGGTGGTAGCAAGGTAATATCATCCGTGAGTTCCATTTTGTTGATAGTAAGCTTTTGGAAATAACTGAAAGTAACTGGACTCCACTCTTTGCATGCAGCTGTATTCAGAGGAGGGTTTTACAAGGTTCTTTAATGTAGTTGGAATGTATGTGTAATCTTTTGACCTTAGTTCGTACTTTTGATGACTATGGCATCTTAAGTGCTGATAATTGGGTTTGCTCTAGGCTGAAACCTGACCTGTTCTTAGCAAAGGAGAAGATCAGATCTATTGTAAGAGGCACTCAAAGGGGCTACCTTAGAAATGTTATGGCCATGTCTGCTAGGAGTAAAGATCCCTGAAATATGGCAAATTCTTGGGAAGGACATGATGTCCTAAGGAATTCTATTTCAGTGTCGTTTGAATCGGACGCTTCATCCAAAGGTTTTTGTCTTGTTCTCAAGATGTTCTTTTTTATGCGGTCTGGTTTGCCTTACACCTCAAGCTGCCCTGCTGTGAAAGCTGCCTTGTAGCTTCAGCTAGTGGAACGTAACTCCTCGATATGAGAGCATGAGACACACGCTTTTCACTCTGCTCCTATGAAGATGTCTGTCGCTTTCTACTGAGTAGAGAGGAAGACTAAAAATTAACTTTGTCTCACTGTCAAATTTCTAGAAGACTAAATTTAGAGGAAGTTAATCCTACCCTTGGTTTGAGAAAATACGGAGTGAGGTTTGTAAAATCTGCAAATAGCTGTCTGTCCAAAAAGTATCTTCCAATCCCTGCTTGCTTCAGCTTAAGTGTAATGCAGACTCTATATCGTGTCTCCTCTGAGGAGGATGAGGGCATTCTGATAAAGCGGCTGACACTGTCAGGAAAGGAGTATGCAGCAGTCAAAAACAGCAGCAGTCACTGGCTAAGAAATGCAGCCAAAGTGACTTTTAAAAACCTGTCCAAAGGGATCAGTACAGTGTCCAACCCGTGCTTTGTTTTTCAAGCCATCCCTATTTTGTCTGTCTATGACAGTGTTGCTGGAGCTGCTGGTCTTTCTTGTTTTAAGCTTTCTGTGTGGGAAGAGTAAAACTGCTTGAAACAAATGTGTTTGGGTGGTAGTTTTTGCAGTATGTCATTGTTAGCCCTGATTTTCTAGTCTCTGTTGGGTTCCTTGATGGTACTTAAGAACACAAAATGTGAGTACAGTTAGATTATGTCAGGCCAACAATCCATCCAGCTCAATATCTTGTTTCTGCCAGTGACTAACGGATGAGTATGTACCTTTCTCTAATACTTTCCCAGCCTCCATCTATTTTCAGCTTATGGGACTTTCTTAGACATAAATCTTTCTTGTTAAATGAAGAATTGCAGCTCATTTTCTTGTCTCTTATGTTTGTAGAACTAAAAAAACAAAGAAGGCATCTGCTCCTCCAGCCAAGGAAGAGAAGCACAAATTAACCCTTTTTGAAGAGGAAGTAGATCCAGATGAAGGACTGTTTGGCCCAGAAAAAGATTTCTCATCACTTGGTCCCACGAAGAAGATGAAAGAGAGTAAATCTGTTCTGTATTTGTATATACACAGTTTGTTTTATCTAAAGCATGTGTATAATTGAGCTTTTAAAATACATTGATACAGAGTGTACAGGTTAGATGATGACTTGGGGATGTTAAGGCAAATCTTCAGCTGGGGCAGAATCATCTAGAATAATTTAGACAGAATAAATATGACCTGTAGTTTCCCTAGCTGTTCACTATTGGCATTTTGGGTTTGGATATTATAGATCATTGAGAGCTGGCTGTGCCACACTTACTCATGATGCGGGCAGGAGTAAAGTGACCTATTTTTGTGTGCAAGAAGAAAAGCAGATATACCAAATCCTGAGAGCACAGCATGTTACTGATGTGTTTCCTGGTACTTAGTGGATTGGAAGTCCTTGTATAAAAAGAATTGTCTACATGATCTTTTTTTCGGCCTCATATCCAGATTCCCTGGATAGTGTGGGTATGGGGTATGGTTTTGTGTAGTACGATTTAACTACAGCTTTTACTGGTTCCCCTTTCTAGATCTGAAATTATTCAAAGATCCAGACCTTGGTGGCGTGGTAAGATTGGGAGACTCACTACTGCTGCCAGCTGCCTGTGAGAATAGGGAGCACGTGCTGAACAGAAGTCCTGAGGAGGACACTGAGGAACTGCTGAGGTACTCATCTCAAATCTGTCCTGCAGTATGAAGGTCACATGAGAAGGGAGTTCCTTAGACCTCAGAAGAGGTCAAAGCTTGGAAACCAAACACATTATAAAAGAAATTAGGAAGACCCTTTGAAAAAAAGTAGGGTGCAGGGTATTATTCTGTGACTGCAAAGGAAGGGTCTTGAAGGCCCAAGGCATGCCATCCAGTCCCTGTTTTCTAATGTGACACTTCTGCTTTCTCCAAGCAAACCACAGGGGGTAAAAACTGACGTCCAGTGTGAAAAGTGAGAAACAGAGGCAGGGGATTAATAACACCCAGAAACAAGGAGGAATTCTGCTTTAGTGATCTGAAATCAGTGGCTCTTCCCTCTTACCACAAGAGGAATGATTTTCTGCTGGTGGCTCACAGATCTCCATGCACACTTCTAGGAGGAATCCTGTGCACACCACCACAGCTGCAAAGGACTCTCATTAAAATTTCTATCACACTGTATTTAATTTTTAATCTAGTGGACCAGAGGGCTGGAGCTCATAGTTACAGGAAGGAACGATGTACTTGCTCTTACGCTTACCTGCCCCCTTGTTAGTGTAGCACTGGAACATAGCATCACATCACATTTTATTCCTGACATTACCCTCACAAGGCTAGTTTGTGTACACTGATAATCCTCAAGACACCAAGCAGGGCACCAGTGCTTGGGAAGACCGGCATCACCAGGGAATCTGTGCAGCAGTAGAGTCAAACTCACACCTTCTGGATCTCAGATTGGCATCTGAATGATGAGGTCAACCTATTTCAAGCTCCAGTCCTTGCCAGCCAACTTCTGTTAGGATGTATGATTTCAATAGCAGGTACAAAACCCAAGGGAGAGAATCAATGCGTGGTTTCCTCTCCTGAAGCAGATAGTTTTGCAGCTATTACTTTTTACCCATGCAAAAGTGCTAACTATCTCAGCAGTAATACCTGGCTTAATTTAAACAGAGGTTAAACTGGGTTAGGTGCCATCTCAGATTACATCCTGACAGCCCACCTGAAGTTTATAAAAGCTGATGGGGCAGGACATGACCTGATTTAGTGCTGCAGTACACTGGGAGCAAACGTGTATATGCTTGCAATATTTTCATGTTCGCTTTCTCCTCTGCTAGCCATCTCAGAATCCAGTGCTTGATTCAGATTGTTCATATGTCTAGCAGTGCCTGTTTTAATGCAGTCCTTGTATTATTATTCACTAGTGGAGAGAGTTTCTCCAACTGTTGTGTTAATGTCCTTTGAATTATATGTTTTCTTGTCCTCTGTGGTGGAGAAAGGTCTCTGAAGTCTTCTCTGAGACCAATAGACTATACTTTTAGATCAGTTTGGAGTCATCAATGTTAGCAGTACACCCAGATGGTAATGGAAAATAATGGGAAAAGATTCCATTTCTTTTAAATTCCACTGGTTTTCATTTATTCTTGAATTGTCCCGATGCTTTCAGTTGTTGGCGAGTCAAGATCCAGTTGGAAATGAATACACATACCAAAGCAGAAAATCGTGCCAGTGGTGCAATGGGAAAGTTACTACAGGAATCCAGAGGCAACTCCTGGCTGTGCCAGAGGTACATGCAAATAGGTCAGGACCTGTTGGTCTGTTTAGGTGCCTGACACCCTCTGAAATCCCTCTGATAAACCTAGCTCACAGTATTATCTGCACATCATAGAGAGCTGGTGGACTTAATAGCAAGGCAAATGGGTGTAAAGGAAAAGCTGTTGATGGGGAGGAAGAAGAAAGAGAATGCTGTTTTAACCTAGTAGAACACTTCACCTTACCTATATATAAATTCATGAGTGTCACCTGAAGTACTGCAGCTGAGCTTTCTCAAGTGGTTATGCACAACACAGTTTGTTTCCTGTTCACCTGGAAGCTTTAGCAGAACTATCAGGTTTTGTAAATGTAGAGGCAATATTAGAATCATCTCCTACCTTCCCTCCAGACTGGTTAAATGTTCTTGCAGGGCAGTGCCACAGTCTCTTTTGCAGGCAGTGACCCTTTGTGGTGAGAGGAGATGTTCAACGTGAGTTGAACCCTGCTGTCTCTCTGGTGTGGGGGCTTGAGCATATCTTTAGGCCTAAGAATAAATTTTGCCTGTGCGTTGTAGATGTCACAATCCCTCTCCCCTCTGAAAGGGGACAGAAGAAATCTCTCCCCAGCTCGCAGATCAAAGTGGGAGCTGTGACAACCCACTCCTTTAGTGGGCTAGAGCTGGGTAAGCTACTAGAAGAAAACTGGCAAAGGTCTTGGTTTCCTGGACATACCCAGTTATATCACACAGAAAATTTGTCTGGAGACATTTTGTCAAGACCTAAGACCAGCCTGAGCTATTATGCACCAGCAGGTCTGTGGTAGGTCCAGAAACCTTAAACGTTTTCACTGTGCACAGACAAATTAGCTGAACAATGCAGACGTGGTCGCTCTTGACCCATGTAGTGTACATCTGCATGTGCCACATGGTCTACGCATATGTATGTGGTAGATCTGAGAAGTGTTTGCCTTACTGGAAAATGCACTTTCCAGTGAATCACGAGCAGAGATAGGAAAGCACTGCATAAGGCAGAGAAGGGCAGAACATTCTCCTTGCAAAGCAGAGGTGGGAAAAAGATGATGTTCAGAGCAAAGCATGGGAGCAATCTAGTTCCTTGTGATCAGAGCACAGGAGCAATCAAGTCCTTTGTGATCTTTATGGTAGCTGAGCAGTTGTAGCAGCAGTAGCCCCACAGCACTGTCAGCACAGCAGTGAATCCCCAGCAGTGACTTGTAACTCCTGAGGAACAGATTGTTATGGAGACAAATGAGTCTGCAAAATATGCGTGGGCTCTGCATGTCACAACATAAGGGAGAAGAGAATATGATAAATGCTCTCATTGCAAATGGAAGACTGTGCTCTCTCTGGATACCGCTCAAATAAAATGAGAATTACAATTTTAAATAAAATCATGCATGTTAACAAGTGTTGAACTTTGAGAAGGACCAAATGCTTTATAAGTGTAATGAAAGGTTTCTTTTCATGGCAAAATGCCCACATCCATTCCAATATCTTCCCTCTTCCTGTCCATTGACCAGCCTTTACCAGTTCTTAATTTCTTGGCCTACCGATAAATATCAAGTGATGGTGATGGAGAAACTAGGTGAGCTACCTCACTCATTGTAGAGGCAGTCACTCTTTCCTACCCCTGGGTCTGCCATAATACTTTAGTGAGGTACTTGTACTTGCATGTCCCTCCAGAACTTGTGGAAAAAAGATAAATTGCTGTGGTAGGAACCAGCAAGGCCAAGTCTCCATGCATTGCCTTCAGGAAAAAAAAGAGCATGTCACACTCCTCCTTCATGGGATGTGCTTTGTGAAAGAGAGGAATAGGTATCCAAGCCTTTTTGGCTTATCTCTTCCACACAGGGTTACGGAGGAGCCCAGGCACCTCCAAGAAGTCCAGGGTCCCATTGCTTTCAACTCTTCCAAGGTACAAGGTGGCCCACTGCAGTGAGATGGAAGCATAACTGATCAACCCTTTCTTAGATTACCCTTGGAAAGGGATTTAGGACTAGGCTTCTGTTTTCTCCTGTCATTTTCCTGGGTCACGTCACACCATATAATGATTCCTTCTGGATGCATTCAGCCTTGTGCTGCCATTCTCAAAGTTCTTCCTCAGGTCTGATTTCCATTTAAGCTAGTGATAGAAGTCAGCTGCTGCAGAAATCAGTATCCTGCAAACTCTCACATCATGGGTTCTCATGCCATCTTATTTTCCCATCTCTGTCTACCCAGTGGCCGCAGATGTGCAAATTAAGTTTTCATGCAGCAGGACTGCAGTTGACCTCTTCTGCCTCATTAATCTAAATCGTGCCTGCCTGTTGTGATGGATCAGGCAGGTTTCTGTGGAAAACCAATGCTAGAATTGATCCTGTGAATGTTGCAGCAGCTCTGTGGCCAGAATTACATAAATTACCACACATCCTAGCCTGAAATAATTAGCACAGTTGTCTGAGCAGCCTTTTAGGAGAGATTTAATTAGCTTCACCTTTGATAATGAACAGGGAGTTGAGATGGAAGGAAGCAGCTGTCAGCATAAGATTTGTCTTTTTCCAGTGCTGAGAAGAGTGTCAGCAGTGGGATCCCAGTTCTGCTGCACTGTGATGATAGACCTGATATATTCTTACTTAGGCTTACACTGATCTATATTGCTGGTGTTGAAAGGAACAGTCCAGCTCTTACTTTTCTGCTGCAGCTGCCTCATCCTGTCCATGCCCGTAAAAAATGAATTTTGTCTGTATTTACAGGCTGATCTGTATTTACAGCTGAAAGCTGTGCTATCGGGGATACAAGTGAAGACCCTTTCAGGAGCATGATGTTGTTAGAGGATGAAGCTGTTTGTGAAGCTGCATCCTAACAATGGCCATTTCTAACCACCGTTCAGTCCATATAGCTTCCTGGACAGGTTTGTTAGCTTCAGGTTTGCCAAGAAACTGTTGCCACCCTTGAAGTGGAAAAAGTTTGTATGTTCTTCACTCAGCAGGCCACTGGCAGCTGCTGAATTCAGAGAGCAACACTTAGATCTTAAGACTAGCCAGAAGTCATATGGGACACCACCTCCAGCACCGTACGATGAGAAATAATTTCTCCCTGTCCTAAGGATATGAGAGCAGCACCATGGGTAGGAGAAGAGCTTTGAGAAGCTCTAGAGGGGTTAAATTTAGATCTTTTGGACAGAGGGTTGTTTGGGTGGTGGACAGAGGGTAGAGAAGGTTGCAACAACTGAGTCAGAAATTTCCTGACCACTCCAGGGCAGTTTCTGTGGCTTGTTGTGACCTGACTGTGGGGAAATAACCTTGATATGTCTGTGGTAGATTTCAGTAAACAAATAAATAACTATTTTTTTTCCAATTTTTAATGTTTTTTTTTTTTTTTCTGCCCAAGAGCACTTTCCATGATGGTTTTCAGACATTTCTTTTGTTGATTTCATTTTTCCTGTGATACAGAATGATGCTACTTACAAACAGTGGAAGAGCTACAAAGTAAACTTGGGCAACAGAATAGAAAAGCTTTTGCCAGGTGGGAAACATTAATTCTTGCCCCACTCTTAGTTACTTGCATGGGTTGTATGGAATAAAGCAGAGGGGCGACCTAGAGTCCTAGTCTTTCTTATTCTAGATCCTTTTGCTAGCCTTGAGAATCACCAGATTTCAAACATCTTGCCCCAGGGCACTTGCATTTTCAACAGCCATCTTCAGCCAGGGGGGTAAAAACTGCCTGCTCCCCCTGCCTCAACTATGCCATGGCCTGGTGATAAGGGAACTTTCTAGAGAACCAAGAGAGAGAAGTTTGAACTTTTTCAGGATGGGGAAAAATCGAACCAGCTCTCTGGTTCAAATTATAAAAGCTGAATTGTCTCCTTTCCTGGGTGAGTGACCTAACCAGTAGGCTGTTATCTTCAGAGGGCTTCTTGTGGGCATACAGGTGTAGGACTTATGAGGACTAACGAGCCCATTCTCTGTCCCTAGGCCAAGTAGCACCATCAGGCTACATCCATGTTATTAGACTCACTGGCTCCAGAGCTGTATGCAGCTGCTCCTGGGAATGGTCCCTGTCCCATGTCAGCTCCTGAGTTGTGCCTGGGAGATTTTTGGAAGAGGGCTAATCTAACCTGGACCAAAACTGTGCCAGGGGTTCTTCTAACAGTTTAACAGTACAGACTGTCACGTTCGAGTGTGCAGACATATTTCCTGGCACTGTTTAAACCAGTGTGAACTTACCTGGAATGGACTGCAGGGGAAAGCAGGAACAGGTGGGGAGATGCCTCCTACACGGCTCCCTGTCTCTTGCCCTCCTGTTGTTAACCCCAGCCTCTTTAATTTCCATCAGCCTTGTTAGACATCACACTCTCTCTGTTGACCATATTAGAAGTGCTGGCCAACAGCTACTTTGAAGCCTCTTGCCTATTTTTCGGCACGAGTCCTTTCCCAAGTCATATATGTGATATTACACCTCCACCCAACACTTCACTAGGGTATCTGTCGTACTTAGAATTAACGCCAGACAAAATAAAGAATGAAAATAAGATACAGAACGATAAAAGTTTATTCTGCAAGAACTGCTGTGAGTTGCATAACCTGGCTTCAAGTATGATGCTTTTGGATAATTCAGCAAATTATGACAGTCTTTGTCTCTTGCTTTCGTTGCTGACTCTTCTCATTAGAGCATTCCCAGGCAGAGGAGGTCACTGTTCCCATCATGCTAGACATATATATACACATATATTGTCGTTCTCATCCCCAAAATTTTGTCCAGATAGGCAGGACAACAGTCAGAGAAGTGGCATCTAAAATGCTGATGTTCTGATGGCAGCTATGTCTTTGTCTCCAAGTCAGAAGTCTTTCACCCTCTTGACATCTACATGCTAGCTGTCATATCATAGGGCTTTGTGACAGCCTTTCTTTAATAAGGGGTTTGATAGCATTCTGTCTGGAAACAATGAGATTTTCCACCAATACTGAATGTCCGTGAATCAGCACAACAGTATGGCAGGAATTTTAAACAATGTGGTGCTGCTTTTCCATTACAGAAAGAAAGAAAGAAAGAAAGAAAGAAAGAAAGAAAGAAAGAAAGAAAGAAAGAAAGAAAGAAAGAAAGAAAGAGACTAATTAGAGAATGACAGATTCTGTGCCTGATTGTCTTTAACAAGATGGGGGAGCGGAGTGGGAAGGTTCTTCCTTTAATCTCTTAGTTAGGAACAACAGAATAGTTGCTTGATTTTTTTTCTTCCTCCTCCTCCTCGCCTGGAGTTAAAGGTGGTGGTAGTTGTGCACTGTAACAATTCATTTGCTTCTCAAGAAATAGAAGTCCTTGTTTCTATCTCTGCCTGAGGCATTGTGCATTTTACCTCTTTAGCTTACCAAAGACAATTGTGTCTCACATGATCAAACAGCAGTGGATCAAACGGTTTGCCTAACACTGGAGCATGAAAAGCAGGTTTTGAGACAAAGACCACGTTATCTTCTGTGTCCTCTGTAAAAGACTTCTCTCTAACCAAGGTTTTTCAAAAATCCAGGACAAAAATGGAGCTTTACATGGTCAGTTTCCACACTTTGAAAAATCAGATCTCTTGCAGAATTGTTGGCTTAAAAGCACATTGCCAACAACAACAACAAGAGAAAAACAAAAGCAAAAACAACATAGAAACAACTACTGGGCTGCATCTTTTGGAGTTATTTTATGACCGTGGTTTTGTTGCTCTGGTTAGCACAGATATTAATGTAGAGCCACAAAGGAGTAGATAATTCAGGAAGCTGTGACGTCTGATCAGGTTAATGAGCTGTGTTTACTACTGCCCCTACTTGGCAGATCAGCTGCCCTTCTCAAGCACTGCACTTAGTTCAAAATCATGCTTGCTCCATATGATCTGTATGTATATGTATGCATTGTTCATCTAGATATTATGGTTTCTGTTATTTATGACCAAATCTTTATGACATGGACACTGATTCATTCAGTATTTGTTTATGCCAAGTAGGGAGGCATCAGATCAGCTAAAGAAAGGCAGGCTTCAGAAATACTGGCCCTAACATGTTTTGTTTATTACACAGCAAAGAGAACAAGAACATGTCTTGGCAATATGATCACAGGTGTGATATCTCTTGGATATCACAGTTTGCAGCAAACAAAAATGCCTGGGCTTAAATGAAATTAATTTCTTCTCTGTAGATGAGGAATTCAGAAGGAAGCAATATGCTGACAAGATGTTTTGTAAGTTAGGTGGGATATGACACCCACAGGGAATCATGGAAACCAAGAGACATCATAAATCTTATTATCAAATTAAAAGATAATATAATCTCCAGAATTACTTGGGGGATGAAATTTGAGATAACAGCAGGAGCTGTCTGCTGGAATACAGAGTCCACGACGTAGAGCTCAAGGTGTAGAGCTCTGGGACAGTGTCTCTGCTCTGTCCATCAGTTGGTTTGTTTAGGTATTTCCTAGATGTACATGTTAGTGTTCAAGCAGTTGATTTGACAAGATTAGCCTTGGTTTAAACTGACCCTTCTTTGGTTTCCTTTGGGAGTTAAAAAAAGATCTGACTTCAAGAATGGCATTACCTTAAAGGATTCTGACCACATGGCAGAAAATTCAGGCTCCTCTTTGTTCACTTTATGGCCAATTCACAGTAAGTGTAGCGCGTCTCAGCCTGGGCAGTTGTATGTTCTTCATGGCTTTTAATAAGGTCAGACATAAAAAAGAAACCCTTGAGGTCATGCAATTTTTCTTAATAATAGCGGGATCCTTTGCTGAGAATGCTGGACCTCTTTAAGCACCTGTGCTTTTAACATTCATACAATAGTGCTGGAGTAATAAAGTGTATCAGATATGTTGATTCTTCTGCTGTTGATCATGTTTTTCACGGTCCTGGCTCCAAGACATCCTCTCATTTTCTGACAGTGAAGAAGATACGAATTACGAAAGACAAATGAGTAGAAGGACCAAAAAATACCTGACATGAAAGGAGGTGAGACTCATTAATGCTCCAGGGACTACTTACCAATGGGGCTTGTGGAAGAACGGACTAGGAAAGCACCTTCCTTCAGCTCCCTGTATGGGATCCTGTTCCAGTGAGTGGGCCTGCAGGACAGCTGCTCCAACAAACCTCTTCCAGTCACCAGGGGCTCAAATGAGAAGGGCCTTCAGAGAATCCTCCCAGAGATAAAGACCCATTGTCTCTTGCCTTAGTCACATCTCCATTTGTACCTTGCTGTTTGCCACCAGGTGGTTACAGGTGCAGTGGCCAGCAGTCAACATCCAACCCATCATCCCAGCTGGAAAAACCTCCTGATGTAGTGCTCTAGCAGAGCCAGAGGGAGAGGATAGGCTGTTCATGTGCAGCCATCTCCTTCCTTGTTTAAGATTCACTTGACCAGAGTTTCTCATCCTCACAAGTCCTCTAAGAGCGAACTAAGTAAAACTACTTGAAGGGGACTTTAGCACAGTAGAAAATCCAGTCCCTTTGCAATAACTCCTGCACCTAATTTCATCTCATAGTTAATTTGTAGCTTCCCTGGCAGGCTACTCGTTGGCTGAGGCAGAGAGAGTTTTATTGCTGGCAGTGTTACAGCATTTTAATGGGCGGATTCAGCTGATACTGAAGTTTCTTAAAAACAGTTCTTATATCAGTGCTTATAAACAATTAAACAGTTAAATCTTTTCACTGCTTAAGACGCCATGGTCATAGAGTAAACGTATCCCACTGGAGCTGGGGTCTGGCAAGGAGATAGTCGCCTGTTACGAACTTGGTGTTCCTCTTAATCTTTGGCTGCTGGTCCCCCATGTAAAAGTTTTTGCTTTCACATCTTGCGTTTAAGCTTTCTTGATTTCTTTGTATGCTGCAATTAGGGGTGGAGCCTTTTGCAAGTCTTCTATTTTGTAAGCATATATGAGGTATGCATTTTATCAGGGGTTTCACTTTTGTAGCTGGTCATTACAGAGCTGGTTATCTGCATGGATTGCTGGTTGGGTTTTGACTACTTAACGATGATTGATCAATGAAGCCTTTGGGAAATTAACAACTATGTTTACTCCTTATGGTATTTTGTTTGACCACTGTGCTCAGAGGATGAAAACAAGAGGCTGTTTTGATTCTGAGCAAAAATTACTGTGGCCTATAAAGACTTCTCCAGCTACGTTAATTTTTACTCTGCCATTTGTGCTATGTCTTTTAGAGATACAATCTGTCACAACTTTCTCTTCCCTTCACATATCCACTTTCCAAAGGTAGCCACCTCTTTGAGTCATAAGACTATCTGTTATAAGGGTTCTTTCAAAACCTTTAACAGCTCCAGTGGAAGCAGAATTGGGCACACATAGCGTGTTGTGCCTTTTGATAAGGTCAAACAATCCAGGTAGAAAACATTCTTAACTGTTCCAACTGTTTTGGTTATTTCACTAGGAAATTGTGAAAAATGGTCACCAAAAAAGAACTGTTGTATACATCCACAGATTGCAAAACTCCCTCATTTTCTTGGATGCAAATGTGAATATAATGTTTTTAAAGCCATTAGATTTTCCAGTTTGTCATGATTGAGCATGTCTGTCTTGGGGAATGAGAATGGGGGGAAAACAGAGCTGAATGTGAAAAAATTTACCATCGCATGAAATTGTCTGAGCTGTTGGAGAAGCAAACCATCCTGTCACAAATCAAAAGCAATGTTTTCCCAAACTAAAATCACATTCTTTTTATTTTCATAACTGCAAATTATTTTTAATTTAGACATTTGAAAACATGCTGTTAAATTAAGTTGGCTTACATGGTGAACTGAAAAATCATAAAAAGACGGTTCTTATTTTGGTAGCACTGAAACTGTTTTGAAAAACTCTTCCTAAAAGAGAATTTCATCAAAGTTGATCCTTTCCTGCAGAAGGTTTTATTTTGCAAAATTGCATTTTCTTAGAAAACAAAGAGCAGTTCAGAAATTCCCAAGCTGTGTCACTGAGGAGTTTATGATGTTTTCTTTTCATTCCAGAGTTGAAGATGATTTAGAAAAACTCTTGAAAGTAACCTCCAAACCAAAACCTAAGGTACCATCAAAACCACCATTGCCTCAGAAACCGGCAGTTTTCCCCAGGAACACTAATTCATCTCCACTGGCAAAGCCAAAGGAAGACAGAATTCAAACAATGAATGAAGTGGACATTCTCCAGTATATCCAGGAAAATGAATCCGTCAACAACCAAGATACAAGTCTTTTCTGAACATATATATTTTTAAAATGTAATCATACCTTCTTGGCCCAAACTCCCTCTGAGCTCAAATGGCAATAGCAAGAATTGGTCAGATCTCTTTACTGTCACAGTGCTCATTTGTGTACCATGATATAGAGAGCAGCATGTTTGACTAGCACAGGCTCAATATGATGTTTTCAAAACAGTGCAGTTGTGGTATAAAGTTGCATTAGATTTTCAGGGCTTTAGGGGAATATGGACAAAGACATAGCACTACGGATTATGTCTACTACTGTTTTAGTATCAGCATAGTAAAGTTTTGGCCAGTTTAGTCCTGGTTGAAAATGGCAAGCTTGTTGCACAGATGGCAAGTATGAATAGTGTCCAACAAATGGTCTGAGGCAGGACAGGATGCTTTTCCTGTCATTTTAAACAATGCATTTCAGCTTACTGGAAAGGTAATTTTCATTTTGTCCTGTGCATTTTTATAGCAGCCTTTTCCTCCCTGTCTGCTATTTCAGTAATTTATAACCAGTAACTGTTAGATATAGGTAACAGTTCTTCTGTAGTTCAGAGAAATACTGAAATCCCAGCTAAGCCTGACTGTTTTGCTGGCTTCGTTGCACAAATGCCAACTTGCAGGAGAACTTGTAGAACTGCAAACACTAGACGCTACATGCCTCTGGCTCCTGGGGGAGATAGCAAATGACTGAAGATGGCTAAGGGTTCAGCTCCAGACATATGCAGAAGTTGCCGTGTGTAGGAGGTTTGGATGCTGTAGGGCTCTATCTTGTGAACCTACACAAGATACACAAGAGCTAATTTTTTCCAGGCAAGTCTTCCTAGACTTCTGCTGTAGTTAGTGGAGAGGAAGAGATTTCTGCAGGAGTGCAGGTGTCCTGATGGATGAACTCTTAATTGCTCTCTGGAATCAGTCTCTCTCTCTTTTCCTTCCCTTCTTCCATAAATTAAATAAGGATCCATAGTGATTAATCCCACTGCATTAAAATGAGCTTTTTCATAAACAGCAGTCTATAGCAATCCTTATAACAAGGGAGGACAAATTTAGGATTATCCAAAGGAAAAACATAGGAAGAAAATGTACTGCAGAAAAATTAATATGCAGGAAAAGTAAGAAAAGTGTGGTAGAACAGGCATCCCAGACTACCCTCCCTTCTTCCCTGACTCAGGTCTCTGGTTGAACATGCTGAATTTGCAACTAATGCAGGTTGATATCTGCTGTCATGTGGAAGGAGATTCCTGAACTCACTCGTTATATCCAAATGTGAAGACAAGCTCCCCGGAGGGAAAATATTAATATGTTTAAGCCATATCACTATCCTCAAATTTGCCTTTCTAATATAGAACAAAATGAATAGAAAGCATTATATACATATATTTTTATTAATGAAATTATCTCTATTAATATTTTTTTAAGCCAGTGGAAAATATGATAATGGTATTTAGGTTTGGTGGGACAAGTAAAATGCAATAATTGGCTCTCTATGTAAAATATGTTTCAGTACAATAAAAATATTTGCTAACCTGTAGGTATTACTGTTACTGTTGTTCTCTAAATTGTACAATAGCAGCAGATGGGAGTTAAAGGATGGATTCCATGTTGTTAAAGTGCAAGCTCAGCTAAAACCCTGTGTTAATAATTATGAAACCAAGAATGTAGCTGCACTCATATTTCCTTTGAGAGCAGGTAAAGGTAAAACTATATATGGGCAAAGGAAGTACCTGATTCTGTCTGTTCTCACAGTGTCCTGGTGCAATTAGGAAGCTTGTTTATCGCATCCTGCAGAAGAGGAACAAAGGCACTGAGTTAAAAATAAATGACTTGCCAGAGACCTTGCAGAGAATAGCAGATGAGAACTGAATTCAGGACAGCCTTCCTGTTGCACTACCTGATGTCATGAACAGCCACTGTATATTTAACTGAGGGCTTTGGAATCTTTATCTCTACTTTATACTCAGAAAACTGCTTGTATTTCTGTATTTTTTTGGCCTACAGCCTGGCACATGAGCTAAACACTGCTAAAACTACCATATCGAGGGTCGTGGATTTAATGATCTGTAGACTGAGTGAAGATCTTTACCCTTAGTAAAGGATCAACACAGGAAAATTATTAAGATTTCTTGAAGTAAATTAGCAAAATAATAGAGGAACAGAGCTGTCGGGGGCCTGTGAAGACCAGTTTGTCCACCTCCCTGCCCTAAGCAGGAACATCTGGTCCATGTCCCGCTGGCGGCAGTTCTTGCTGCCCTGGACAAGGTGTTACTGGTGTGAGGTTGCAGCTGCAAGAGTTGGCAGATGCCAGAGCAGGAGATGGTGGCTGAACACAGTCAGGCTGGAGAAATACCTGAGCATGGGCACTGAATTATTCTTGCAGTGGCAGTGATTATGCCTGAGTGTTATCTCTCATAGGCATTTTTCTAACCTGTCCTTAAAAGTTTGTCTGGCTGGACAGCAGTGCTGGAGATGTCTTAGCCTCCATGGGAGTGAAATCTTTTCTTACTGTCTGACACAACTGTTCCTTACTGCATCCTCACAGCACAGAAAGAGAACAAAATATATGCCTTTCAGTCTCGTTTCTAGACTGAATGATTCTGCTCGGTGAGGGAGGCAGCAAGACAGGTCAGGACATCACTACGGTACCAGCTTCTCATGACTTGGTGTGTCCTAGCTGAATGTTGTCATCTCACATTGGATTTCTCCCGTTTTTAGAATTGCTACATATTCACATACCAATTTACCAGGAGGAATAAAGGATGCCAGCCTCCCACACCCTGTCGTTAACACCACTTGGTGCGGTGACACAATGGGTGGCCTTTGTTCCAGCTGGGAGTATGTTTTTCTTTCACCTTTCCTTATAGCAATGGCATCTGTCTGCCTTCCACCACCTCTAGGAGCTCTGCTCAGAGATGGCTGATGCTTTTGCAAAGCAGCGGGAAGGTAGATATTATATATTACCATTAAACCATGGAAACATTCCCAGTAATACCGATATAACAGCACTATAGCTATATCCGTTTAAAATGGCCAAGGAATACTTTGCCCTCAGCCCTCCCCAAAATTGTAAATTTACCTAAACAACACAGGGAAGGAAGAGCTGCTAATTGTTTCCTGTGGTAGATTTTTAAGATTATTTAAAGGTCTGTTTGACTTCAGAAAAATCTATCTTTTCTGTCAAGGAACTAACGTAAAAGGATCCTTCATAAATCCCAGTGTTACACATTTGTTTTACAATGCAAATGTCTAGCTCCAGTAATATTTATAGGCACTTAGAGGTGAGTTACAGTCCTTGAATAAATTATATATAATGAATCATTATTATACAAGAGAAGAATGTCAGGCAAATGCAGCCCAGAAAAATTGAACATATTATTTGAAATGACATCGGGAAACCACACAACATACTTTGCATCCTGCCAGACCAGAGCTTTTTTTTTTTTGCATACATCACTCCTAGAAGCAGCTATTTCATTAGCCTCCTCTTGACAACTCTTGAAATTCAATTATGGACTCTAATGTAGTTCTTGGCTGACAGGCATCACCTTTCGACATTAATAATAGCTAGCTCATCAGAAGATTTGAAAAGCAGTAGAGTTAAATTTAAACCCTTACAAAATATGTTTTCTTTAGTGATTAGAACTCGTAATAGGTATCTCTACTGCTTTAGAAGCTGCTTCTTGTTTTGCATAACCGTCTGCTTGTAGTGTGGCACAGCGCTAATTAACGTATAACACTATATACTTCATTATTTGGGTCACAGTTAAAATGCTGATTTCACCAATTTGGCTATTTCACAGATGAACTGTGGATCATCTGTTCAGATCACTTCTGTGCTAAATTTTTAGGAAAACTAATTTGCACATAGCAGTTAAAGTCTAGTTCAGTCAGTGGCAATTTGGGCTGGGTCTGAAAAAATGTATTAATTGAAACTGATGCTTCCGCATCTTAGCTGAGCTTGCTACAACGAAATACGCAAGTCAGCCTGTGATTTAAGGTCCTGAAAACCCAGCGTGCTCATGGGGCACTTAGGCATCAGCTAATGAAAACCGACTGTCAATGACCACTCCCTGTGGTCATTAGATTTAATACAGAGTACAAAAGAGCACTGATACTTCATTTAAATATGTGACTGTCACTAATCTTACCAAGGATTCTTGGATCTTTGTGCATGTGCATGTGTGCGTGCACGCTTATCAACCACGTTTCCTATCAATCACTGTATGCTCTTATTTGTGACAAACATCTAAGTCATGAAGAGGGAGGGTTTTTACTGTGAGGTTTTATCTGTAGTCTTACTTTACATCACAGCTGCAACAACTGGACTGAATGTAGTCAGTCGGTTGCTTTCTGTATTGTACCAGCTCCTTGATTCATCTTTAACCTCCTCTTATCCAATTTTTTAGCCCTCACCGTATTTGTGATCTTCCCTTTTACCCCCATGCATATTACTCCTATGAAACTAATCGAACCTAATGAGGAATTCAAATGAAGGGAAATCATGTACCTTGTACTTCTAGACAACCATCTGTAGGGTACACTGCTTTGAGTAAAAATGCTAGCAGTGAAAGGTGATGATGGTAAATTAAATTAATAGTCAAATTAAGTACTGCTGTGGGAGTTCAGAAGTCAATGAAGCTGTTTAAAGGATTGATTAGTCATAGATATTTAGGGACTAAGTTTTATTCATACCAGGATGTTATGGATGCTAAAAATTTATGTGGGGTCAAGGAGACCCTGGCTAGGCTCATGGAAAAGGAATCTATCAAGGGTTATTAAAGATGTGTCTTAGAGCTTGGGAAGTCCTTGAACTACAAGTTGCTGGAAGTAAGGAGAATATTCAACAAAAAATATTTTCATACTTCCCCATAGTCATCTGCTTTTAGCTGTTGTGAAGAATACCATACTGGGCTAATCCAAAACTCATACTGAATGAGGATCTCAGCCTTTCCTTGTAAGAGATGCTCCAGTCCCCTCATCATCTTCATAGCCCTCCTCTGGACTCACTCCAGGAGCTCCATGTCCCTCTTGTACTGGGGAGCCCAGAACCAGACACAATACTCCAGGTGTGGCCTCACCAGGGCTGAGCAGAGGGGGAGGATCACCTCCCTCGACCTGCTGGCAATGCTTTTAATGTGCCTCAGGATACCATTGGCGTCCTTGGCCACAAGGGCACACTGCTGGCTCATGGTTAACCTGCTGTCCACCAGGACTCCCAGGTCCTTCTCCGCAGGGCTGCTTTCCAGAAGGTCAGCGCCCAGCCTGTACTGGTGCATGGGAATTCCTGAAGTCAGTGGAGATTTTGGTTTGCAGTATTTTTTATTATTTTATTATATTATTTTTATTTTGGTTTGTTGTTGTTGTTGTTGTTTGGTTTTGTTTTTTTGGGGGGAGGGGGTAAAAAAATGCTAGTCAGTTTCTTCTTGAACTCATTCCTCCCCTAATGTGATTCAGCCATTCTCTGCCAAGGGCAATGGTTCTGTGCCATTTATTTCACCAAAGGGTTGCTTCCTGTGTCTGCTGGGAGAGTCATACGCAAGTCAATCAAATCTGTCAGAATCCCACACAGCTCATTAGAAGGCTGGCGATGCTGATGCTTTGGAGAAGACCTAAAGGAATAGGACGTGACACCACTGTTCAAGCCTGATCGGTTTACAGAGCAGCACCAAGAATGGGAGAAATAGGACAGCGTGGAAGAAGGCGTCTGCCTGATATATTCACACTGTTTCAGAGCCTTTCGCTTCCCTTGAAGGACCAGGACTGTAGAGCTGAAATGAACAATTTGTTTTATAGTCCTTTGGTGAGATGAGCCCCATGGTTTTTCAAATGAGCATAAAAGCAAACAAAATAAAATTACTAAATTCCTGGGGTATTTACTGAAATCTTTTCTTATTTCTCTGCTAATTTCTCTGTGCTTTTTAAGTTTGTCCAGGGGATTTGTGCTAATGATCACAAACTTCTCAGACTGTTTTGTTTATAATAATAATTTAAGGCCACCGATTTCACCTCTGAGGAGCTTATAGAAATCGTTCAGTTTAATAATGTCTGGATGTGTTAACAAGCTCTTCTTGTGAACAAAAATATTTATTTACCTTGAATGCTGAGAATCATAACTACTCAGTGCTTTCCCCCTTTATGCAATCAAATCTGCAGGCTACTATGGTTTATTTTCCTGCTTATGCCTTCCTGTGTCTTGACCTTTAATGGCTTGCATATTTAATCTTGTGTGCAGTCCCTCAGAGGAATTTCTTGTGTCCAGGACTGCTGGATAATTATAGTTGTAATGCCTTACCTAAAAAGAAAATGTAATTCTACGTAGGATGATATAGAAAATTCATCTTTTTCATGACGAATGAAAAAGAAATCTGGGGCCGTCTTCATCAGTGGTTTAGTGTATCTCAGGGGAGTACTTTCATAGCTAACCTCCTGATCTTCTCCATTTCCCAGGTGTTGGTTCCCATCACAGAGCTGCCGTGGAGCCAAATGGACACCCGGGTCCAAAGGATCCAAAAAGAAGTGGAAATAACTTCCCCCAGGTGAGTAGATGATGGCAGTGGGTGCTCACCACCAGCTGTTTCACTTTGCAAATCTCTCCCATTGTGCTGCCATGCATACTGATGTTATGCACTTTTGGTGGTAAATAGAGCCCAAAATCCAGCTGACCTCACCTTGTTACCTTCCACTTTTTCAGGAAGAGGTTGTACTGATGGAGCAAAGAGAGGAAGGCGCAAAATCCCAGGGAGATTCAGGTGTCCCATGGTGTGCAGATGCTGGAGTGGATTTCACAATACCTGTTCAGGTACCCGTAATATAACAGCTTCGTGGTGCTGTTTCTGCTCTCCAGGCTGTAAATGGGTTTTGCATTAAGCAAACATTGGCTGAACTGAAGGCACAAAGTCACATTGTGTGGGAGCGGCAGGGGGAGAGAACAAGCTCCCACATGGCCTGCTCCCAGGGAGATGTCCTTATTAGTGGTTATAAAATCTGTTTCTTCTCCCAAGAGTCCTGTTCCTTTCCTGTTTCGGCAGGGAAGATAAAGCACGATTTCAGCACTGCCTTGCTTTCTGTTTGCTGGAGAAATGGGAGACGGGGGTTCAAAAGTCCCTGAGGCTGGGAAAGGCAAAAGGCCCACATTTCTCCCCTCCTGGGTGAGTACTTTAGGCAATGTAGCAGCAAACAGCTAGAATCCAGTGGGTGTTTATTTGCCTGTGGAGTTAAGAAAGTAACTGAAGCTTTTGTGTCTGATTTTTTAGCACTGGACTGAGCAGACTCCTGGCGGATGGGTAGTTGCACGCTGTGCAGCCTTGCTGCAGTATTGGTGTTTTGCATCCTACAAAATAAAAATTTCCTTAAGCGGTGAGACAGGAGACTCTCACAAGCCTGGCTCACTGCTGCTTCCTCCCATTTCCAAGCTGGCAACACACAGACCAGGTTGGATTGGGTAGCAGCGTGTTTGTGTGGCGGTGCCCAGAGCAGCATATTTGGCTGAGGTAGGCAAGCAACAAGGCTATTCTGAAACGTATTGCTAGATTTACCAGCTCCAGTTTTCCTGTATTTGCAAGTCTGTGCAGCATGCTCAGTTTTGCAGAATAACATCCCATTTTTGAGGTCTTCACAGGGCAGCATTAGAAACCAGGATGACATCCCGGGATAGCAGGTATCTTGCATGTGGCTGGGAAGGCGGCTCTGCTGGGCAGGAACACTTGAAAATGTGCTGGACGAGGGCAATAAAGTGTGTACAGCCCTGTGCTGCCCAGCCCAGGGGCTGGTGTATTCAGCATGTGCCACTGTCAGAGACCTGCTGCCTCCCTTGCCTTTTCCATAGCTTTTTTAATAACAGCCGTTCCATGAAAACAATAGTCATTTGTTTTAGGCACTTCAGCAGGGACTGGGATTCAAGACTTTGGAGTCATTTATGAGCTCTGTGTTTCTTTCTGTCTGATAATATACATGTATATAGTACATATGACAACATGGAAAAAACAGAGAGGCTTATTAATCTTCCCACAGTTAACCAGGGACTCTGCAGCAGAGCCAGCCAAAAATTTGTCTGGTTTCCTATCTTGGCCGTGAACCTCAAGGCTAAACTAAGAATACGAACAAAACAGTCTTGTGGGTTAAGGGATTTTTGGATTTGTTTTCACCTTTTTTTGTGATATGCATAAGGATGACCTGAAATATTATACCTCCAAAAAAAACCTGCCTGCCTTTGCTCTGTTTTGTTAGAAATTTATAAAGACACTTTGACTGCGGAATAGCCAGTGACCTGGTGACACTGCAATAGATGAAAGGGACAGAAAACTAGCACTAGGACGGGATATTTTAATATTACAATTTTTAATTTCTTTCCCAGTTGCATTCCTATTTCATTTTAAAATGTCTAGCAATATTCGTGAGAAGAACAATGTCTGCTGGGATCGCTAATGAGTTTTCCCAATACTAAGGGTGTGAGAATCTGAGTTTCCTCCTATTTTTTCCAATAAAATATAAGAAGGAAATGAATGACCTTTACAAATAAATGAGGAAGGGCTTAACTGTTTTCTTTATTATGTCAGCAAAATAGGCTGAAATTCCAAATTCCTTTAAAAGTCACCTTTCTCTTCCATATCCAGTCTCCAATCCCTGAAACAGTCACGGTTCAGTCACTGCAGGCGGCTCAGAATCAGTGTGAATAAAGCTTTTGCTGGATTTGGATCAGAACTCTGTACGATGGAAGTTTTTAAAAGGGAACTTTTTTCAAAATCATGGTCAACTTGTCCCAGAAAAAAACAGAGGTGCCTTCAGAGGCACAAAAATTAGAAATTTGTTTGCATGTTTTTCCCCTTGATTAATCACTAGGACTATAGCCACTGCATTTTCCTAAAAAAAAAAAAAAAAAAGGTAGTAGATACAAATATGGGATAGGTCCCTTTTTTGGAGGTTTTGCATTCTTCCCAAAATCAGGGCCGCCACCTTAACAGAAAAACATTGCTACCCTTCAGCATGGTCGTGGTGTAACCAGTCCTAAAATGGGAATGGTATCAGCACAGCAGGCACAAAGTTGAATATTCTGAATATTCAGTTGCAGCCTGAAAACAATGTCCTGACAGCAGTCCCAATTCTTAGAAGCACAGTTATGAAAATAGAGTAATGAAATGCTGAGTAACGAGCAATTATGTGCACTTCCCAGCAAGAGAAAGCAACATCAGTGGTTTAAGGCAGAACCTTTTGGGTCACTGAGGCACGGCCGGGTGAAGGCAGTGGGGCTGCCTGCCACTGCTGCACCGTGTTACCAGTGTGCCTAGGGCAGGGGACTTGTAGGGAGAGTGGGAAATGAGGTTTCGGAACATGGATAAAAAACTTAGTTTGCTGGGATCTGATCTGTTTCTAGTCATTGGAGGCCTCCTGCTCTCCTTTCCTTATTGATTCCAAGTCACAAATGAGACAGTCGTCCCATTTGGCACCTGGTTAAACTGATAGGAACATGACCATTGTTAGTGTGAAGTGGCAAGGTATTCCTGCTGCAGATAAATATGTCTAGCCATTTCCTCTGTAGGACACTGGGTTTAGTTCCTGAAATGTTGCCAGGTTTTAATTGTTCAGGATAACATTGCACATGCCTGGTTATTTGGCTCCAGTTGAAATATTAAGAAAGTTTCAGCTCAAACAGTTCAGCAGCCTTCAGATGAGGAAGTTGTAGAAAATTCTTCTTTTAGTATATTTTTTGTATATTTTTTTCTTAGATGCCCGTAGAAGAGAAGGCCTTAAAACCCCCTGTCTAGAAAGAAGGGTTTGGAAATCAATGTAGAAATCACTTGGATGTTAGAGCTGTGCCTTTTGCCTTTTCAATTAGAAGTAGACAAGTGAAACCCAAGCCTTCCCAAATTTCTCTGTATGACAAAAGGCATCATTTGGAGCTGCCAAGGTCCATCTCCAAAGGGGCTGTGGCACCCAGCAGGGGATGGGCTTGGAGCTGTCATATATAACACAGGACGTGCAAGGAAGACTTTGGGGGCCAGCAGCCGCAGGCCAAGCAGATGTTAGATGTCCATGTTTAGGCAGAGGCATCAAACCTCAGAGGTGGAGTTGTCTATCTCAGGGCTAGCAGCTGAGAACCCTTTTTAGTCAATGGAAACAACTGGTGCTTCTAGGCTGCTTCATCTGACCTTCAGCTAACCTGGGGTGAGACAAAATACCCTCTGGAAGTGCTTGTTTTCCTCCAGAAGGGACCGTGGCCAGATAGCTCAGCTGCAGACTGTAGGCATCTAAACTTGGGTGAAATGGATCCTGCCCGAGCAGACCTTCTCCCCAAAAGTCGTGCTGGGTCTCTCCCGTAAGTTGAGGAGGCTGCTGCCCACCAGCTGCCCAGAGGCTATTCCGGGCCGGGACCCATGGGCTGGAGCTGTGCCACGAGCATTATTTTGGGCCTGTTCCTGCACATGTGCTTTAGGTCATTTGTTAGCAGGCAAGCCAGCCAAAAAATATCCTGGCAGTGTACATGAGGAGGCTGATGGCAGCCGACATAGGAAAAACGGAGTGACAGTAGCATGTCCTAGGTGGGGCTCGTCCATCGGCTGTGGGTAAGCAGAAGTCTGTTCCTATCTGCTGTGTGTTTGCCTCACAGCAAAAGTGCATTTTCACAGGAATTCTTTAAAAAAGCAGTTCATCCATGTTAATGCTGGGAGAGCTGTAGATGGAAGTATTGGGGTGTTGGACCTGTCCTTAGGGAAATGTGAAGACTGCAGAAAACATCTCAGTTTCAATTTGCCACGGAAAGACAAAATCTCAAACAGACAAACAAAAACTACTAACCAAAACCATAAAATAAAATGTTGACAAGAAACAATGGAAGTAGGTTTTCATTTGGAGTTTCACATTTTTTAATAAAACTATAAAATTATATTTTTAAATTCTAGCTAGAAATGAGATATATGAACAATTGTGACAGCTTTTTTTTTCTGTTTCAAAAATTTCATTTTGAAAAGCAGAAGTTCATTCAGGAAGACACTCCCCTTGGAAAGGAATGATTCAGTTTCAATCAAGTTTAATTTTGGGGTGTCAAATTTGTGCAGTGAAGCAATTTCCGGGCCTGCTCTGGACCTCAGCGGCCTGGTGAAGCTGCATCCTCAGAGGGGCGTTATTGCTAACCACACTTCAGCACGAGCAGGGAGCCGGGTGTCATCTCCTCAGGACACATGGGAGGAGCTGATGCCCTAAGCAGAACAGCAGGAGGCTCCTGGAAGTCCCACCAGTGGAAAAAAGCGTTCATTCTCTGGCTGTGAAGCCATTTACAATGTCAGGCTGCAGAGCACGGAGGTGCCATCGCGTCGGCCCATCATGCAGGTGATGTGCCAGGCATGGATCTGAAGCCAGGCGTGTCGCATTGGGTGCCAATGACCCCACCAGCATTCCCTCACCAGCCCGCCCACGGCGGGGGACACAAGAAATGCCGGGGGTGGCGAGGGAGATCTTCAGATTTGCCTGGAGGCAATGGGGAAATCTTTACAGAGGGTTTTCTCCCTGCTCTTGCACAGAGTTCGTATTCAGTCCATGCTCCTTTCAAACCAGAAGTGAAGGATGTCTTAAAAGCCACAAGGGGAGAAACTGGAGGAGAAAAAGTACCTTTTGCTCTCCTGCATTCTTGTGGATTAGCGGTATATTTTGGAAAGCCTGGATGATAAATATTTCATAAATAATAAAAAGAAACTGTACCTACAGCTGGCTTGTGGGATTTCAATGAGACAAGCTCTCTGATTTGCACTGCAGCATGTACACCCCCAAAATTAAGCACCATTCTGACATCCTTGTGCAAATGGGGGGCTAGAGAATGGTGTCCCTGCCTCTTCCATTCCTCCAAAGGGTTCTTCCTTTTCCCTGATTTTGCAAATGGGGCATTTGGTGTCACCCTGTTCAGCCAAAGATAAGAGCAATTAATCTCCTGCAATGATGCAACAACATTTCATTAACAAGTTATCCTAAGGGCCCTACACCTACATAAAATTTTGCATGTGTAAAATTAAGGTCTTGCCTTTTGTCCACGTGTCCTGGTACAGAAGCCCTCTGCATGCAGTGGTTAAACTCAGTTTGTCCAAAGGAGCACAGGGCACAAAGAACCCTTCATGCCTCCTGTCACACCAAAATGGATCTAATCTGATGTGGACGTGTGGTTCTTTACAAAATAAAACCTCTCAGTGCTCCTTGGGAAGTGCAAGGAAAGCAGAGAGAGCAGCAGGGTGCTCTGGCCTCCTCAATTGCCTCCAAAGCAAGCTGGAGATGGGCTCTTACCAGCAGTGCTGGGCTGAGGAGGCACCAAACCAGATGACAAGCGTGTGCCCCCAGCCAGGCTGCTGCAGCCCTGCTCCCACGCTGGGACACAGAAGTTATGCCCAGCAGAGGACGCAGAGGGAGCCCTTGGCCCGTTATTCCATTTTCATGTGCGTGCAAAGCAGCCCAACCCAATCCGTCCTGAAACACTGCCTTAAGCAACCAAATCAACACAACGCGCCCCTGGCAGCGGCACCGCGGCCCTGCCTTCGCAAGCAGGAACGGGAGTTTGGAAATCAGCGAGCAGGGTTTGTTCCAACAGCAGCTGACGAGGAGCCCCGCTTGGCCTGTCAGCGGCCTTCAGGGCCGGGGTGAGCCGACGCGCCCAGCCCCGCAGCGGCGGTGTCTCCTGCTGCCTCAGGAGGGGTGGAAGCACCCTTGGGAATACGGTTCTCCTGCAATTCGGGATCATGCGACAAGGAAGGGGAAATCTGGGAGGTGGGTGGGAGAAAAAAGAGGCAGCGTGGTGCAACGGGAGTAGTGTGGGTGAGAGAAAGTCAAGGCCCCACCACTCGCTCCACGTGTTCAGGGTTGAGTGAAGTCCCTTCAGGAGTGCCATCCAGGGTGGCAACACCCAGTTGCTTCATCCAAAAGCCTCGTTAGCTGCACTGAGACAGTTCCTGGATGTGAACTGAAGCAGTAGGTGGGAGAATAAGGAGAGTCTCTTCAAGAGCTCACACTTGATCCATGGCAAAACACTTTGGTCGATGCACCCAGGTTTCCTCTGCTGATGCCGGTGGGGAGGTTCATATGGGTACAGACTTGCAGAACTGGGTGTTGGCTTTGTAAACTGGAGGAGAAAGATAATATTTTGATGATTGAAAGTACCTGTTACTGTTAACACCAACAGAATGCCACCAGGGGAGAGACACAGCTAGAAAAGCTCAAGTACTTCCATCACTGGGTGCCCCTGCTTCTCCCCACAGCTTTTATGACTAACGAGGCATGGGTGCTGTTTTGGGGATTGCTCAGTTGCTGCAGCAACCACTAGTTCCTTATTTATTTGCCTGGTTTGAATGACCACCACTGTTGCAACCTGCCTGGGGACAGCCTGCTCGTGAGTGTGGTGATGGGGGACAATTTGTCCTGAGCAAATTTGCAGCCCAGAGGCTCAGTGTCCAGCTTGTAAAAGTAGAGACAAGCCTTTGGGAAAGCCACAGAGTGGCTGCAATGTTACTGCAGCAGTAATGGTCTGGGGATGCAAGCACCGTAAGTTTTATAGGGAATCACAGAATCATTTAGGTTGGAAAAGACCTCCAAGATCATCCAGTCCAACCTATAACCTAACACTAACAAGTCCACCATTAAACCATGTCACTAAGCTCTACATATACACATTTTCTGAAGACCTCCAGGGATGGTGACTCAACCACTTCCCTGGGCAGCCTGCTCCAATGCCTCACAACCCTTTCAGTAAAGAAATTTTTCCGAATATCTAACCTGAACCTCCCCTGGTGCAACTTCAGCCCATTCCCCCTCGTCCTATCACCTGGTGCGTGGGAGAAGAGACCAATCCCCACCTTGCTACAGCCTCCTTTAAGGTACCTGTAGAGAGCAATAAGGTCACCCCTGAGCCTCCTCTTCTCCAGGCTAAACAACCCCAGCTCCCTCAGCCGCTCCTCGTAGGACTTGTTCTCCAGACCCCTCACCAGCTTCGTTGCCCTTCTCTGGACACACTCCAGCACCTCCATGTCCTTCCTGTAGTGAGGGGCCCAAAACTGAACACAGGACTCGAGGTGCGGCCTCACCAGAGCCGAGTACAGGGGGACAATCACTTCCCTAGTCCTGCTGGCCACACTGTTCCTGATACAAGCCAGGATGCTGTTGGCCTTCTTGGCCACCTGAGCACACTGCTGGCTCATATTCAGCCGACTATCAACCAATACCCCCAGGTCCTTCTCTGCCAGGCAGCTTTCCAGCCACTCATCCCCCAGCCTGTAGCGCTGCTTGGGGTTGTTGTGCCACAAGTGCAGGACCCGGCACTTGGCCTTGTTGAACTTCATACAGTTGGCCTTGGCCCATCGGTCCAGCCTATCCAGATCTTCCTGCAGAACCTTCCTGCCCTCAGGCAGATTAACACATGCGCCTAACTTGGTCCCATCTGCAAACTTACTGAGGGTAGACTTGATCCCCTTGAAAGGAAGGACTGTAGAAAGAAAGGAAGTACTGTATTTTTCAATGGTCCTGCTGGTGTAACTGGAGAAGAAAAATGGATCTGGTTTTGGGCACCCAATCCATTCTTCAGGTCTGACTACTCTGAGAAAAGTCATATACAAAAGCAAGTAACAGACCCAAGGCCTTCATCCTTCGCTTCATCCTTCCCTTCATTCTTCTCTTATCTTCCTTTCCCTATCCCTTCCCTTCTCCACAGCAGGGCTGCAAGAGGCACAATCATTTACTGCTTGGCTAGTAAGACATCTCCAGCCTTGAGAGACCAAAGCTCATTTCTCCCCTCTGTCTCATTTTAACCTAATTCACTATGCTAAAAAGTGTTCTGGAATTTGATGTTCCCCATAAACATAAACATCTCCTAATGATTTCATGTCTTTGTATGCATAGAAAAAGTAAATATTCATTAGGCTATGGAATGCATGCAAATGAGTATGTCTCCATGAGACAGACATGAGGGTATGTATCTGATTTCAGTCCCCTCTAAGGCAAATGAAAGGATGTGTATTTTACACCAGCTGTCCCCTGAAGCAGGGTTCACAGCAGGTCTTCCCGCTCCCAGGTGGTACTTAGTGTTCATGCCCTCTTTCTTTCCCTCTGTCCCTGCATTTGTTTCCTGGATAGGAAATAAAACAGCTTTCAGAGGAGGAACTTCTGTATCCCTGTCCAGAGTCTCTGCTGGCTGGACACTTAGGGCATTAGGAAGGAGACGAGGGTTGCTCTCCCCAAGGAAAGCATGACTGTGCACATTTTCCCAGGTGCTCCTAACCACTGACCTGGTACCTAAACCACGGTGTCTCATCGTCCCCAGCCTTGCTTTAGGTAAGGTCTGATCCTACTCAGCACAGGAAAAGTCTGAGGCATTTCTGGGCATGCCCAGAAGCCAATGCTTAAATCTGTGACTTTTAGTTTTCTTGATCTGCAGTCCTCAGGGTGGATATCTCATGTCTCTGTACAATGAGAATAAACCTGCTGACAGTGGACCTGGTTCTTTGTAACCACTCTAAAATTCAAAGAGGTAGACCAGCTCACAGAGGCTGTGAGCCATGCATGGAAAATCACTGACCTGGGGGACCTAAATATCCATTGCTGAGGGGTCTGCAGACATCAGAAGCACCAGGATTAGGCAATGATAGGTTTTCAAAGGTTGAACTCTGAAGTTGCATCATTCAAATGGAATTTGGGAAGCCCAAGAGTCACTGAAGACTTCATAGTCAACTAAGATTCTCAGATCTATCTATCTATCTATCTATCTATCTATCTATCTATCTCTTGTGTTCCTTGGGGCAGGGGCTCCAAAGCCAATCTGACAAATTTTTTGATATGTAGCTGGGTGTCTGGGGTCAGAGAAAGAAACAAAGAGACTCAGCTCCCCACTGGCTTTCATCATTTAATGAGGAAAGTCTGACAGTGCCCTGGTGTCTGTGAACAGGTGATGCTGGGGAGAAGGGAAGGAGGTTTATGCACTGCCAACATTTTCTCATCTTGTTCTCTTTTACATCTTCACAGAAGTGGTGCTGTAATGCAGCATGCAGATTGTGTGTGAAGCAGATCAAGCTGATAAACGGGGAGAAAGCTTCATGTTCCCAAATGCCCCAAAAGCTGCACTGTCTCCATTTCCCCTGAAAGAAAATCCATCTGGCTAGGGCTGTGCCTTTGGGACTGTGCAGCAGATTTTCCTGCCCAAGCACAACACATACATTATATCGGTTTGTTTCTTATCTGATTCTGGGGCTTCTTCACTCTTTTCAGTATGTAAATTGCTCCATCCTTCTAAAGGCTGTTCTGCCTATGGTCTGAGCAGCTCAGGATGTCTCCTGCAAAACCCTGTGAACTGAGTACAAAGTGTGGCCACTTTTCCCTTTAATATCACTTCCTTTGATAAGGCCTCTAATAGTCAGTCACCCGATTCCTCCTATAAGAAAGGGACTTGCATGCACATAATGACAACCCAAAGGAAGTGATTACAGGAACAACCAAAAGGAAAGTGTGCTCTGTGCTCTGCTTTGGACACACTGGGATTTCCAGCAATGAGCCACAAAACACCCAGTGGCTGGGGACTGGCGATAAGCAGGGCATGGCAGGGTCCATGGGTGCATGTGGCATTGGATGTAATGCCTTGCTGCGGATGGCCAGATCTTGTCGTGGGACCTGTCTTCTTGCCTTCTCTTGTCCAGCCCATGTAAACATGGGCTGGTGCGCTGAGACCTGGCTACTCCCTTTCTGACACCAGCTTGACTCCTTGACAAAACAACTAAAGCAAATGGGCAGAAGCTTTAAGAGAACTAGAAACCTGCAGTGGCTTTTAAAGAAAATCTCCATGGATATTTTGATCTTAAAGGGATTACGATGGGGCTTTCTTATCTCAAGCAATTATTTGGCATCACCTTTGCTAAGTCATAGAGGAGGGATTGGCATTTAATTTAATTTAAGTATTTGGTAGTGAATTTAAGAACAAAGGGACAGATCCATATCTCTGTTCCCAGATTTTCTCCAGTGTTGACATATTTCTCCTTTACAGAGACTGGGAAAAGCCAGAATCCAGCCCCCGCAATCCACATGGAGAGACACAATACTTGTGTGATTTGTAGCATTATGCAATTAAATGGCAAGGAACGACTTACTGGATGTTACCATTGTTCATTTGCTCTTACAGCCAACCTCCACTTTCCCATAGAAACAGCTAATGGTAGAGCATCTAATAGGTTTTCAAATGTTTCCTTGCCCATCAGGATAAAATTGCTGGGTTTAGAGGTTAGATTAAAAGAGTCAGGAAATTGCCTCACTAAGCTGAAATTTCTGTTGATACTGAAACCTTTCAGAAATTTTTCCTGCATTCTGCTAATTTCCTCCCTAATCTGAGTAACTCCTCTACCACCAGGTTTAAAAGAAAAAGGTTAGGCTGAGACTGATGCAGTTTCTCCAGAAGCTAACACAGCCCCTGGCTTCACGGCTGGCCTTGGGCCACGTGTTGCCCTCTGGCAAGCACTGAGCTGGGGCTGGAGAGCACCGAACATCAGTACATCAGGGTTCATCAGTACATCCCTGTGATAGCAGTGCCACCGCTGCCGTGTCCTGGGGGCTGCGATGCTGTGTGGTGACACCTCCAACTTGCAAGCTATGGTGGAGAAGACAGTGCAGAAGAGCTTTCTCCTTCATCATCCTTCTTCTGGCTGCTTGCTGACCCACATCCCTGCTTTTGTGCACAGCTGTGCTCTAGGCCAGCCCTGTGCTCAGAGGTGATTTACCTGTGCCCCCTCCCTCTGGTAGGAATTGCTTATCCTAAAGCCACATGTCCGGTTCTTGGCCAGCCTTCACTGGTGGAACCTGGTGCGTGACCACCTTTTGGTAAAGGTAGACCTCCCCGTGCAGCCATACCAAGAACACACTTGGTCTGTAAGCAGGCCAGAAGGATAACGACATCATTGCTTCGACACACTAACACGGGGCTGTATTTTTATTGGAACAGCCCAGGACTTGGCTCTGGCCTTGGGAGCAGCCCCATCTGCTTCCCCCATCCCTCCCGTCCCAGTTTTGGAGCATAGGGCTGGGCTGCTGCTGGTGGCACTGGTACGCAGAAGGAGTTTGCACTCAGCTGTCTTTGCCTATGAAATGGTCTGTTATTCCTAGTGTCTACAGCAAAAGTGCTTTTGTCCCTTTGGTGATTGTTATCCCTTTCAGCTTCAAGAGGACACCTAGACTCAAGGTACCCCTTGCTAATGGCAAAGAGCAACTTCCCCATAGCTCCAGGATGTCTGACCCTTTGCCAAAAGCCTTTCCCAGGCCTGATCTTGGATTTAGTTATACATAGCCTCAACAAACACCAACAGGAGAATGGCAGGACTGAAAAAAAAAAACAAAAAACAGGAGATGCCACTGGTTCCTGTGTGAAAAGACCTCTGCAGGGCAAGCGTAACCCTTGTAGGTTTGAGCACATGCATGTCCCTACCTGAGCTGGGCCAGATTTTGCATTCATTACAAGCTAATCAAGCCAGAAGGCACCAAGAGCTTTTTCAGCAGGTTTGCTGAATCACATACAGGGCAGTGTGACTTCTGAAGTGCTATGGCTTTGGTCTATCAGTCTTGAATGCCTTGGGACTCAACCACTGAAGCTTTGGGATGGGATTCTCAGTGGCGGATCAGCCACTGAGGTCCATGTAGCTGTGCTCAGCTATGCACCAGCCAGCAATTCAGAGGTGGGACAGAGGATTGCACTGATGGTTTCTTGAAACGGAACTTGCTTGGCCTTCAGCTCCCTTTGCAAAGGTCTGGGCATCTCTCCTCCTGGCAGACACTTTGTTCTCACATGGTGGAAAAGGAGGGCAATGTCAAGCCTGTCTTTTCCTTTCAGAAATGCTGTGTGAATGAGTTCCCCTAGAGAAGACAGGAGGTTAAAAATAACCCTGTGAACAGCAGTGACTAATGGACAGTTACTCATGCTCATGGACAGGTCTCAGCATTTAAAACCAGCATTACCCACTGAGACGTGTTGAAACCCAGGGCATTGAGAAGGTTGTTTTTTCAGGACTGCAACATTCTTGGGGAGGAAAAGAACAAGAGGAGATGGGTTAGCAAATGACCTAATCGTAGTCTATTAGCATCGACAGGAGCAGCCCATACCTGCTAACGAGCAGCTTCTGAGTCCACCTTGGACCCTGTCTGGGGAGCGGATGTCATTCTAGATCATGAGGTAGTCACGAGAGTGTGCAGGAGTTTATTAAAAAGCATCTTACAACCCTACTCGTAGATGAACCCCTGCAGGACACCCAGCCCCGAGACCAGCTGGCACAGCAGGACCCTGCCATTGCAGGAGTGGTCTGTGGTGTGGGACCAACAACCACCTCAGCAGAGTAGGCAAAGTCCCTCTGGTGCCCGGCCCTTGGGGCTGGTGTGGTGGCCTTGACCATAACATTGCTGCCCAAGGGTCTGACCCAAACTCTGGGACAGCAGCTTTATTGGGGTGTTTGCTGGAAGTTACAACATGTGGTGAGCGTACAGCAGTTCTCATAAATGCCTTTTTTCTCATTATGCTATACAAACTTTTTACGTTGACTGAGTTCCAAGGAAGATGTTTCCTAAATAAAAAAAAAAAATTGCTCAGCTACACATGACTTCCAAAAGGATGTTAATAAAAAATAAATGTGCTGAGCATGACGAAAGATGACTGGTAAGGACACGTGGAAGATGGTAAAACCATTTAGTGGCACGTGAGCTCTGAAGGAAAGATCTGTTTCTCATTACACAGCCCATTTCCCATAAATCTCAGTTTGAAGCATTTACTTCAGTGAGTGCCAACCAGGCTTGTATTTTTTCCTGTCCAGTTTTGAGCAACACATGACTAACAGGCCTACCCTCACTGATAAGTGTGCATAGGGCTTGATGCTGATGCTTTGTGCCGGTGGAATTGACTTTTATGGAGTTGCTCCCGATTTACCCACGTTGACACGTGGCTGCGGATTGGCAAGTTATCACACAGCACCTCAGCAGTAGCAAGTGCCCAAGTGTGATCTGAGCCTCTGGCAGCAGGGCTTAGGTTTGACGTCATGTAGCCTGCAGTGAGAGAGGATGCAGCTACGCCGAATTGCCTCATATCTCCTGAAGGCTGACACGGTGATTCAGTCATCACAGCTCCCACTGCGCATGGGAACAAACTTGTCTGACCTTCTCCCTGGCAGAATATGCCTCCCATTCCTTGTGGTGATCTCCGTGCACATTGCATTGCCCTTGGCTATTTTAGGATATTGACTCCGCTTGCACCCAGCAATGCCAGACCCAGCCATGCTGCATGTCCTGCTAAGCCACACCGCATGCTAGAGCCTTACCCTGGCCAGTGCTCACCAGGGTCCTGTGGCCGCTTAGCTTTGTCATCAAATCCATGCCTACTGGTCACCAGCACTGCAGCTGGAAAGAGCTGGCTGGCACGTGGGGTGGCACATGAGATGGCCACACATCATCTGGAGGTCACACTGCCTCCTCGGTGAGGGATGGGGAGTTCCTTAGGTTCACACCTTGAACACATTGGTAGTGTAGAGATCTCCACCACCAAAAGCTGCATCCAACCCCAGCTGTGCATAAGGAATGGGATGTCCCCTGTGAAACCCATGGGGCCCTGCAGTAGTAAATGGCAGTTTAGGAGATGAAACCAAAGCCACAGGTGATTATTATGGGTAGACAGAGGAAAGTCACTTTCACTAACTTTTGAAGTGAGTGAGAAATCAGCACCTGGTGAAGGGTTGACTCTGTAAAACCTGCTTCTTGCTAACTGACCCAGGCCCTAATGGTCTCCATACAGTGCCTCACCATATGTGGTAGTGTTGTAGGTGACAGAACTGCATTGGCTGCATGCTGGCCTGCCAGAGACCTTCCACATTAGGCAACCACCCCACCCTGTTTCAAGAAACAGCCCTTATTTTTTGATATGTAACCTATAGCAAGGGTACCTTTAGTGCTTCTTTTCACCTAGATCAGGCAACGAGTGCTGCAAGTGTGGATGCAAAGAGGAAACAGGAGAAGCAGCAGGGATGGCATGGAGGGGGTGGTTAAGCTCGTTGCATGAGAGGGAATAGCTGATAGAGAGAAACACTGAACTTTTGAATGTTACTGGTAATTAATTGTTCAAAGCCTCCAGCAAAATAAAACTTTTTAAAATATTGCATGTTTCATGAAGATTTTGTACATAGTGTTTATTTTTTTCTTTTTGCAACAGTCCCAAGTGTTTCATAAATTGTATTTCTCTCTCCTGTAATCTGCCCTTTTGTCCATGGACTAATAAAGCGAGGTCAGAGAGAAAGAGTGAAAGAGCATTTTTGGCAAAGGGAAGCTTTCAATATGTCACATTTAGTAGAAGTAATAAGTACACAAAATCCCAGGATCTATAAACGTCTTTGTACAGGGGGGCTAATTTGCATTGCTATTGGATATCTTTCCCTAATTATCTTTTTTTTTTCCTTTGTTGTTCTTACTTCATTTACTGTGTAGATGTGTATCAAGGCATTTCCCCTGCCAAGTGGGGAATGGTTGACACAGTTCAATGCAGAGCTGGGGCCCTTGTGTTCAGACCAGCCATTGAGACTGCTGCAAGCTCAGTGTCACGCCAGAAGAGGATCATTAGGAAGAGACACCCATCAGAACTTCAACATCTTTTTCCCTCTCTTTGCACTCACAATGTTTTATAGCCCACGAGATCGCCTGAGCAGAGGTGTGCCAGATGTTATTTGTGAATGCATGGAAGGAGTTGAAACACAGAATGCTGGAGTCAAAATAATCCTCTTCCCTGTTCCTGAGGCACCCTTTATCTCTGAAGTATTTGCAGATATTGAAGCCTGATCTATGCCAGCCTGATCTAGGCCAGAGAAACCCTCTCTCACATGGAGTCTCTTCAGCCATGATACTGTTTTACCAGATCTTTCCAAGGGCTGGCATATTTTCCCATAAAGTAGGAGGATTAAATGCCGTAAGACTGGAGGAAAGCAAATGTCATTTTTGTCTTCAAGAAGGGAGCAAAGGAGGACCCGGGGAACTACAGGGTGGTCATTCTCACCTCAATCCCTGGGAAGATGCTGGACCAGCTAATCCTGGAAACCACTTCCAGGCAAATGAAAGACAAAACAGTCCTCAGGTGAAGTCAACATGGATTCACCAAGGAGAAGTTATGCTTAACCATCTTGACAAACTTCTACGATGAAATGACCGACTGGGATGGATGAGGGGAGAGCAGTGGATATTGTCTACCTGGACTTCAGTAAGGCCTTTGACACTGCCTCCCATAAGATCCTTGTAGATAAGCTGTTGATATATGGGCTGGATGGGCAGTCAGTGGGGTGGATCGAAAACTGGCGGAATAGTCAAGCCCAGAGGGCAGTGATCAGCTTCATCTGAACATCAGGAAGCACTTCTTTACCGTGCTGGTGACACAGCACTGGCCCAGAGCGGTTGTGGAGTCTCCCTCCTTAGAGACCTTCAAAAGTCACCTGGACATGGTCCTGGGCAACCTGCTCTGGGTGTCCCTGCTTGAGCAGAGGTGTTGGAACAGATGATCCCCAGAGGTTCCTTTCACCTCAGCCATTCTGTGATGGCTCACAATAGCAGGAAAGTCACACACTGAGGTATTTCAGTGGCCTCTGTTGAAGGTGGTTGCTGTGGGCACTAGCTCTTATCAGCCCAGCTTCAGAGCTGGGGGAAGAGTGACATATTTCTACAAGACCCAGTGCCTACCAGTCCCTGGTGACAGCCCTCCCATGCCGTTGAAGCCCAGCTCACCAGCTTCACCCACTCCTGTGGGACCTGGGGTCTCCCTTGCCTGCTGTCTGCCTTCTGCTACCCCTTGCAGCAGCTGTTACAGCACCTGGCTCCCTGCAGAGCATTTTTGTGAAGTAAAAGAGGACTGAGGACACAACAGGAGCTGTGGTTTCCACTTTGTTTTGGACGCTGTGGCTCCCACTGTTTGTGTTACCTGTGCCCTTGTTCCAGATGGAGCAGCTGCCTGTTACCACAGGCCTCTTCATGTGTGCTACAAGTTTTGCCT
This sequence comes from Anseranas semipalmata, assembly GCA_013399115.1. Classification (NCBI taxonomy): domain Eukaryota; kingdom Metazoa; phylum Chordata; class Aves; order Anseriformes; family Anseranatidae; genus Anseranas; species Anseranas semipalmata. The sequence continues at coordinate 143,341 of VXAA01005069.1, read as the reverse complement.
GCCAACTTGCACTCGAATCCTATGTAGTTTGTCAGCGTACTTATTTTCTCTGGAGGAAGGTGAGCAATTTGATTAGTGCTGAATTTTGGCTTGTAAAAAAGCAGGCTCTCTCACTAACAGATGAAGATTAATGTGGATCCTTTCCCTTCGTTAAGACTTTATACTTGGCTGGCTTGACTCCTTGCATAGATGCAGTCTGCATGTTTGAACAGGGAACGACTGTTTTTCAGGCAATTTGGCTCCTGCTGTGTTGAGATCTCCTTTGTTTTCTGCACCACAGTGATGAATGATATTTCTTGCACCCATGCCAGTGCAAGAAGCTCAATAGATGAGGATGCTAGGCAGGCTGGAGCTGGTGAGCTGCAGTGACACCAATGCATTGCTCTATAGCCCCCTCCAGCCATCTAAATTAAGAAAAGGAAGAAGCACAAAAATTGACTTTTTCTGAAATACTGAGCACTGCTCCATCCATGTGCATCCCCCATCTGCAACTGGGAGGGGGTGGCTGTGCTGCTCTCACCCAGGCTGCCACACACTTTCTTATCTGTTCTTGCCCCAGCATGATGCAGTCAAGATTGAGCAGGTGAGATGACCACAAGGTCCTTCCTGGAGGGGACACATGGGCAGCTGGGATTTATAGGCAACTTTTGTTGGATCATCTTTATAATGCCATAGGTCTTATTTCCACTTTTGTTACCCAAAACTGGGAGGGCAAATCCCACTCCCTGATGTGACTTCTTCAGACGTTGTAGGTGTATATTTAAGAAGAGGAAAGGAAGGACCACCTAGGGGAAAGAGCTGTGAACAGTGTGAACATTGTGTCACTTGAATTACAGATCTCCACTTCCCCTTCCCAGGGTGTTCTCCACATGTTTCTGTTGTCTCCAACCCTTTTGAGGGGAAGCTCTGGTGGAGGCAGGCATTGTGGGACAGGAGCTGTTGTGATCCTTCTGCAGATGCCAGCAGAGCCAAACTGGAATGGCGATGCAGGTTTCACCCTTCCCTTTGAGCCCTCTGTGCCCTGGAGTGCAGCCCCCTTACCCAGGCTGGTTTTCGAGTGCCTATATGCAAAGGCATCCCCCCTCCATTGCCACCGCATGTCCCTCAGACTCCGATATCTCCCTATGGGAAAGATCAAAACCAGATCAACAGAAGGACCACAGAAATAAGGAAGTTCTTATATTTCTCAACTGTCTGCTCCATGAAAAGAAGGCAGGCCTTGCTGCATGTGTTCTGGTGGTGAAGAAATGGAGGTGGGCTGGGGAAAGAGGCAGAAGCTGAAAGGGAGGTAAGAGGAAGCTTATGGAAACCCACCAAGGCTGCTGTCACTCAAAGCATCAGCAAAGACTTCTGTTGGCCATCACGCCAGAGGAGCAGTGGTGAGGACACAGCCCCTGCAAGACACCTGACACTAGCACTGCTGCTGACCCTTTGCTTGCTATCTTACTCCTCCACCCCTGGAGGGAGGAGGCCACTGGAAAAATATTTGCAAGTTAGTTAATGTCTTTCCCAGTAAAATTAATGTTTTCCTGGCCTTGAGGCTTGCTGGTGTGAGGAGTCTGTTAAACTTGCAGTTACATTACTAACACCACCTCGACAGCCAGTCTGACTGAGGCATCGCTCCTGGTGGAGGCTGCTGAGTACAAGGGTGTTGGAGCCCTCTCCCATCTCCACAGCATCATGCCTCACTTGGGGAAATGCAGTGCTGCTGTGACACTGGAGTACCACCCATCTCAAGAGAAGAACAGCAGACCTGTAGCAGGCATGCATCCACAGTAGCCCAGGTGCCTCGTAGCCTGAGAGGCTCAGCAAAGCTGTGATTCCCCTGTCCTCTGCTCCATCCCTCCTGTTTCTCTGAAGGAGTCAAGTCTCATCCTCTGAATGCAAGCAAGAGCTTACTTTGCAACCAACTTGAAACGCAGTGTCAGAAATAATCTTTCTGTAATGCTTCACTAAGAGGGACTAACTGAATGTCCTCTTTTCAGCATAGATTGCAGTTTGACTGACTTTGCCTTGCCTAACCCTCTTCTTCACCATGCTATTTGCTCTCTTTATTCCTTTTCCTCTGCACCTCCTAGAAGTATCCACTGTCACCGTGACTTCCCAGAAATATACCTACCTGCAACCATGGACAACATTTCCACTTTCTTGACTGTTTAAACTTGCAGTAGTGAGCTGTTAAGCCAAGGCTTTATTAACACCATACAGAGACAGGACTAAGCCATGGTCCGGCAGCACCAGGCTTGTCAGCAGCAGCACAGCAGGCACAAGGTCAGCCTGCAGTAAACCCATTCCCAGGACACAGCCCTCTGAATCCACACACTTAGGATCAGCTTTCCAAAGGTGTCCAGCACCCAGTATGGCTGTGGCTGATCCTCAGTGTGTTGTGTGGACAAACCCTGTCCTGAGTACAGGGCACACATCACCGAATCACGGAATGACAGAATGGTTGATGTTGGAAGGTACCTCTGGGTCCATCTGGTCCAAACCCTGCTCAAGCAGGGACACCCAGAGCAGGGTGCCCAGGACCACGTCCAGGCAGCTTTTGAAGATCTCCAAGGAGGAGACCCCACAACCTCTGTGGGCAACCTCTGTCAGTGCTTGGTCACCTGCACAGCACAGAAGTGCTTCCTGGTGTTCAGAGGGAGCCTCCTGTGTTCCAGTTTGTGCCCATTGCCTCTTGTCCTGGCACTGGGCTGCACTGAGCAGAGCCTGGCTCTGTCCTCTTTGCACCCTCCCTTCAGGTATTGATAGATATGGATGAGATCTCCCCCAGCCTTCTCTTCTCCAGGCTGAATACCTCTCTCAGCCCCTCATCACAGGACAAGTGCTCCAGTCCCTTCATAAATGTTGTGGCCCTTCACTGGTCTCTCTCCAGCATGTCCACATCTCTCTTGTACTGGGGAGCCCAGAACTGGACACACCACTCCAGGTGTGGCCTCACCAATGCTGACTAGAGGGGAAGGATCACTTCCTTTGACCTGCTGGCAATACTTTGCCTAATGCAGCCCTGGATAGCATTAGCCTTTGTGGCAAGGGCACGTTGCTTGCTCATGTTCAACTTGGTGTCCACCAGAAACCCAGATGAGCTCATCAGGGCTCAGTCCGGTGCTCAGCACATCACCATCAGAGCCTCTGGCTTCAAGAGGGAGGTAAGCAATTCGCACTCTTGTCCAGAGAGAAGTAGTCCTGACACACACTGGGTGCTAAAAATAAGTATACCACCCTAGCTTGTCACCTCACTGTCAGGCTCTCTGTACAACCCACCGCGAGAGACAGAAACCTCCATAGGGCAATTCAGCTTCCTTAAGAGAAATATTGCTTTCTGTTTGTCTCCATTGTCTCAATCTCATCTTCTTTACCTTCTTAAGCATTTCTGCAGAATTTAAATTTTGTTCAAGGTGGCATTTAAAGGAAAATATCTGTGCAAATTAGATTAGTTCTGGATCATTAGATCCCTTCCTAATTTCTGAACAAACACTGCCAACCATTTTTAGAAGTGCCAACATGCAATGAACAAACCACTATTATCCTTGCAGTTGCATGCTTGTCTTCTGATGAGATGTAAGCAAGCAGCCAGAGTTACTCTACACCAGTTAATTAACATCATTTCACAGATAATTTACACTAAAAGAAAGCATATCAACAGGTGTTTTAATACCTGGGAATATAATTTCCATTTGGGGAAAGTGGGAACTATCAGAAGTGGCATAAGCAAAACAGCATCAATGAAGCTAAAGTGCAGTGAACACTGAGTTTTAGGCCTAATTTCATAAAATAATCAAATTTGGGCACCAGACTGCTTTTCCAGGTGCCACGTTATACCCACACTACTTACAGTTCACCATGCCCTCTTGCATCCAAGGCCTCAGCAGCTGCTACCTGGGCATGCCCAGCACAAACCAAATGTGCTATATTCTATATTCTATAGGTGGATTTTCCTCTGTAACATTATTCTTTTTTAATAGATAATTCAGGGGATAAACCTCCTTGCCCCCCACAGGGGCTATAAGTCTAGCAGACAAGGCTCGAGGCTCAGGGTTGCAAATAATGGAGGCCTTCCCAGCTCCACAAGTTTGGAGGAAAACAGATAAGACAAGGTCTGGCTTGGCAGAGCTGTCACCTTGGTGCACGTTGGTGTGCTTCTTGGGAATGAGCACAGGGTGGCCAACAGCAGGGAAGTCTCTTAGGTAAGGCAGCTTGCGGTACATCTTTGGTTTTGGATGGAAACAAAACATGTCCCAAGAACATACAACCCTGCCTGCCTAATTAATCACTGTGCTGGGCTGGGCTTCAGGCAGTTTCATAGAACACAGCAGCTAAACCAAGGACCAAAACCCAGAGTCCACAAAGAGCCAGCTGCCACCTTGTCACACACCAACACAATGAGTTGTTGCCTTTCACAGCCCCAGGGGACACAAAAATATTGGTCATGGAGAAGGTCATGGGACACGGGGGTGCTTAAATCTGAGCACTACAAAGAAAACCTGCCAGCCAAGTCCAACTGCTGTAACTAACCTGCAGTTCTTGACATTTACTGTGCTTGGACAAAGCAGCCTTAAATGCTGCATTTAAACTCCGGCTTTGAAAGGTTCCTATTTAAATCCAGATGCTATTTAAGCCAGCGCAAGTGACACAAAGGCACATGGATGTCTGCCATTTTCCCACGTGGCCCTTTAGCTACTACAAGACCATGTGAAACCCTACTTCTCATGGTCTGGAATATCTGAATTTGCCTGGGACTATTTGTAGGAAATGCCTCTAAACTCCAAGCACCCTCCTGAGACCCTGTGAGCAGAAATCCACAGTCTTCCCCAAAATGGGGGACTGTTGTAGGGACTGGAGCAGGGCCTGCACCAGCAGCACAGTCCTGCCCGGAGGGCTGCAGAACAATGGTCCTTTCTGTTAGCGACTGAGCCAGTGTCTTTGCAGGCTCCGGTTATTTCTGGTTTGCATTTGGCATGGATAACAGTTTGTTACCCTTTGCTTCTAAGCTGGTTTTAGAGTAAGTTTTTTCATCTTACTGAGCTCTTTTTAATGAAATACTTTGTTCTTATTGAACTAGTGCCCTGGCTTGTCTGAAAGCAGTTTGATTTCGGTTATTACTGTGCCTAAGTACGGCAAATGAAGGGAAGATGGGTAAAGGCACTTCCACATCAGTGACCTGACTGTGTTCTCACTCCACCTTCCATCTTCAGCAGCTGCTGCAGCATAAAAACTCATCTTCCCAGTGAAACTGAAACACGAGAATCTAATGGTGTTTATGAGATTGTTAGCCTCAAACACAAAGGGTGATGATGACCAAAGGCAAAGGAAACTCTCATCCCAGCAGCATGCAGCTCAAGTGTGAGGAGGAGGAAAGGATCACCACTCAACTTTACAGCCTAAAAATAACTGATTCAGAGAAAGGCCTGAATTTTTTTGTCCTTAAAGAGCTCAAGCCTGTAGCAAAAGATAGAAAAATTAAAGGCCGGTAGGGACTGGACAAACCCTGCTGGATAAGGCCAGAACAGAGAGGCTGGGGTATGCCTGCGGTGGGCTTCAGGGACAGGGACATGAGGGGTGGCTGGGACAGCAGAGCACAGGGCTGGCTCCCGTATCAGGCTGCCCAGGGTGGTGCAGTCCCCATCCCTGGAGGTATTTAAGAGACTTGTGGATGTGGCGCTAAGGAACATGGTTTAGTGATGGGACTCAGTAGGTCAGGTTGACGGTTGGACCTGATGATCTTGAAGGTCTTTTCCAACCTAGATGGTTGTGTGATTCTAAGTCCCAGTATCATCCCAGAGGCTGATGCTGGAGAGTGCCCCATCCTCACTGAGCTGAAGCCTCAGCAGCCAGCTGGCCTTTAAAAATAGTGTGGAGGGGAAGAGAGAGGCAGGAGCTCTCTGACTTGCATGGCTGTGGGACTGGGAGATGCTTGGTCTTCTAGTCTTCTGTCCAGGGAAGGAAGAGCAGGCTGTCAAGAATAGATCCAGGACGTTGTTCCATGGAAGTAAATCAAATGAACATAAAGTCGTTGCTGAGATACAAAAGATAGGCCTTTTTTATTGAATGAAAATGGGGGGGAGGGGGGAGGTAGAGAAGATGGGCTTTTCAAATGCTCAGTAGCACTTTTTTTGTGGTTCCCAGAAGACTTCAGGGCATGAGAGTGCTCTTCTCCAGGAGTGGAGGAGCACAGATGCAGGACTGTGCTGGCACAGAAAGGCTTTCAGGGCTGTTCTGCAATGCTCTAGGAGATCTCTCACAGCCAGCAGGAACCCTGTGCATGGCAGGACCCGTCACTATTGACTGCTGAAGGTAAATTCACATGAGAAAACTTCCAAGTAAAGGGCTTTCTATGAGATGAGCAACCTTGAGCAGTAGGCTGGGGTGGCAAGCTCCCAACACCAGCCGGGACGTGCCTGGTCATGGCACCAAACCCCACCAATGCCTGTGGTCTTTGAGCAGTGCCTAGACCCCCACCAGCAAGTATCCCAGTCTCTGTGTGATACAAATCACTGCTTGCCAGCCACCCTTTTTTAATGATGTTTATCCTCCTTAGCCAAGGAAACATCTGGGTAAGAAGACATGTTTCTGAGCAGCCCAGCTTGGGAGGTGTGTTGTCCCTGGGCTGCTGACACCATGGGCTGTCCCTAATGCCTCCACGCAGGAAGGAGCAGGGCATGCTAACCCAGAGCAGGCAGCAGCCATGACAGCAACCTCCCCACAGATTACTTTAGTATTTGCAAAACCATCAAGCTTTGGTCAAACTCAGCCAGTACCATACTTTGGTGGGAGTACAATTAAACCAGAATTGCATCCTGCTGGAGATGCCAGTTAACCTATAAATGATTTTTCTGGACCTTGAAAAAATGCAAAACATTGTATGAACACAAGTGTTTGTTATTAAAAGCAGTCCAGTTCACATTTCTCCCACACAGCCAACTTTTTTTCCCCAAAGTATGTAGTCCTCAGCATGCTATTACCACAAAATAGGGAAGTTTAACAGTGGTTAGAGCAAGCTTCCTTGGTTCACTTACAGCCATCCTGGCTCTGGCCCCCTTGTAACAGACAACATGATTTAAATTAGTCAGAAGAAGACATAAACATGAGTTGGATTTTTTATGAAAGGCTGTGTGCATTCCAAGAACTTTTAAGAGCTCTTCTAACACTAACTTTTAAGAGGAACTTTATCACACTGAGATTAAAGGATTAGAATTTAAAAAGAGTTTCTAGACAGGCCCAAAAATTTACAAAAAAGGAAGAAACATCTTGGAAGAAGAAAAGATCTATTGTGAACACAGCAGTGTCTGTTTCTAAAAATTGTACAGGAGAATTATGCTCTGTACAACCTGATAAGATGCTTCTTCCCTTATCCACTGTGATTCGAGAAACGGAAACCATCCAAAATGAATTTCATCTGGCCAGATTAAATGGGCTCGGCAGGAAGTTCTGTTTTCAGTCGCTTACCGGCAGGGATTACACAGCCTGCGTCTTCTCAGCAGACCCTTGTGCACAAGCCTTGATTACCTTACCGCAGGGAGGCTGCTCGCCCCAGCAGTCGCTCTGCCCAAGGGGCACTGTGCGCTTATAATGCATAATAATGAGCAATTACAGCATCGTGAAGCAGCGTTCTTGATAGCTGAATCTGTACTTTATTACTGGGATCAGATAAGGCGCCTAAAGCCTGCCTAGGTGACGGAGATTTTTGCTAATGAAACTCCAGGTAAATCCTGCAAGTGCCTTGAGAAGCCTTCAGGCAAATTTGACTCTGCTCCCGGCACTTCTCTTCTCCCTCTGGGCCTCATTCAGCAAAGCACATAAGTACATAAATACATACCCAAAGCAAAGCAGGTAGGTAATGATAGCTCCTAAAATGTAGTAGCTATCTACACAAAAAGACTAAAAGTCTAAAAGCACAAAGTATTTTTTGTGCTTTTCTGAGGTACCAGTCTTGCCTGTGCCTGGGTGAGAAAGTGTCCTGCGAGTGTAGGAGCTGAGCTCTGGAGAGGTGCGAGAGGCACAGATGCTTTTTGGCCAGGGAGTTTGCATCAAGAGGACTTCACCAGGGCAAGCCTGTGCTCTTGTGGGGTTAAAACACGCTTCTGGCACCTCTCCTGCTTCCAGATCTCTTCTGCTGACCTCTGAGTGATGGAGAAGCAAGCCTTCATTGCATGTGAAGAAAACTTTCAGACGGGAGAAGACTACATCATCCACAGTCAACAGGTAGGTGACTTTCCATGCATGCACAATCCAGCACAGTTGACAGTAGCAGCCAGTTCCTAGGCAGGAACAAGCACCTCTGGACCGTCCCTGGTGAAGGCTTGTCTAACCTCTTGTTAAAGATCTCCAGTGGTGGAGGTTCAGGAACTCCCCGGGCAGCTCCTTCTGCTGCTCTGCCGCTTTATGGTTACAAAAATTTTCCCACTGTCTCATCCAAATGTTGTTTGCAGCAGCTTCAGTCAAGTATGTTTTGCCTGGTGCCACCAGATGGACAGGAGAAACTGCTGCTGTCTTCCCCATCACGTTCAGAGAGCCTGCTGCCAGCTCCACTTGGCTCCATCCTCTCCTCTCTAAGGTAACCTGTCTGCCATCCCCCCGACTCAAATTCCTTAAGCCTCTGCCACGGTTGCCCTTTCTGGACAGTAGCCAGCCTTTCTTAAATTGTTTTTAGCACACAAGCCCAAGCCTCATCAGCAAAGAGCAGAGGAAAACCACAGCCGCTGGCTTCCTACTGACGCAACACATTTCGTCTTCTATCTAGTGTCATCTCATGTTTGGGGGTGCAGCTTGATTTCTGGGGGCATGGGTTGCTGTTTTGCTGCCTGCTTTGTATTTGCACATTTGATCCCCCTTTCCCAAGTTGGGTGTGTTACTGAATTTAATTGATCACACTTTTCCCCTGACTTAGAGATTGCTCTGAGTCCTGCTGCAGCCCTCACACAGGCTTGCAAGCGTCCCTCCTGAGGCTTCATCCCTCCACAAATAGAAGTGCGTCCTCTACTCCTTTGTCTGAAGTGTCAGTGAAAAAAATATTGACTAAAATCTCTGCAAACTTTGTGAAATAATTCATTAGAGAGTGAAGTATTGACAGCTTGCCTTTGGGTACCATTTGTCAAGCAGTTCAGCACCCACCTCGTCATGATTTAATCTTTCACTCTTTCTTAGGCAGTGTATAAGAACATCATCCAGCAGTGGCAAAAACATTTCTGAAGTCAAGATGCAGCACACCAGCTACTCCTTTTCTGCTCATTGGACCAGTTATCCTGTCAAAGAAAGGAGTCACACTGAAGTCACATGGTCTGTTCTGGAAAAATCTACTTTTGATATATTTGCATTTATTCTGCTGGTGCTTATGAAGTCGTGAATAATTCACGCCAGAATCTTTCCGGATACCACAGCAAGCCTGGCTGGCCTGTAATTCTCTTGGTCCACATCCTTCCCCCTTTCCTTCTGTTGTTTGCTCTGTTCCAGCCTGCTGGGATCTCCTCTTCCACCATCGTTGAGCACTCCAAGATAAGTGCCTGCGTTTCAAGGAGCTCTTCAGCTGGTCCCTCACGTACCCTAGGGTGAATGTCATCTATTCCTCCCAGCTTATCTAATTTCTCTAATTTATGCCTTACGTTTAAAACATTTAACTTATCTAAACATTTCAACACTGAGGAAATTACGAGAAAATACCAAATAGCAGTTATTATGTATTGATTTATCAGTCTGCTGACTCAGGAGAAGTAATGGAGCTTTTATGTCTCATTACTTTCAAAGATACTTTCAAGTAGAGAGAGACGTTAGATTTATTAGGTCTAATGTTAATAGTGTGTTTATAACCCCTTTTTGAAAACAACATTTTTGCTACAAAGAAATAATAAAAGATCGAGTTTGAATTCCCTTCTTAGATAGCTCTGACTTTTTCAAAGGATATTCTTTTCGTTTCGTAAGGCCAAAATCTTCTGTATTTTTGCTTTAAAACCAAACTAGTTTTTTAACCTAATGGTAATGGAAGTTCATAATTTTGGTTCTTCCTCAACTCACTCAAATTGTTGCCATGGAAATAATTCTATATGTAGATGGGTCAAGAGAAAATAATCTCTCAGAGAAGATTGCTACTTGAAAAGCACATAAATTATAATAATTTAATCAAAAGCATAAAGTAGTCAATCTAAAAACCTATGCGAGTATAATAATTCAATTCAACTGCCTGATCTTTCTCTCCTATGCATATCTTCTACACAATTGTTAAAAATCCATTACTAATTAATCTGCTAATACGGTTTTCCAGGACACAGCCCAGTTGGCCACTGAAAGTATTCTGCAAAGGAAATGAGAAAGGATTGCTGTTAGATAAAATAAAGAGCGTTGTTCTCACACTTGCTTGTCACTTTGAGATAAATGTGATTTCTCCTGGATATAGAATCCTTTATCTTCTCCCTTTCTGCCCTGCTGTATTGCTGTGGGAAGGCTTGCTACACTTAATCCCTGTCTCAGATGTGAGTTCACATCCATTGTGAGAATTTTATCTGCAGGAACCTGGTCCCAAGCTCAGTGAAGGAAAACAAAACAAAACAAAACAAAAAGAATTTCTGGAAATAAAACATTGTTTTTATGAGGCTAGAAGTGTTTGAAGATACTTCTTGAATAGTAATCAATTTTACTATTGTAGCTTTTTCATGTTAAAGTAAGGAAATCCCACATTAATATCACCAAGGAAAGACCTGATCATTTTAGGGAAACACAAGCCCACCCCAGAAGTTCCAATTTACCTTACTTTTGCCCATCTCACGCATGCTCCTGCGCACACATGTGGTGTACCTGCCACACCAGTGCCTGTGAGCTGTGTTAATGGATATTTTCCTTGGGCCTTCTCCTGAGACATCCCATTGTCCTTCTCATCACCCAGCTCACTCTCTATCTTCTGCACAATGTTTTTTTCCGAAGGCCAGCTACATTTTTATCCAGCGCCCTTCACCAAAGGCTGTTCAAAGTGTTGTGTTCGAAACGAGCAGCAATAAGGCATCGGCAAACATTCTTCCCATTTCAAAGGCAGCTAAAATAAGATGGATTTGTTGTGTGATTTGTTCCTTGCTATTGAGGCCCCTCTGCCGGAAGTGGGGAAAAAATGCAAAGCACTGAATTCCAATTCAATTCATGGAGAATTGAATTTGTGCCATGTCATTTCAGTTTCTGGGATGACCCATGAGCATGCAAGAACAACTTTTGCCTAAAAGCTTTGGAGTGAGGTGAAAGAGAATAAAAGTTGCAAAACACAAAAGGATAAAAATGACAAAAATAAACCCAAGTGTCCTAGGACAGCAGGATTAATAAAAAAGATCCGAAGGCTTATGATTGATGTCACTAACAGAGCAGTGATTTTACGTGCAGGAATGATATGGGGGGAAGTATAAACTAAAAATAATGGAATAGCAGAGTTATTAGACCATTGTTTGTCTGGCTTTAAAGCCGAGAAGGACAGGCTTTTACCTTAACTGGTGATAAAGCTTATAGAGAGAGAGAAGCAGGAAAATAAGGAAGTCTGTAAGATAAATCCTAAAATATCTCCCAGCCTCTCAGTATCGACAAGGCGCTTGGAGCAGACAACATCCGTCCGAGGGTGCAGAGGGAAGCGGGGGCGGGATGGAGGAGGTCCAGCAGGGTTTTTTCCAAGGCCACGCATTGTCAGAGACTCCCCTGAGCCGGGGACAGACTGGGTAAACACAGTCCGAGTAAACAGCCGCCTCAACAGCAAGCCTGCTCAACAGCAGCGGTGTAGAAAATCTCAAAGCTTACAGGAATACACTGGGAAGGGCTGGAGAAGGGAGATTCTTTGGCACCAGAAGGCAGATCCAGCCCTTCTGAAACCTTCTTCATCAGCTCCCCACCCCAATCTCCTCATAGGGAACACCAGGAGTTGCTCCACCTTCCAGTGCAGGTGCCTAAATTTGATAGCATGAATATGGTTTTCCTCTTTGCTTTTCCTTCTTGCACCTATTGGAGGGCAGCCAGAGTGAGTGATGGCTCACAAACATACATTCCACCTCGGGAAAGTGTCCAAATTTAGGAAAAAATTGGGCATGTCTTTCAATCTCACTGAAGTTAATGGAAGCAGACACATGTTTTAAGAGTTTTATATGCATTCCCAAACTGGAGTCAGATTAATTTAGCTGTTGACTTTTTAATCAAACAAAGCATTCCTGAATTAATGAAAAAAGTGATTTATTACTAATAAGAATTTACAGGAGAGTTTCACAGGGTTTTTTTTAAATCATTACTTATTCTCAGATGACAAGTCTGAATATTGATAGTTGGCTTTAATAACAGGTTACCTAAAGGATGCCTTGCTGTTCCTATTCACCAGTTGGCTTTGGCTTTCAAGCAGAATAACAAAAAATAACAGTATAAGAGATGGTATAAGAAATGAATATCAGTAATTCTCTTGTGCTAAAATTCTTAAAACACCTCAGACCTCCGAATAATTCATTGTTACCATCAATCAATTTAATAACCCTGAAGAGCATATATCACAGCTCTTTGAAATAGGTGACGTGGTGGTGATACATCTTCCAAATTGTTCATACGTTCACTTATCTTACTGAACTTTGTCACATAAAATTCACCACTTCAGGTAAGAAGGCAACTTCGTCCCTGGAGGCTTTGGGTTTTTCTTCCTTATTGACCTACCACTGTAAAGACGTCTCATTGTGAAAGAGTACTATTGATTTTCAGAAGCTCTTTGGAAAAGCTGTATCTTGGCTTCATTAAAAATTGAAGTAGGACTATAGCTCTACATCTGGAAGAGGGTTCAGATGGTCTGCATTTAGCCTGCAACTGACTAAAAAAAAATAAGGCAAAACCCCAGCAAAAGGTGTAGGAGTCTAAGTGGGAGCCGGGTTTTTGGTTTTACTTGAGTTTAGATCTGAAGGTTTGAAAATATATCCGCAGCTTCTGCCTCTCTGTGGAGGTACCTGAATTGCACAGGCAGCTCAGGATTTTACCTCAGATATTCTGAAGAACCCAAACTACTCCACTGAGTGCCCAGATACATGAGTTTAACTGAGCTAAGTCCACCTTACACCTAAACCTGCCTCCGTCTGGGAAAGCAGATGTGCCTCAGCTGTAGCAGACACTTCTCTCCGAGGTCATGCTGCCCTTCTTTGATACCTAAAAGACAATTCCTGACCCATGCCTCATTTCGGTGTCTCTTGGGCATGCAGGCTACTTCAAATCCCTGTTTAGGACTCAGCTGTCCTACATATGTGTAGGGTCCCTGGATGTCCCCCAGAATCAAATGTCAGATGTTGCAGCATGCGGCAGAAGTGATGAGCAGCCCATCACCAAGGCATGCTGTTGGATACTCAGTCTGGCCATTTCTACTAATTTTTGGCACCTTCAGGAGTTAGGCAGAGCTTGAGAGACAAGTTCTCAAAAACTTTCAAAAATAAAATAAAAAAAAATCTGGTGTTTAAATTGTTCTGGTGCAGCATCTGGGATTTATGAGAAATCAGTTGAGCTCTGTGTTGGCAACTTGGTCCCTGTGTGACCTGGAGGTTCTTGATATTTATTGTCCTGTCTGATGGATAAGGCCATACCAATGCTACATAAACCTCAGAGGTAAAGAACAAAGTAAAAATCTCAGACAGGATTTCTGAAAGTTTTAAAACTTTTTCCATCAGGCTGTTCCCAGCAGGCAGAAAAATCCTGGCTGAAGAGTAAAGGTTCCTGAAATGAATAGCATAAAAAGATGTCTTTTATTATCTTGCTTCAAAGTACAGATCATGACCATTAAGTTATTCAGGGCTACAAGTTCCAGACCTCCTTTCCCCCCCTTTCATCTAACCAGCAGAGGAAAAGGCCCTAACAACTTCGGCATTTACCACAGCCAACGCATCTTTCTCTGGAACAAAACGTAACCCCTCCCAACACCCCCAGCCCCCTGCCAGCCTTCTTTCAGCATCTGTGCAATGTGCACAGTGACAGGCTTGCTCACCAGCGCTGGTCTGAAGGCCGGAAGCGAGCCTCCACCTGCACAAAGCCATGCCGATGTCACCAATGTCACCACTCGGCCATCTGATGCTAAAAACGGGAGCTCCGGCTGTCCCACGGGACAATGCTGGGAATGGTCCTACCTGCCAGGAAGGGGTGGGAAGCATGCCTGGTCCCTCAAAAAGCAGGGTGTAGGCGTTCCTCTGCTGTCCCACCAGGCAGCCGGGACAGCCCCAGGCTGAAGGACATACCCAGGGAGAGGGCACCCTTGGCGAGGGTGCACAGCCTGCTCCGTGCGGCACGGCCAGGGGATGCCACCGGTGCCATCCAGCCCAAGCACACACGTGCACATCTCTGCTGAGGCTGCCAGGAGTCCCCGGCCCAATCCTGCCCACCGGTACGCAGATGGGATGAAAAGTCCTGGGGTCATTTGCTCCAGGGGGTTGCTCTGCCCATCTTCTGCTGCTTGGCATTCATGGTTATTTTTTTGGAAGTTATCACCTTAAAGCATGGTTCTCTGTGAGGAGTTTGGCTGAAGATGCTGGGCAAAGGTCTCAGAAAGGTGGATCCTGGTCCCACGGGGAGCAAAAAATCCCACATCCCAGCCCTGCTGCTGCTGCCCACAAAAAATATCTTCACCCGTGTGGCAGGCAGGAATGCAGCTGAGGCAAAGCAGCAAATCCAGCCGTGGGGATAGGTAACTCAGTGCTCATCCTCAGCTCCTCTAGTTCTGCTCTGACCAGGCTGAGGGGGACCAGGGGTGTCCTGCTCTGTCCCCTGCCCCTGCTCCTGGAGCACCCCAGGCTTCTCAGCACACTCATTCAGCAAACCGAGGGGTGTTAATGCTCTGGTCGGGCAGGCTCTGGTGAAATGTGGAAGAGTTTCACGCTTTTCACAGCAGCCGACTTTCCACCTTAAATGAGAGTTAATTTGATTCCTTACTTCAGGTAAGACTATAGCCTGTTGGGGACAGCAGCAGGAGGTTACCTATGGAAATGCAGAGAAGCACAGATGAAACATAAACTATCCAATCTAATACATTAACATATTTTTGAGTGATGAATGGCCATTACCTTGCAAACATCTTGCTGCTACACCAGCCTTCTGCAGCAGCAAATATACAAAACGATCTCTTTGCAGGCATCATATTCAGGCTTTTTTTTTTGAGCTCGCTGCATTCATGAGTGGTTCCCAGACCAAGCCATACATCACCATCATACTCACAAGGCTGAGTTAAACGTGTGGCCTTGTGAGATGCTGTGGCCGCTCTCGGGGTGCTTGTCCCCAGGAGGTCACAGGGCTGGTAACACCAGACAGAGGGCCCTGCGCCCGGGCCATCATCTCCCCAAAATGGTGTTGCTCCTTTGCAGCGGTACTGGTGGTCCCATGCCTGCACAAGGCGTTTATAAGCCTTTTCCCCTATCAGCTCTCCCAGACGTGCCCCTGATAAGCCCCACGGGCAGCGAAGGTGCACGTGCAGGCTGGTGGTTGCCTGGCACAGCTTCGCAGTGGCTGCACCCGTGTTTTTATGGCGCGAGGCGGGGAAGCCCAGCTCTCTCGTGGAGAAAAAAGGCAGCGTTCCCATCTGTGTGTGGCCACCGGGCAGCTCACTGGAGACAAAAAGAAAAGCTGTATCAGTGCAACTTTCCCAGACAGACAAGCCATAACTCAGAGAGCCCAAAGCTCCCGCAACAAGCTCTCAGTCGGCTGCTGCAGCCTCCGCTCATTCATTTCCTTCCCTCCCTCTCCGCTGCGTCTTTCATTACCCATTACAAGACCTATTCATGGACATCCTCTGAAAAGTCCTGTTTGTTGGCGACTGCAGCTCTCGCCTTCGCTTCCAGCTACGGGGCATTTTCAGCTGGGGGCCCCGTCCTAGGTAATAAACATCGCTTTGTCCAAACGAAGCCCGGTCGGAGCACCAGCGAACAGCGTCTGTCTGCGAGACAGGGGCTGGGCTAAGGCCGTCTTTTGAGATGTCTTTGTGCCATGTTGCCATAGCTACCCTCCAGCTAAACAGGGAAAAAGCTCCTTTGTCCCAGCCGAAGACCAGCAGACCTATGGAGCCCAGCCTGGAGCCCGGCCTGCCCCAGGCGTGGGGACGGAGCAAGCCTGCGGCTGCGCCCGGAGCCGTGGGGCTGGGCGGACACAGAGGCAGGGGACTGCTGGAGAGCATAGCTTTCACGTGCATATATGTGTTAGTGTGCCTATGCATGTACTCTCTCTATATACAAAGAAGGCTGTTGGTTGGAATGGTGGTGGTTGAGGCAATGGTTTGCCAGCAAAAGGGGTGAAACCTGAAATACAGAAGATTTGAAATAAATCACACAGGAACCTGTCCAGCCCCAGATCCCTTGCAAGGGGACTGCAGCTCCTGACCAAGGCTCCGAGGAAGCTCACAGGCACTGTCGCCTCTCCTGCCTTGGGCTCAGCTGCATCAGTGTTGGCCCCGTATTTCTGCACACATCCAGTTTGCAAAGCCGCCGGTGCCCAGCACGGTGAAGAGCATGTGTCTTTGCAGCCACTGCTGCCCAGGCAGCAAAGCACGGCCACACCAGGTTCATTGGGCAGGCACAGCAGCCAAGGACTTGGGATGGACCACAAAACCCCCATGGAGAAGCAAGGAGACATTGCCTAAATGCAAAATACAAAGGAGATCATCCCACAACTGATTTCGTTGCTTGGTGGTTTTGCCTCGACCAGACCTTTAGCTCGATAAAAGTGATGCTGAGTGTTTTCACACCACACGGGAGTGCTGCAGAATGTCACGGGAAGGGTAAAAGCAAGGTGAGTGACGAGCCCTTGCATCCCATGCTTGATGCTTGTACACATGCACTATAATGCCATGTGCAGACATTATTTTCTTCCTGAGCTCTGGGTTTTGCTTTTGCCTACCATAGACTTCCTAAAGCCACCTTGTTTCTTATGGGTGCTCAAAAAGCAGGGAGAATTTCAGACCTCCTGAGGCCAAGCTATGCAAGCAACACAGGCTGTTTTGGGACTAAATTCACAGGAATTCAGAGAAAAAGGCCTGGACATGTTCAGCACACATTTTGGATGACATGTAAACTGATTTTGAAGGAAGGACTGAAGACACAAAGTAAAAGAAAAGAAATATTATAAAAATATAACAGGGCTTTACCAAGGTCACTTGAGTCAGACTAACTTGATAGCTTTTGGTGATAAGGAAAAAAATATAAAAGAGCAAACAAAGCACTCCACGGGCTTTTTTAGACATGGGAAATGCTTTAGATCTAATCTGTCTGGACTTCAGCAACACTCTTGATAAAAGAGCCACATGGGAAATTATTGTTTGTGTTGGAAGAAGCAGGGACTGGTATTCGAACTGAAGGTCTCTCAGGAAATAGCCGTGCACAAACACAACAGGTTCTTCTGGAAGGAAAATGATGGGAGCAGGGAGACATAAGCGGTGAAATTCCTCAGAGCCAGCTTTAGTTAGTTTTGTTATGGAACAAAAAATAAGCCAGCGCTAATGATATTCGCAGACAATACTGACCTGCCGTGGATATGGCCTGAGAAATTAGGTTGTTTTGCTGTCAGGTGGAGCGCGCCCATCAGCCACCGAGCAGCCACGCCACGCGCTCGCACAAGGCAGCAAATGCTGTCACAGCTTGCACCGGGAGAGACTTCTGAGAGAGCAAAGGCATATTTGTCCTCCTTTACAACCGTTTCTGGCAAAAAGTGCGTGTCATCCTGGTCTCCCTTAGCTCGGGAAAATTCATTCAAACTGGAGCAGGTTGGAGCTGCTGAGATGTTGGAGGCAGCAGCGAGCATGTGCGGTGAGAGGGAATTGAATTAATCTGGCCAGTTCGGTCTGGTAAAGCAACGGCTGAGAGGCAATTCGCTTGCACTGTTAATACATCAAGGAGACAGATAAACACCAAAGAGAAAACCTATGTAAGCTAAAGGCAAATGTTGGCACCAGAACAAATGTGCATCGACCAGCCACAAATAACTTTAGACGGGAAATTAAAAGGAGTTTTCTAATCACTGGAGGAGAGGGCTTCAGTTGCAGCCTTCCAGGAGGAGTGCTGGAGACCTGGTCTGGGAGCTGGTGGCTGCACACATGGGAATACGTGTGTCACGGTGGCTTGTGACAGCAGAGACTGGCCCCACTGAACCATGGGCCCCCAGTCCATTTTCCTCACTTCCTAAATCATTTGTGGGAAAACCTGCTGGTAATGACAACGAGAAGCAATGCTCATACATGTTATTAGAAATTAACGCATGTGAAAAAAATTAAATATAGATTTAAAAAAGGCATTCCATAATGTGTATAATAAACTATACCCTGAAGATGGTTTGGAAGGCAAGAAATTGTGATAATTGCTCTGGCTAATAACTCTGCACATCCAATTTACTGCTTTTATGCTTTTTCCATGCTTGCTTGTCTTAGCTATTAGTAGTATTTCTTTTATTAGACCATTGTTTTTCAGCCTGTGCTCTACAGGTCCTGGAAGGTCTTTGGGCTACCTGCAAGAATTTTTGCAAAAACTAATTAAGAAAAGGAAATCTATTGTCAGGAGCCCCATATTTGCTCTACAGAAGTCTCTATTATAAAACTGACCAAATCCTGCAAACAAAAAGAGGCAGAAAAGCATTGTGATGGGCTGGAAATATTTGGGATGGGAATTCCCATGACGTATGGTCTAAACATACTGAAAATTTATATTAATTTATCACTAACAACATACCCTTCGAATGGAAATATAGCTATATCCTATAAAGGTGGTTGATAGCTAGACATTCCAATACAAGAAATGAGCATTACAGGCATCTTATGCTGGTAGGATTAGCTGAAGCACTTGCACATCTATGTTGATTTAAAAGATAGTGTTATCACTCCCCAACTAGCATAGTTCATGTCCTCTGTAATGTGGCCCAGAGGTGTAGGGCATTGTTTCCATACAAGGATCCATACAAGTCCATGGGTCCGGATGGGATTCATCCCAGGGTGCTTAAAGAGCTGGCTGACGTCATCGCGGGACCTCTCAATTATTTTTCAACGGTCTTGGGAATCTGGAGAGGTCCCAGTGGACTGGAAGGTGGCAAATGTTGTGCCAATTTTCAAGAAGGGCAAGAAAGAAGATCCTAGCAATTACAGGCCTATCAGTCTCACGTCAGTGCCTGGTAAAATTATGGAGAAGATTATCCTGGGAGTTATTGAAGCGCACCTGGGGGACAATGCAGTCATTGGTCCCAGCCAACATGGGTTCACGAGGGGTAGGTCCTGCCTAACAAATTTGATTTCTTTTTATGATAAGATCACCCATCTAGTCAATCAAGGGAAACCAGCTGATGTGATCTTTTTGGACTTCAGCAAAGCTGAATACAGTTTCCCATAGGATCCTGCTGGACAAAATGTCCAGCATACAGCTAGACAAAAACATCATACGATGGGTGAGCAATTGGCTGACGGGCAGGGCTCAAAGGGTTGTGGTAAATGGGGCCACATCAGGCTGGCGGATGGTCACTAGTGGGGTCCCTCAAGGCTCCATTTTAGGGCCAGTCCTCTTCAATGTTTTTATAAACGACTTGGATGTTGGACTAGAAGGAGTTTTGAGCAAATTTGCCGATGACACCAAACTGGGAGGAGTTGTAGACTCGGCTGAGGGTGGAAAGGCCTTGCAGAGAGATCTGGACAGATTGGAGAGCTGGGCAATCACCAACCGCATGAAGTTTAATAAGAGCAAGTGCCGCGTCCTGCACCTGGGACGGGGCAACCCTGGCTATACGTACAGACTGGGCAATGAGACGCTGGAGAGCAGCCCCGCAGAGAGGGATCTGGGGGTTGTGGTTGACAGCAAGTTGAATATGAGCCAGCAGTGTGCCCTGGCAGCCAGGAGGGCCAACCGTATCCTGGGGTGCATCAAGCACGGCATTGCTAGCCGGTCGAGGGAAGTGATTGTCCCGCTCTACTCTGCGCTGGTGCGGCCTCACCTTGAGTACTGTGTGCAGTTCTGGGCACCACAGTACAAAAAGGATGTAAAACTGCTGGAGAGTGTCCAGAGGAGGGCGATGAAGATGGTGAAGGGCCTAGAGGGGAAGACGTATGAGGAGCGGCTGAGGTCACTTGGCCTGTTCAGCCTGGAGAAGAGGAGGCTGAGGGGAGACCTCATCGCAGTCTACAACTTCCTTGCGAGGGGGAGTGGAGGGCCAGGCGCCGACCTATTCTCCTTAATCACCAGTGATAGAACCCGCGGCAATGGTGTCAAGCTGAGGCAGGGGAGGTTTAGGCTAGACATCAGGAAGAGGTTCTTCACTGAGAGGGTGGTTGCACACTGGAACAGGCTCCCCAGTGAAGTAGTCACTGCACCAAGCCTGTCTGAATTTAGGAGGCGTTTGGACTGTGCACTTAGTCACATGGTCTAAAATTTTGGGTAGACCTGTGCAGTGCCAGGAGTTGGACTCGATGATCCTTATGGGTCCCTTCCAACTCCGGATATTCTATGATTCTATGATTCTATAATATATATATATACAGCACACAAAGCCTGCAGTTGGATAGGAAATATATATATCCATATGAGAAAGCAGAGGAGAGTCTTTGCATGTCAGAAGGCAGCAAAAATGAACTGTTTTGCCCTGCGATACCTGCTGTGCTCTCACAGAGGGTAAGTCTCTTAGACAAGGATTTGGGGAGCAGCTGAGAAGCCCCAGCTGTTGCACAGGGGGAGGAATGGAGCAGTGAAGCAGCTGCTCTGCTTCAGCACTTCTTTTGACACTTGCCTTTTAGCCAAGTCACTCAGCCCCCATATGCAATAGCCATAACAGTGCATAGTTTATTTTTTATCTGCTATTTAGTCGTGACCTAATGACCCAAAAGACAAAATCAGCAGCATTATTCATATCCTCCAGTAGAAGCGTCAGGAGCTCTGAGATGTCTCCTGAGGTGCAATTTACAAATCTCTCTTGCTTTTTAGGCATCAGCTTCAAAGTTTGCATACAAATCCAGGGTTATTTGGATCAAACAGTTTGAATCTATTCCCAGTGTTTGCAGTTTGAAGTTGGACGCATGTGTCAATTCCTCCTTCTTTAAAGCTGCCAATTAGTTATAGTTGGTAGTGGAATAGAGAGGGAAAATGAACCAATGTTGCAGGTTTGGGGCTCAAGTGAAGCAGACTGATGTCCCTGCTGTGTCTCAAACAGGGACAAATCATTTAAACTTTTTTTTCCTATACCTTGGGCCACTGTGCAGAAAAATGTGATTAAGGTCATGGGAGGTTCTGGCTACAGTGATGGGAGCCCTACAAACAAATTCCACATCTACAAAGATCTCTTAAGTCATGACTGATTTCAAAGGCATGCAGGCTGCTAATGACTTTGGTAGCTCTTTGGGTGAGAACTTGCATATATACGTTGCATACATTTTTCAGCAGTGTATCTCCACCAGGAAAGGGGTTGCCCCCTCACTGAAGGACAGCAGAGAGGCAAGAGCATTGCCCTGGCCATCCACGTGGGAGCAAAGGACTGCAGCAGCTGTGTACCTTGCACTAGAACAAGTGCTGTTCCGCCACCCCAGTTGGTTGTGGTGAGGTCCTGGAGTCTTAATCTCTGGAGAAACTCAAAAGCCAGCCAGAGATGGCCTTGAGCAACCTGCTGTCACTGACCCTGCTCTGAGCAGGGGCTTGAACTAGATGATCTCCAGGAGCACTTTCCAAACTCAGCCCTTCCTGTGACTCTGTGGTATGTACATATATATATACACACCCTCAGGGCTCAGGTGTACAGCTGAGTTACAGAAGCTCGAAGAACTACCACCCATCAGCTGATGCCAGTGGAGCTCATGCATCCACCTGTGGACATCTGCATGTGCACCGTAGTGTAAAGCTCTTTTACTGAGGTTTAAAATCAGCCTCGGTACTTCTCTCCAGAGACAGGTTGAAAGGGCACACCTGGCCTGCAGCAGCAAGTGGCCGTGGCTCAGCTGACACACAGTAATCTGCAAAGTGATCTGCAAAGCTGAGTGGGTTTCTGAGCCTTGCAGGTAAGTAGCTTCAACTACAGCAACCTGTGTTCACTGGAGCATGGAGATGTGGTGAAGGTTTGGTTAACTTAACCTGATACAGGATCAAATTGATTTAAGAAAACAGGATATAGGCACGTTCTGCCACTTGCTGGAGCATATTTCACTGGTAATTCTTGTGACACTTCCCTAGGCCTTTGTGGGGAAAATGAGCTATGAAATTCTGATGAATAAATAAAACTTTTTAAAGATACAGAGAAAAAATCTTTGACTAATAATACAGTAATGCACGAAGTAGTATTGCCGACAGTAAAAGCTCCTAATTTGGGTCAACTAGTGATTTAAAACAAATAAACAAAAAAGCTCTTCAGGAAGATTGCTCTTTAGCAGTTGCGTACTGGGAGCCAGGCTCACCACTGAGCTCCATCTGC
Organism: Anseranas semipalmata; assembly: GCA_013399115.1. NCBI lineage: Eukaryota > Metazoa > Chordata > Aves > Anseriformes > Anseranatidae > Anseranas > Anseranas semipalmata. Next base: position 120,967 of record VXAA01005069.1, on the reverse strand, counting down.
TTTGCATCACATTGTGACGCAAGCCCAAATCTGAGCATCATGGGACCATGCAGAGCAGCTGGAGTAGACGGGGATGGCTGGTCCAACAAGCCTTCATCAATTCGTAAGAGTGTTAAACATTCAGGAGGCGTTTCTTATGTTTGTTTTGGTTTATTTCTTATGGCTGCTCTTCAGATACTGCAACAATGGCCTCCCAGGTGCCAAATGTGCAGAGCTGTGGGATGGTAGAGCGGTTGACCTGCCCTCTCAGAGGAGGAAGTTTTCTGCTTAGAGGACAGTAAAGAGGGACCCTACTATGGGTTTTCCATAGGTAACCCTGAGATACAGGGCTACCTAGCAGAGAAGACCTGTGTTTGCCATTCATTCCCTTAACTGGAAAAATTCACATCACCTCTCCTTCCCTGGCCACTTTTTGTAGGTCTCGGAGACCAGAAGATCTCTGAGGACAGAATATCTCTTGCCAGACTCATCCAGTGCCTAGACCCCACGGGGTTTGTACTGCAAACAGTAAAGGAAGATGCTTGCTATGAATTTGAGCAGCAGTGCCTGCCTCTAACAAGAAACTTTGCTAGCGCAGTCTGCAGAAAGCCTCTATACATAACCTTCTGGGAAGAGACATTTAGTCAATACACTTGGTGTGGAAAGTAAAATGTAGGTAAGAGCAAGGAATGAGAGCTCTCTTAATCATTGTCATTGATTTTCTGAAATGGCTCGGTGTGTGTTTATAGGAAGGATGAGGTGACATACTATGTTTATTCAGTGTCTGCTTTGGGTGGGAGGAGATGGCCATGCCAATTAAGAAGTTTAATTAAAGCAGCAACCTTTCTGTTCCAGAGGTGGGAGCCTGTCATCTGCCAATTTATTTTCATGAGTAAGTCATTAAAGCAGGAGCTGCTGAGGACTTACTCATCAGCTCAGGCTTGCAGTACATTTTCTCTGGCTGCTGGAAATCATTTTAGATCCAATATTGAGGCCTTTAGGTGAAACTCAAGGATATGAGTCTAAATAGTTCCGAATTACATCTGTGATGTTTTACTGTGTTATTGAAATCTCCCAACAGCAGGGACATGCTGCTGCAGTCTATTGCAAGATTAATATACCTTGGTTTCATATACATGTCACACCCAATACATCTTCAGGAGCACCCAATTCCCATTTTTGTCTTGCTGCTTGCAGTGGTGCTTACCTCTGTTGGTCATGTTGCTGCATCAGAGAGAAGAGATACTCATCGTCTCTAAGCCACAGCTGGTTGACTGTCCATCTGCACGTGACATGATAAGTTCCTCAGTGAACAGATGTGACCAAACTCAGATGGTGCTATGAAGGAGGAATCAGAAGCGACAGCTTATTAATTCTGTATTCAGATGGTCAAGTTCAACTCTGAGAACAGGTTGTTTGAACCATCTCTGGAGGTTACTTCACCTGATTCACTGCCTTGAAGCTAGTAAGTCCTGTCTTAGTTGGTAGAGGAACATTGGTCTGCAACTTAAAGTGTTACCATTTTTATGCAGTGACATGAACTCAAGAGCCATAAAACCTGTTTGGAAGAGATTTGTTAGCACTCTGTGACTGTTCTGCTGCATTCCAAAGTAACTGGGCCATCTGTGCTGAAAGATAAAGCTCATCCACCTAGACTAGGTGAAACCCAAGTCAGCACTTTGGTACTGCTCCTTGTCTCTGTGGGTTCCTCCAACCAACCTGTTTCTTTCTCTATTAGGATAGCCATGGTCATTCCAAAGCCGCCTACAGATGAGTCTTTGGGAAATTTGGAGATGGGATTGATGGGAAGAACCAAACAGCTGAGGTTTTCAAAGCCAATTCAGAGTGGTAACTACACGACTCCTACAAAAATAAATGAGAATTATATGGCTGAATCTTCCAGTCCATTACTGTTCTTCTTCATGACAGCTGTGGCTGGGTCCCTGAGTCTGCTTTGAAAAAATGGTCCAAGTGTCTGGGCTAGTCAGACAGCGGTAGAAAGGCTCTCTGCTGAAGATTGTGTAACACCAGGACTGGAGAGCCAAAATGCAAGCTGATTCAAGCAGGTATAGCTGGAAGCAATGAGGTGAAACTGAAAAAAAAAAAAAAAAAAAGAAGCTGCAGATTAAATGTCAGAACTGCTTTTTCCAGAGCCAAGGTCTATTAGCTTGGAGGACATCGTCCAAAGAGAGTTATGGAATCCCCATTAGCCAGTCCTTTTGAAAGCTTAGCTACACCAATAACATTCAATAATACATTTTTTGGAAGAAGCTCATATTGGCAGAGAAACAGGAGGTGAATTAATAGATCCTTTCTGGCTCTGACTTTTACAACTCTTCACATTGAATCCTAATACAAGAGGTTATCTTTATAGCAGGCAATGAAAGATTTTCCCTGTAGATTACCACTTGAAAAGTACATACTGCACATCTTTAAAGTACAGGACATTTTATACTTTCATTTGATTTGAAGTTAGTGGAGTACTCTACAGCCAGCTTCAAGTTAATATTTTAGCAAGAATCAATGGCATAATTAAACTTTATGGATGTCCCTCATCAACGGTTCCACGTGACCTAGTTTACAACATGGTGGTACTTGGATAAATCATTTTGTATTTATGGATGGCTCATAGAAGGGCGGGATGAGGAGTTAGCCACAAGGGATGATGGAGTAATTACACTGAGTGGTATGGTTTTAAACATAAATGCAATTTGTTAATAGTGCTATGAACCAAAATGTGTTTGACTTAAAGGGACAGCACTGTGTCATTAAAAAGCCCCTCACGATAAGGCCTGGTTTTTGGGTTAGCCAATCTTACACTCCATCTCCAGAAGGGTGTTCCCTCCTTGTTTTATGCCTACACTGGGTCAAGGTGTCAACATTTGAAAAATGACCCAATTGCTAGAACCTCTGAGATGGTTTCTTTTTCCCAGTTGAAACCACGACAGGATGTAGACATCAAATTTAAGTGCCTAGGTAAGGCATCATAACAGATGGCTGTTATGGAGCTGTACATGGAGCCCAGCTTTAGCATGGCTTAGCCCAATGGGAGCTCCCTGGGATGGAGAAAATCCTAGCTAAGACCACCCATACCAAGGCGGGTCTTTGGAGACAGCCTTCCTTGCAACCTGGAAAAGCAGCTGGGTTTGAGGATCTACACAGTTTCTTTGCCAGTGTCAGGGTTTGGGTCAGAGCAAGACAGATCCCCGAGGGGAGGCAATGCCCCAGTAGGATGCAGGCTGTTTTTCTGCCCCCATGTCTCCCTCTCTGCATGGGTAGATTTGAGTCCCAAGAGAATGCAGACTCAGTGCAGCTGGACACTGCACTTTCTCTTCCAGCCCAGCTCCCCAGGTATTTTTGCTAAGGACTAGTCTGCAGTGCAGGCAGAGGCAGTGCTTGATTCCCATGAGAAATAGCCATCCTGCCATGTAATTGTAGAGCAACAGCTTATTCCTGATTAATGGCAGTATAAATTAATTCTGATAAATAGATGAGGAAAAATTAAAAACAAACAAGCTGAACATCACTGGCACAACTCACTGCCTTCTACTGTGACAAATGTGGTGCAGCCCCTGCAAGGTTTTTTCCTCAGTTTACTCTTACTGCTTCATCATTGCTTCCTTTATAGAAAGGTAATGGTTCTGGTGTCTGTTTACCTCCTGATGAGCATCTTTGTTAAGACACAAGTAAATGAAGATTTTCTCTCTGCCTAATACACAACCCTGTATCACCGACACCTTCTGCTCACAGTGCAAGCATTTTCATGGGGTCCCACCAGCAAAACTGCAACTGTAATGGATTGCAAAACAGAGGGGCAGATCACGTCACTGATCTCGAAGCAAGTGAGAAGATGGAAGGTGAAGGAAGAAAAAGGCTGAAAGAAAAAAATGGGGGGAGGAGGGGAGAAAGGGTGAACAATACTATAATTTGCAACACTCAAATAACCATCTCAGTTAATAAAACCTGTAGTGCAGAAGCAAGATTTAACAAATTCCTTGTAAATCTCAAGTGCTCCTTGCACATGTGTGTGTGTCTGGGAGAGAGAGAGGTCTCTAGGCAGTTGCTGGCCAGAGCATAAACACCTCTAAACTGAAGGCTTGCTTGTTTGCTGCTGTTGAAACAGCACACCCCTAGCAGGGAGCAGGTCTGCTGCCTCAAGTCCTCACAGTGTCTGAATAAGAGGCGTGAAAACCACTGAGCTGTGCAGCCGGAGTCCTGTGTAGCATCCTTGAAGATGCAGAGTCCTAATGTTACAAGAGTCAAACAATATCATCAGTATTCCAGTGTTCTTCCTTAATGTGAGCCTTTCTCTCTTTGGGAAAAAGACTGCAGATACTAGTGCTCTGATAAGACAGCTGTGTCCTGGCCCGTGCTGTTTATACCAGTGGCCTGCAGCTTTGCTATAGTGCTTGTCAGTCTTTTGAAAGCCAGAGATAAACTCATTATGAAATGTATCTGAATTTATTTAAGCACAAAATAACCTGGCAGAGGGAGTTTGAGATTTCTCTGACCTTCATCTGGTACATAACTACAAGCCTGGCTGAACGCTAGTATATTTAAATCTGGAGTGCAAACACAGACAGCCTTGCTGTGCTTCCCTTTTAAAGGATTGTTTGGGTTTTGGAAACCCGCCATGGACTGAAAGAAATGTGTTCATTGTGTTTCTGTCCTAACTGCTGCTAATCTGCTCAGAGGAAAGGTGCCCCTTTTTCTGTTTGCTGGAGGTTGCTCAAAGCTCTCTGTAGGGAAAATAGTCACTTAAGAGCTGAGATCCACTTCAAGAGGCACTTTGCCAAACAAAACGCATCACTACTGTCATGCCAGGGACCCTCTCACTTTGCACGTCTTTAAGCATCCAGAAGGGACTTAATTACAGCGTGGCTCATATTCTGTTGGGGAGGTTGCAAATGTTCTTGGCTGGAATTTTTTGTTTCATCAAAAAAGATTTTCCTTACCTCCTCATGAAACTGAACACTCCCTGACAGCTTTAAAGCACAAGGTTAGTGGCCGTGCTTTCTGCCACACAAATACTTCAGTTTCATCTCCAAATATTTCTTGTTCATTTGGAAATATGTTGAGATTACAACCTGTTTCCAAGGACAACCAGGTCCCCAGTGGCAGTTTTACAGGCTCCTCCAAACAATGATGTTCGGTGTCGCACAACACTGAATACGAGAAAGAAAATAAAAGCCCATAAGGTGTCTAAAATCCCCAACCTTGAAGTGCTGTGGTTGGTTTCAGAAAAGCCAGGTACTGAGTAGATGTGTGGCTGGAGCTTCCTTTACCCGAACTTCTGGTCTCTGGCTACATACTTGAGTGTTTCCTTGGGTGACGGCACAGGGAGCTTTGTCCCACCACTGCTCTAAACTGCTCCTCTGCTAATTCAGTAATTAGCTCTGTCCCACCACTGCTCCCTCCTGACACCTCAGCTCTTGCTCAGGATCCCCCAAAACGTGGACACCATTTGCCACAGTGTTATTAGGATGGTGCATCCCATCGGGAGCATGTCACTTGTGAAGCTGAGAAGGATGCTGGTGGCTGCACCTCACTCCTGCAGCAGTGCCTGACCCAAGGTGTGACCAGGAGGAAATGCTAACTGTTACCTGGCTGATAGCCTGGTGGCATGAAGTGATGGGCTCATGGCAGTCCTTGCTGATGAACCCAGCAAATGTTTTCCCTACAAACAGGGTGGTCTCACTCCAGACTGCTCTTATGCTAATTCAGTAGTTAGGTCTTCCTCTTTGGCCATCCTCTTCAGTGCTACCTGGACAACATGGAGAAGACAGCTCTGTGAGAGCAGTTTGCTAAGCCACCACCCTGGCTAGTGAGAACTTGTTCTTGGGTGACATCCTGGATGGAAAGGGGAAAACAATCAAAACCATCACCCATCCTTTGGCTTGTCTGGTGTTCAAATGGAGTGCAGACGTACTGAGAAAGGGATCATTTCCAGTGCAGTGATTTTTTCTGAGATTTCAAAAAGAAATCTCAAAATAGCTTGTCATAGTGAAACAGTTGCCTGAGATGTGGCATTTGCAGAGTAATCTTTGCTCTGAATAAAGGAAAACAGAGTCCTGAACCCATTCTCTCATTTTCTGAGAGAACAGTGTGAACATTCACTCGGGAGTGACTGACTACCAAGCTTACTGCGGACCTAAAAATCTTTATTTGACAAAAACTAATGTATTTCCATTAAAACCTTCCATTTTGAAAGGCTGATATGTAACATTTAAAAAAAAAAAAGAGTTGAAAAATTCTCAAATAGTTCCATTTTGGATCTTCTCTCTTCCAAATATCAGGCTGCTGTGATAAAACTGGAAGTCTCTTGGTATAATTTGTAATGTCTTAGACGCCTCTGGTTTAGAACAAAAAGCATTCCTTGAGATTAAATAGAAGCACTTTGTCAATGTTTTGGAGTTTCCACTCAGTGAATACAAGGATTAGTTCAATGATCCAGCCAGCTCAGCTCATTGCCAATAAGAACATTATAAATACAATACTAAGAAGACTTTTTTTTTCAACTTTTGACCTCAAGGTAGCAATTGCAGTAAAGCATGAATACAGCTGGACAAAGCTTGCAATGGTGGCCTGAATTATTTCCAGCTGATATGTGTGTTTGTTTGTAATATCTCTGGTGGGGATGTATTAAGCAGAAGAGTTGACCTTTGTCAAGTGATGATAATGTTTAGCACTTCCTCTTGGGAGAGCTCAAGAAACAGGTTAGGTAAACACTGTACAGATTGCAGACGAAATGGCATGTTTGCTGAGGGGCCCTTAAACTGGTGATGCACAAGCAGTCTGGATAAACTGGTCTCTTCTGAAACAACAGCCTTTACTCGAGGCAAATGTGAAATTGCTTCTTCTAGATGAGTTAAAGGCACCGGCAAAAATGATGTTATTGGGTTAGTCTTTAGGAACAAATGCAAATGCTGCTGAATTCCAGCTGACTCCCGTTAGCCTGGGCAGACTGCAAAGAGCAGGTAAATGACACAAATGGTTGATGAGTCAGGGAAGTATTTTTCATGTGATTTTGAGGAGGTCAAAAATGCATTTTTCCCAAGTGGGCCATTCCACTGTACTTTGCTGTTTGCCAAACATTTCCATCAGATTATTTTTATCTAACCTTTTTTTTTTTTTCTATTCAAAACTGTTGGATGTGAGGCTCAGCATGTCTGGAACATGAAGGTTGTGTTAACCCTTTGCTACCAGAACACAGGAACAAGCCACGTAAGCTGCTTGTGATGGGGCAAGATGGAAGTTTTGACATATCCACATGGGATGATGATTCCTGGTTTGTACAGTTATTATCAGTGCTTAGAGTAGGTCTCAGCTAAGACCAAGATCCATGAAGTTCTGTACACCCATATAACGCCAATGAGCTTCAACAGCAAAGAGGGTCCATCCTTGCGTGTTCCATGTTCCACAGCTGGAAGAACTTGATCTGAAGATGGACAGTGTGAGAACGTGTGGCTGTGGTGGGAAGAGACCCATGGGAAGCTCATGGCAGTTGGGCTTGGGCTGAGAGCAGTGGGAGAGAAGGATGAAAGGGGAGTGGAGACATGGGAAGAAATGTCCAGGATTGGGGGAGGAAAGCTGGGTCTTGGAGGCAGATGGAAGACTTGCTGAGTGTGTATAATGGACAGGGGAGGGAGATGTCTGGAGGTCAGGGCAGAGGAATGGTACAAATGAGGAACCAAAGTGATGGGACTGAGGCTGGCTGGAGAAAAGTGTGGAACACAAGGATATAGGATGTTTTGGACAGGACCAAAGCTCCTCAGACGTGACACAAGGGGTTTGCCCCCAGTCCTGAGCCCATACACCTCAGAGTGCCTGTCCCTTGCAGGTACCCCAAAACAGTGCAGGCTTTAACCAAAACCAGACACATCAGAGTTGAGGGAGTAAACCAAGAGCTTCATCCCTAGCTGGTCGCCCCCAGCCTCACCAATCACCTGGCTGTAGCCTCCCAGTGAAGGACAATACCCGACTCAGTGCAGTTTAAACCCACTCCTTTATGGTTATGAGTTTACTTAAAGTTCATTTATTTACATAAATGCATTTTTTCAATTCATTTCTGAGGTTATGTTCTTATTTAAACTCACTCCAAAAGGGTGCAGGAGCTGTCAGACAGTTACCAGGAGAGGCAATTTACTGCTCCCTCCCCTGACACTGGCTACCGGCTGAGCCATCCTCAGCTTGAAGTCAAACACATGGGGTAAGCCCACGCCGAAGGGCAGGTGGATGGAGCTGCACTTTTCCTGCATCACGCACATGCCTGCGATACGTGGAATCAGCTGGGGCTGACGGCACTTAACACGTTAGGCGGGCAGGAAAGCCACTAGCAGCATGTCCTTGACACAAGCAGCTCACCTCCATGGTTATCACGGAGCCCCAGCCTCACCAGATCTGAGGCTCAGATGTGGAATTGGAATCGGTTGGGCTTTCCCTATGGGAATGTGTGTGCGTGGAGGGGGGAGCAGGATCTCAGCCTGCTCAGCACATGCATTATTGATTGTGAGCAGGGAGGTTTTATGTGCCAGATGGGGGGATGTGAAGCTAAGGAAAAGGGATATTTCTTTTACTGTGGTTACCGCTTTCGCATGGATGTCGATCCAGCAGAAATATTGCGATGGGTTTATAAATTATGGGTGTCCAAAAGGAAGAACTGGTAAAACCTCCCTTTGTCCTCGTGGCAGTGTTTGTTACATGAAGATAGATTGGTTGCTCCTTTTGACGTGAGCGATGAGGCCAGAATTTTCTCTCATTATAATTGATCATGTAGCGTACAATGGGAGAAGACACTTCCCCAGCAGATCTGTATTCCTCGTCTGCAGCGCCGCAATCTGTTATTACCTATGAGAGTGTGTAAGGAGAAGCTCTGAGCCTGAGCCGCTCCGCAGCCTGTGCACCCCTATCAGGCAGCTCCCTGGGCTACCCAGACCTCTGGCACGCAAAGGTCAGCTTCACCATTGTATCACTGCGGATATTTTTGTGCAGCCTGTTTATCTTCAGTCCCCAGGCCATTAATAAACATCCTCCTTCAAATACTTTGGACATCTGGAATATGGCTTCCTTGTCTTCTGAGACAATGATATCCTTTTAGGCTGGTAAGGGAAGGATGAAGAGTTGTGGTAAAGATCCCCTTCTTTGGAAAAACACAGTCTAAATCATCTTCTCTTTTACTCCAATGAATTCATCCATCAGTTGGGATTCCAGTCTACAGGAATATTTACACAGGAATCTTTCACGTATATACACAGCCCCACAGGTATCATCTCCCTGTCGCCATCACTGCAAAATGTGGAATTTGCAGCCTGAGTGCAGGCAGAGTTGTTTAGAAAAAAAAAAAAAAAAAAGTGACATAGTGACATCTGCCCCTATTATACAAGGCTAATTACTGATATATTTGCAGCAGGACAATGAGTCTGGTAATTTTCAATTCTCTTTACTTTCTTTAATACTTACTTAAACAACAACAAAAGTCTTTTACTTTTTTATTTTTTAAATGAAAAATAACCAACAGATGCAGTTCTTCATTCAATAGGTAGAAGGAACACAAAATGGCGTTGTGGGCTTGTTCTGCTCACGGGGGTCAGCTGCAGGGCTCTGAGAGTGGAATTTGTCTCACCTGTCTTGTACTTCGACTTGAAAATGAGCCAAATCCTGGAAGCGTCTTTTTCTCTGTAAGGACCAGATAGGGGATTTATGCTTCCTAGTTCAGACAGGCATCAAGATTTAGGAGAAATGAATCCCACCTCTAACGGCTGCAACATGATGTGATCTGAGCCCCACAATCCCCTTGGTGCTTTTAATGGACCTGCTCTTGCATGTTGCCATGCTGCAGCATCCGTTGTGACCAGTGGGGTGGTGGGACACAGTTCTGGGTGCTTTAAACCCTACCTTGTCCACAGCATCATAGAATCATAGAATGGTTTGTGTTGGAAGGGACCTTAAAGACCATCTAATTCCAATCCCCCTGCCATGGGCAGGGACACCTTGCACTAGAACAGGTTGCTCAAAGCCCCATCCAGCCTGGCCTTGAACCTGCCCCAGGGATGGGGCATCCACAGCTTCTCTGGGCAACTTGTTCCAGTGCCTCACCACCCTCAGAGTAAAGAATTTCCTCCTAATATCTAATCTAAATCTACCCTCTTTTAGTTTAGAACCATTACCCCTTGTCCTATCTCTACACTCCCTGACACAGAGTGCTTCCCCAGGGAGGGTACAGCTCTCTCAGCTGACTGTCAAGCAACCCTTAGGATACATGACTTGTTGGATCAGCCACTCCTGTTGGGCTTGACTTTGCAGGGAAGGTCACAACATTTAACTCAGATGGAGATACCGTAAAACAGTCCCAGGATTTGCAGCCAGAAGTTGGGTCTCAGTCTTTTGTCCAGCACCATGTTGAGGAGGAGGAAAACCCCTGTGCGTGTGTGCAACCCAATGGGTTGGGCATCCCAACAATCACAGATTGAGCAGGCATGGATCTATCTTCAACATTGCACCTCGTTTTCTACTATAGTGGTTTTTGCTAGGAACATTTTAATGAGGCCTTGTTAGAAACAATGAGTGGGCTGGCTGGACACAAACGTGTGTGTGGCCACGCACCACACTGAGGACATATCCACAACTTCTGCTTAGGAAATGGTACTCAGACCACCACTGAAGGGTGGGCTGTGAGGGCTTGCAGCTGCCCCTGAAATCCTGAACTGCCTATGCAGCACTAGCAGCTAGCGGTGCACCTGGCTAATCATTGATTGATCATTCCATAGCACTTGATAAACGATGAGGATTGAAACCTCTGAGTGCACGCTCTGCAAACATCTGCCCTGATATAGTTTCTTGATGTTCTGGTGCAAATGGAAAAGCCTTTGGGCTTGCGTATCTCAGCAGGAGGCAGTGGTCTGTAGCTCCATCCATCCATCCTAGCCTCTCATCCCTCCCAGCCTCACTGCCAGAGGCCACCACCACCTCAGCTTTGCCAGACTCCTTTGCCACAGCTGTTAAAAATGACCCAAATTTAACTAACCCCGTTAACCTCACAGAGAGGGACTGCTCTGTGATCCCCACATAGGAGAAATTCCTGGAGAAGCTGAAGGAAATCTTGGCTGGATCAGAAATATGGCATTTCTTCTCACATCTTTTTGCCAGATCACATCTTTGTTTACTGTCTCCAAACCAGAGACACGCTCATGAAAATTATTTGCTGACTTGCTAATAATGCCAGTGGGGCTTGACTAATTCCCCTAGCCTGTAGGAATGGTAATTTTGAGAGTTCAGTGTTTTGAAATGTCCCCTCTTTGTCTGGCTATCTGTGCCCCCAAAGTCATAGACTTGTCCTTGAAAAGCGTGCAAATAAATCCAGATCATGCTTGCTCAGGGGAATCAGCTGATCCCAGTCTAAAATGGTCAGGAAAGTTCTTGTGCTAAAATGCACAAACACCCCAAAACATGCCTGGGTGGTGCTCCTCATGGCCCCAAAGACACTGGGAGATGCTGAAGCAAATAAGCCATGGGCAGGAGCTCCCTCCATGAAGTCCAGCCTGTGCTGGGGTCCACACAAGAGGGAAGAGAGTGGGTGCAGCCCGGCCTCCTCCTCTCCCACCATGCACCCTGGTCTGCACCTTTCCTTGAGGAGCAATCTCTCCTGGGGTCTGCTTCTGGCTTCAGCGTTCCCTTCAGAGTGAGAGGTGCAATTTCAGCCTGTCCCTAACGCGTGCTGCCAGACCGGGAACACAGCAGTGGGAAAGAACTTCCAGGAGACACTCTGGTTTTCTGTGCATGTATATCCTAATGCATGTTTGAGTAGAAAAGTCAGCTCCATCACCTCTGTGTGACTAGAAAACTTTGTATTGTTTCTGTGATGTTTCATTTGCTGTGATCTGGGGTTGTCGGGGATTTATCTCAGCTCCTAATGTGTTTAGAATGAGATAACTCTTGGCACGCTCTTTTCCAATTACCTAGACAGGATCTATCACTCTAGAGATGGCAAATGAAATGCAGGACCCAAATAAAGAGTATACATTTCCATGGCATTCATATAAGAAAAGCAATTTGGCAGATGATGCATTTGTTTTTAGTGTTCCAAACTATTGCAGGCATCATGGATCAAGGTTTGCTGAGCAAAATTACATTTGCTGGTGACTGCTCGGGTATGTTTGAAACAGATGAGTTTGCTTTGGCTTGCTAGGGAGCAGGTCTTCTTTATACAGAGATGTATCATCAAGGCACACAATTTATGGTCTTTTGGTGGTTGTGTTCCACAAAGGTTTTGAGCCTTGGGGAAATGCACAACTCCCTGGTAACCTGATTCTCTGCAGAAATCAATACCCCTCCCTCTTTCAGATCAGGCACTTAAACAGAGGTCTTGCTCATTTGCTCTCCTTAAGGATCGCAGGGTGCCCCTCTCGAGAGTTTCTCCATTAACTAAGGGCTCTCGGTCAGGCTCCAGCCCCGCGATCCTGCACTGTGTCAGTGGCTCTGTGATGCTGCCCCGAGCAGCTTCACGCACTGCAAAGATGCTGCAACACCCCCAGCACCGTGGAGCTGCATTTCCCTTGCCAGGGATAGAGGACTTTCTGTGACAAGTTTCCATGGGATTAAAGCATCAGAGAAAACTGGCCTGAAAGGGAATTCAAGAGGTCACAGCACAGATCCCTCACCCCAAGACAGGATCAAGAGTATTGAAGCTAATCCTGACAGGTGCTGCTCTAATCTGTCCTTAAAAAAGACAGTGATGTGAAGACTACACAGCTTCCCTTGGACATTCATCTCAATGCTTCATTATTTGTAGGTTGAGAAAGTTTTCAGTCTAACTGAAATCCTTTTGCTGCAGCTTGAGTCCATCACCTTTGACCCCTTTCCAGACACAAGGACAGACTATTCCCTTCCTTTCTGCAGGCACTGTTACCTTGTTTCAAACTTTCATAGAATCACAGAACCATAGAATCATAGAATCATAGAATATCCCGAGTTGGAAGGGACCCATAAGGATCATTGAGTCCAACTCCTGGCACTGCACAGGTCTACCCAAAATTTTAGACCATGTGACTAAGTGCACAGTCCAAACGCCTCCTAAATTCAGACAGGCTTGGTGCAGTGACTACTTCACTGGGGAGCCTGTTCCAGTGTGCAACCACCCTCTCAGTGAAGAACCTCTTCCTGATGTCTAGCCTAAACCTCCCCTGCCTCAGCTTGACACCATTGCCGCGGGTTCTATCACTGGTGATTAAGGAGAATAGGTCGGCGCCTGGCCCTCCACTCCCCCTCGCAAGGAAGTTGTAGACTGCGATGAGGTCTCCCCTCAGCCTCCTCTTCTCCAGGCTGAACAGGCCAAGTGACCTCAGCCGCTCCTCATACGTCTTCCCCTCCAGGCCCTTCACCATCTTCGTCGCCCTCCTCTGGACACTCTCCAGCAGTTTCACATCCTTTTTGTACTGTGGTGCCCAGAACTGCACACAGTACTCAAGGTGAGGCCGCACCAGCGCAGAGCAGAGCGGGACAATCACTTCCCTCGACCGGCTAGCAATGCCGTGCATGATGCACCCCAGGATACGGTTGGCCCTCCTGGCTGCCAGGGCACACTGCTGGCTCATATTCAACTTGCTGTCAACCACAACCCCCAGATCCCTCTCTGCAGGGCTGCTCTCCAGCGTCTCATTGCCCAGTCTGTACGTATAGCCAGGGTTGCCCCGTCCCAGGTGCAGGACGCGGCACTTGCTCTTATTAAACTTCATGCGGTTGGTGATTGCCCAGCTCTCCAATCTGTCCAGATCTCTCTGCAAGGCCTTTCCACCCTCAGCCGAGTCTACAACTCCTCCCAGTTTGGTCTCATCTTACCCCAGAAGTCATCTGTCCCCTAGACTGATGTCCCCGCAGTCCTTTAACTCCACAAATCTGGTCTGCTGGACCTCGAAACATTCCTGCTGCTTCTTTCAGAAGCCCATCCAGTTGCTCTACTTCCTTCTTCAAGCGCAGTGACCAAACCCCATATGAGGCTCCAGCCAAGTCCTGACCAAAGACAGTGCTCACTGGGGCCAGTGCCTGAAGAATCAGGTGACCAAGGGATGACACCATACAAAGTTGTTACCATCATCAAGAAGGAGCATGCTGCCTGCAGGCTGATGGCTGCTACAGACCTGAATAAATACCCTCAGCATGTAAGTCATGGATACAGTTCTAAGGATCAATTGGCTGTTGCTGCTGGGGCATCCCTCACTTTGCTCATTAGGGGTTCACATTTAACAAATTAAAACATGCACTAAGGCATCTGAGATTGTGGCTAAGCCACGGGAAGTCGGCTAATATCATTTTTGCGGATGTTATATTGAACTGACTAGGCTGAGAAACACAAACCGGTCTTTGGGGACTCTGAAATGTCACTTTGCCTCTCTGCCTTGGTACTCCCTTCCAGCTCCAAACCAAAAGGAAGCATTATTTTCTGGACATACTAACATTGGCTAATAATGAGAAACCCATGCTACTAGGTGACTCATACAAGGGAAACATAAGAGCAAAAAGTAAGTCAGTTCAGGGAACAGATCCAACAGAAGACAACTTTTTTCCTGGTGTAGTCAACCAGATCTGTCCCCTGCTGGTAAAGCTGTTTGACCCTACAGTGTCACAGGCTACCTGGTGGGAATGAGTGCCCAGAGCCAGGGGAGGGACGGTTGTGATTTCCTGCCCCTTTTAATAATGACTGTAATTTATGATAATTAAGTTTTTCAAATTTGGGTGATTGCCAATCAAATCACCTACTGTCTCCTCTGAATCCTTTGACATACCATTGGAAAATGGGGAGTACATTTCTACAGGGGACACAAGCATCTCCCCCCACTCCTTTACAGTGTGCTGGACATCTGCATACAGAAATGTGTTCAACATACAGAGGCACAGCAAGATTTCCTTTCTGTTTTCAGAGGATTAGAGGATCTAAAGGTCCAGGTTATTTCATTTATTTAAAAAAAAAAAAAAAATCAGGCCAATTTTCTGAGGCATACGCAAAACAAGAAAATAAAAGTACAGGGCCTGAAAAAAAGTAATTTTTCATAGATGCCTTTTTTCAATTGTAGAGCAGCTGAGGCCTCAGAGTAGGCAAAATTTCCCTTTAAGAATCTGAATGCTAATATGTTTAAACACAAAAGAACCCTCATCACTGTGCTTGTTAAACTTCAGTCTTGACTACTCCAGTGTAATGAATTTATTAAGCCCTGACAGAATTAATTGCATTAAAAGCACAGGCTCCATGCTGTCTGCCTATATAATAATTGCCATTTCATTTTGCTGGGTTAGGCTGTTCATGGACTTTTTCTTGCTAAATTGTTACCTTCTTATATAGCCTACAAAAAAAAAAAAAAAAAAAAAAAAAAAAAAAGGCAGCACATTTTTGGTGGAACGCATCAGGTATCTATCAGCATGGAAAATTAATTATCCTTTTTTAAACAGTGACTGCCAATAATTTAAGTGCTGAAGCCCTTTAAATGCTGACTCTGTGCTTAGGTTTCACATGACTCCCTTGGCCCTGCTGCTTTGAAAGGTTGGATAACAGCCAACGGAGAGGCTTCTCCTTTCCAGTGCTTGGGCATGTGCCCCAGTCAGGATTTCCATCCACAGTGGGGCGGGATCCAGTCAGCAGCCCTCCCATCTTTGCAAAAGAAAGGATGAAAACTCAGCTGTAGGGCTCAGGTGTGGACTTTGGCATGATGAGGTGCCATGGCATCAGCTGAGGGATGCTCTGCAGTGTGCTGACCCTAAGAAGGGCAGATGCAACATGAAGTTTCCCCAGTGGGTAATCTACACATCTAGAACTTCAGCCTGCAACTCCTGCATCACCCTAGGGCTGTCTGAGCTCCATCAGTGCCTCACGTTTTAAATTCTGAGTTTCTACAGCATCCATAAGGAAGCTGGCCCAAGAGGCATTCAGGTCTTGACTTGGTCAAGCACATGGATGTGTAACTTGTACCTTAGCCCAGCCAAGGTCTGTGAGCTCCTTGACTCCCGGATCCCATGAGAGTGCTCCAAGCACCCTCAGCACTCAGCAAACAGATGCAAGTGCAATTACACTCTTTCCATGGTGAGCTGGCGGTGCTCAGCTTGAGGCCAGCTCAGATGGCAGCACTTGCAGAAGCACTTGGAGACCCAGGCTCTGTGCTCCAGGGACTTAAATCCACACTTCATCTCCTCAGGAGAGTGCTCTGAGCACCAGGGAATGGGGCATAAAATGAATGCTGGTGAGTAAGGATCAGGACCAAGGCATGCTCCACACCTTGGGAGAAATGGGTGAGGTATTAGGAGAAGGGGAGGGTGACCGAAACGCGGTGAGGTCTCACCAACCCCTTTCCTGCCACCTGACACTGTCACCTGTCCCCCCTTTCCCTGTGTAGGGACCAAACCAGGGCCAGGACAGCCTCTTTCGCTGGCTGGGCGCTATTTCCATTTCCAGAGCCACTCCAGGAGATACAATGAAGTATTAAAATCTTAGTGTAGACGGGATTGTTTTAAATAGTTAATCAGCTTAGGACAAGACTATGAGGGAGAAGGGAGTTGCAGGTAACACCTGCTAACACAACAACAGGCCTTGCTGACACCTTAAAAACACACATTTCCTCAGGGCTTTGACTGACAAACTTTTGTTAGTCTCATTCATGCCGTTAAGACATCAAAGCTACATCTAAAGAGCAAACAAAACAGTGCCAGGGCATGTTTTCTGTTCCTTCGGGCAGCTGTCTTGGTCTAGTCATGTCCAGACCACTGAACCCTGCTGGCCTCCAAAACGGACAGGTGGTCCTGGGCTCGTGCTGAACCTGAGGTGCTGGGAGTTGTTTGAAAATGACAAGTTAACCTCAGATAAACCTGATCCAGGACTTTCTAGCAATTTTAGAGTACAGCTGGTGCAGTTGCAGTGCCCAGGCTGGGGGCCTGATACTGCAATTTACTGGTCATCTTCCGCACACCTCGGGCATGGAGTTTGGGATCTTATGCAAACCCATTCTCACCACCACTTCAAGAGGAGAGGCCATGGCATAGCCCAGACCCTGGCTCACATCCCTCTGTGGACAACAGAGACATCTTGGCCTGTGGCTCCAGTACTTGTCAGCCAAAGCATGTCCGACTGAGGACATTGCCGAGCTAGCACAGGTGGTGGATCACTAACAGCCACTTCCTTGCAGCCTCTCCTGGGCTGAAGCCCACCCTAGCATGGCCAGGCTGCTTCTTGTCCAGAACAAGCCTTACTGTGAAACTACAGTGTGCTGTGTAGACACAACCCTTGACGCTCCTTTCTGCTGCTAGAAAAGCTGAAAGAGGCCTTCGGTATAACCAAATCATGGCTTATGTTCTATGTTTTGTTTTTTTTCCACAGCAAACTCATCCTGGCAGCAGCCCCTGCCAGAGAAACACAGTGTTTTATAGTGTGATAATCTGCTCCTCCTAACCAACCCACTTGGGACTGATTCTGTTATTGTCTTTTCTTTGAACATGTCTATCCTCGCGTTTGACCAACACGTGAAGCAGGTAAGCACACCTTTAAAGGTATTGTACATTTCCTGGCAGAAACCACCTCCAAACAAGCAATGTTTTTTCAGTGACTCAGGAAAGAAGGCCATTCACTTTAGGTCTCTAAAAATAATCTTGACCACTCCATGCCTCTGCTCGCTGACTGCTCTAACTCTTGCAGCGGACGTGTTTGCAGGGTGTGGTACAACGTGCCTCTCCCCCAGCACCTGGTGTGCACCAGGGCAAAGTACCAACGCGCTGGCTGGCTTCCATTTCCCACTCCTGCAAAAGCGAGTGAGGCCCTGGTCATGACATTTGTCTTTGCTGCTGCCTCACTGCACTTTCCTTCATGATTCAGCCCTAGACTACGAAATGAGTCTTGTGCAGGAGTGGTAGAACATACAGTAATTAAAAGGGGACGATGGTCTGTTATAACTGGAGGGACCAAGCAAAGGGTTGCCTTAGCTACAGCAGCAACACAGTGTCAAAGAGCACTGGAACAAATGATCTTCCGATCTTTCCCTTACTTTGGGTTGGTTTGTTTCTCTCCTTAAGTTGCTTCACTACGTATTGCTTAGCAACTTTTAGTCTTATGCTCAGACATTGCACAACTACACGTATGTTGGCATATGATTGTTATCTAAGTGCTGGAAACCTATATTCAAGCAAAGATATTTCTCGGGAGTAGCAAGAACATCACAAGTAGCTCACACATCAGTGGCCGTGTGTTCCTCACAAGCATCACAAGCTGGTCTGTGGTGTTTCTGAGAGAGAAATGAACATTTCTTATTTCTTTGGGTATATGTCCTTTTTCGCTGAGAGCCCTGGAATAACATCCTTTTTGTAGTCTAGCTTATGCATTTAGCTTGGTCTAAGGGAAAACATGGATTTTCTGCCCTTTGGTTGTTTATTAGTATCCAAAATTCACATCGAAAAAATGAAAATCTTGCAATTTAGCGTCCAAGAAAATGTCTAAAAGCATTGCTACATTAGTGGAGCATTTCATTTAAACATTGAGTGTTGGACTGATCTCACTTGGCTTTAAATACTTAACAGTGTAGATATCAAAATCTGAGCCAATTTCCATGCTCTCCTCATACAATATAAAGAGAGAAATAGGTATGTTTATGTTGCAGTTCACCAGATCTATTTCAGACCCCTATTTTTGGACAGCCTATTTCTCTCCACTGACTGTAAGATGAGTCTAGACAACTGGGACTACATTCAGCAACATATTCATAGTAGTCTAGCAACCTTGTGGACTCACTGGTGTATCCCTGCTAGCTTCTACCTGCTACTCCAAAACGGTCTTTGGAAGGTCTTGTGTCAGTTTTGTGTTGGTGTCTCAGATGGGCCAGAATTCCTCAAATGGCACCAGGCAGCTATTAATATGCAGCTGAATCCCTGGTTCAGGCTGTGGTTGCTCAGAATATACACTGACCAGCTGATCTCTCTTTGTGTCTGACCACAACATTCAAACAGTCCCAAGGCTGAAATGTTTGTTGCAGTTGGTGACATGACTGTCACCTCCAAATAATGATCTGCTTTGAGTCAGGCTCAACATTCAGCTTCATTTTCCCTTGGTGGCTGTCATGGTCTTGGCTGGGATAGAGTTAATTTTCTTTGTAGAGGCTCATATGATGCTCTGGATTTTTGATTAAAATAGTGGTGATAACACGCTGATGTTTTCAGTTCTTGCAGAGCAGTGCTTACTCAGAGCCAAGGACGTTTCTGCTTCTCGTGCTGTCAGCGAGGAGGCTGGGGGTGCACAGCGAGCTGGGAGGGGACACAGCCAGGACAGCTGACCCAAACTGGCCAAAGGGATATTCCATATGGTGCCTTGATCAGCAATAAAACTGGGGGAAAGAAGGAGGAAGTTGGGGGGGACGTTTGGAGTGACGATGTTTGTCTTCCCAAGGAACCATAACACGTGATGAGCCCTGGTTTCCTGGAGGTGGCTGAACACCTGCCTGCCAATGGGAAGCAGTGAATGCATTCCTTGTTTTGCTTTGCTTGCACGTGTGGCTTTTGCGTTCCCTAGTAAACTGTCCTTATCTCAACCCATGAGTTCTCGCACTTTTACCTTTCCGATTCTCTCCCCCATCCCTCTGGGGGGGTTGGGGGTGAGCGAGCGGCTGTGTGGTGCTGAGCTGCCTGCTGGGGTTACACCACAATAGTGGCACACTGCTTTATGGGAGTTATAGTTTATGAGACTGCATTTGAATTTGGCTTCAGTTTCCAGCCACTGCTTCTTGTCATGTCCTTCTCCATTATGTTTAAAAAGCTCTTTAACATTTTAACCTTTTTATTGACTGTAACTGAGTTGACACTCAATCTTATTTTCCTATATAAAATCAGACTGATCACTTTAACTCTCTAACCATATTTTTCTAGGTCTCTAATGTCTTTATTTGCTTTTTCTGAATATTGGCTCCACTTTGCCAACTCTTAAGAAACGTATATGCTAAGATGCAGGCTTCCTTCTATTAGATATCTCAAAGGCAAACATCTAAGTCTGACTGTATCATTCGAGGCAGCTTTCAGTTGGTGGAGAGAAACAAGCCTCTCCGTATGGCTGTGCATCTGGCTTGAACCTTTATTTCTGTATGCAATGAACCCCCTTCTGGAGAAGTCTGTATCAGTAGTAAGGGCACCTGTGCACAGAAAGGCAGCCAGGAGAAACACGGCAGCTGAGGGGCAGTGAGCCCTGGCAGGAGGGGGACTCTGGGTGCAGATCCCCCCATCAGTCAGCCTCCAGCAGGGAATTAACAGGAAACCCCAGCAGAGGCTGGAGCCCAAAATACTTACATGGTCAGGGTAAATGTGGTCAGGTAAACTGAGGTAGTTTCCTCAGTGATGTGAGTTGATGTCTCTAAAACTGTAGTTCAATGGGACAATAAATCTGGATTTGGGGAGTGTTTGTACTGGACCCAAAATGTGCAAAGTGCCAGCAAGGTCCAAACGCATTCTGCCAGCTTTTCCTGCCAAAGCTTGTTGATATTTAACTTCAGCAGCCCATCTAAAGCTGCCTTGCATCCTCCAGTTAACCTGGTCATGTGCTCACAGATGCACCAGAGCCAGCTGTGCTCATGCTGATGCTACCAGTCAAGAAGCCAAGCCAAAGTTCAATGCTGCACCACTTCCTACACCAGGAGTTCTTAATTGCCGTCTGGAGGTGACGATCTTGGCTGACTGTCTCTGGCATGTAGGGAGCAGGGCCACCTGCCCCAGCCACCCCCCCGAGGTGTGTGGTGTGGCTGCATCTTTCCACATGTATTTCTATTGCTCAACCTGCACCCATCTGCCTCCAGTACTGCTTGCGGACATGCAGAGCCCAGGAGAGCAGGAGTGAACAATGTGAGAGCCGGCCAACATGCCATTTATACTGGTTTTGCCCTTGTTGCATATATAGAAATGAATGGAAACCATGCCACCATGGATAGCACATGTAAAATGAAGTAATCACTGATCCCAGGGAGCAGTTAGAGAGGTTCACCTCCCTTCCCTTCCCTGCTTCTTTGTTCAACACAGTCCTTACTAATAAGGAGAGTGATGCTGGCTCTTGGGGTGCTAGAATATCCTACTCTTACCACCTGTGTTAGGTTTCTGGACACCATGAAGACATGGTACATACAGCATTAGCACTTTGGGGGCTGAAAATAATGTTGTGACTGATGCTGGTGGTGCAACAGGATGATAATTTTGCTTTCTGCATGTTTTAGTTATAGTGTCTCTGTTTGCTATCACAGAGGAAAATACCAATTACCCCCTGTCGGGAAGATAGATTACTTGATGTTGTGTCACTCTACCACTGGTAGCAGGATAACACAAACTCATCTCCAGAGGTCTACAAATAGCTGTCAGAGAATGACTTTCAGTTGCTACTAACCCGCACCAACTCCAAAGTCATGACCTGGAGGCAAAAAGACTGGGTCATATTACAAATCCCTTCAGCTTTCAGATGTGCCTTCATTTGTTCTCTAGCACCAAAAGGTTTAGTTAATAGAGATTATCACTTTTCATGGAACCTCTCATTTGTGAAAAAATTGGTCTGGAGACCAATTTCCAAGAGGATTTTTTCCCATGACATATTTTAGCACTCTCCCTACCAGTATTTTTTCTTCTGTTTTAAAGCTTCAGGAATGAAATCTAACCATTCATTACAAAAGTAATCTTCCTTAATTGAAAACTGATATTTCTACATGGAAAACAAAGCATATAGAAAAAAAAAAATTGGTAATGCATCTTCAAAGAGCTAGACTTCAAAGCTAAAAAGAATCAGTTGTAATGTGGTGTCAGGATTTCTAGATTCCCCTCAGATTCTCACATCTCATTTTGGTTACTTTTTATGTTGCAGTTGAGCTGAAACATTCATTCCTTGTTTCTGAGTTTTATCTTCATATCTGTCCATCTTCAGTTTCTGGGGTCAGATTTGCCTCTCATTTATTCTGTTGTATGGAAAAGTCTCACTGAAACTGCTGAGATTAT
>VXAA01005069.1:79326-98967 GCA_013399115.1 Anseranas semipalmata | reverse complement strand
AAAGGTGAAGCATTAGATGCCCCATCTGTATGAAGTTATTTGATATGTTACCGTGGTGGCAGGCAGACTCTGGTCACGGTCATGATGTTTTTGCAGTAGTAAAACTGTGATCAGAATCTGCCTGTGATAAGTTTAGCATACAAGGTACTTGCTCACAGTAATAACTTTTGGTGGCACTTATGTCTTGCAGGCACAAGAGAGGGCCACTAAGAGATGGAAAATCAGAAATTTTGCCTCCAAATAACCAAGCAGTTTACAAGTAAGCAGATTTTACGTTACAGAAAGAGAATGTAATATATGTAATATGGTGTGTTTCCACTTGGCAAATCTAGATGAAAAAAATATATATATATTGGATTTTTCATTATATTGACAGCTAACCAGACTGAGGGTTTATGAAAGTATGCTGCTGCTTTGGTAGGAGCAGCTGGAAAATAGCTCTGATATGGATGGGAAGAGCCATGTGTCAGCATCAAAGTAATAGCAAAAGTTCACCCAGGAAGCACTTTGGGTTTAGCAAAGACATTGCTTGATCTCACAATCCTATCCCCAGTGATTTTAATAATCACCAAACAGCAAGAGAAAAGCTTAATCCTTCCATCAGCACAAATCCACTAGAGGGAAACCAATTTAGGGAAATCTCTGAAGAGGCAAATGAGCCAGCCTTTTCCTGTATGGCCTGTGAGAAGAGCTGGAGTCACTGCCAAAAAAATACCATCATGTTTCAAGAAGGCTGAGAAGGAAGCTCAGAACCAAATGTCAATCAGCAACCACAGTCTCTGCAGAGGAAACCCCAACAGCACCCAAGCAGTGACCACTTACAGGCAGTGAAGGCAGCAGAAACAGACCTGAGCACCTCCAAGACATTCAGTAGGATTCATTACTCTTAACTTGGCATGTCTACAATATAAATGTCTATTCCTGGTCCCATCACCCTGCTTTCCTTCTGTAGCTTGGCTATCTGCAGTGTTAGACCATGCCAGATGCCAGAGAGGTCCCCAGCATTATTTTTGCCATTGGCTACCAATTCCTCTCCCAAAGACCTGGTGGGCTCAGTCAGGGTGGCAGCAGTCAACCTGTGGCATCCTCACTACTTCTGAGGGCAAAAGCATCTCCTGTCACTCCTTCTCCTTCATCTTCAGTGCCAGATAACAGGCCCTGGCATTGTAGTTTTCAAATGCAGATGTAGCCTGGACATCTACATCAGTGCTAGTCACTCAGGTTCCCTTTTTAGCCAATGGAAATAAACAGGCACTTTCACGGTGCAGTCAGAGCCATTACAGACTTTAGGATAAGGAGAAATGAATCCTGAGGTGCCTGTATTTCTCTGTTGACTATAAAAACAGTCTAGACACTTAGCTCATAGGCAGAAATTTACAGTGTGAACATCTGGAGTTGGTCGGACAAATCCCACCTCTCCTGTCAAACATTTAAAAATTTCTTCCGTAAAGACACCATTACTGAGGACTGCATCTGTAGCACACTTGCAGACAAAGAGATTTCCCCTTATTTGTTTACCAAATGTTTCAAGTAGAAATTTACCTCTCTAAACTAGAGAACAAAAAAAGAGGACTGTAGCAGGGGTTGTTATGAAAGTGCTTAGTTAAATACACTACTTAATTTAGAGAACATGCAAAATTTAGTCAGATAAATGGAAATGTTTTTTGAGGTTAACATAATCTGCTATGGAAAATTGTTGCAAGTGTTGCTCCCTGAGAAAGAGACCAGTTTCTCAAAACCTGTGTTGGTAGGATAGTCTCTGCCTGACAGCCTAGGTGACCTAATGGATCTTTTCCATCTGACGTGAAATTGGAGTGACACAAATAAAAACTGTCTGATCCAATATAAAACCTGCCCATAAAAAGTTAACTTATCAAAAATGATGTGAGCATGACTGAGTCATTGCACCGAATTTATATCAGGTCAACATTTGCATGTGTGTCTGCAGTGTTTCTGGTAAGACACGTGCTTGCTGCTGTTCCTTGTTCTCTGGACTGCTTCCACGGAAAAGCTCAATGATTCAATGAGGGAAAAATTAGACCAACAAACCATTTGAAAATCCCATCCTTAATCCTATTTTAAATGTACAAAGTGACATGAAGTTTAGCCTCACACACAAATGAAAACCTTGAGTGTTGTTGATATCTGGGTTTAAATAAGTGTGGCTAAGCTAATGCTGCCCTGTATATGTTCATCCTCACACCTTTATTCATTGCAGACAGCACTTTGAGCGTACGTGTGGCCGAAATCTTCCTTGCATGCTGAGTATGGACATGACTCACAAATGATAGTGTTTTGTAACTTGAAGCTTCTTCCCCCTGATGAATAATTTGCAGCAGAGTTTCTTTTATGAGGAGATAGTAAAATATTTATGCAGCTCATGAACCATGGCAGGAATGGACTTGATTTCCTTGACTGTGGTCTGCCTTCACGAGTGGTGGAGCTGGGGATGGGAGGTTCCCCTCGCTTCCACCAGCCCGGGGAGGGTATGGTGCCATTGACCATGAGCCACCTGCTCTGATACAACCTCGTGTCAGCTGGTCATTGCGGTAGGGCCACCCACACCTGCGCTGTGGACTTCTTCCCACATAACATAACCATACGTGACAGAGCCCGTGGCCCTCAAGGCTGCGAGGTCGGAGCACTGTTTATTTTCTGAGTGTAAGGGATTAACGGCAGATGAGTGCTACTTCTGGGTTCCTGGATGACCTCATCGAGGTCCCCGTTAGATGGTGTTTGGTTCTTCGCTGGCACAAGCAGTCATCAAGTGTCTTGTTTTCTTTCCAAATGCAGGAAATCTCCCACCTCAGGATTCACTCAGCAGGATGGATGATTCACCCCGAGCTCCACCATCCCTTCCTCCAACTCCAGCTGAGGACTCTAAATAGAAAATTGCCTCAGACAGATTGTGCACCAGGGAAACCCTTTTCTGACCCAGAAAACACTCTCTGCACAGTTTCTGTTTCATTGTCAGGGGCACAGACTTCCTGCACTCCATGCCCCCCTCCCCGGCCTCTGGCCACCTGACGTCAGCATGACCTTGCATGCCTGGCATGCTTGAAATTGTTGGGGCTTAGCTGGGAAACAGAAGGGATTTGGGGAAACAAGAGTAAGATATGGTTTTCTTTCTTAAAGGAGGAATTTGCTTCCGGACACCACTTTGTTATGCGCTGGATGTGTTTACTCCCCACTTCACCATGGCTCATTCAGCCACTCAGGGTGACGCATTCCCTCAAGCAGATGTTTCCTGCCTGGATCCTGCTCTGTAGGATCTAGCAAGGTAGAAGATGTCCCAATAAAAATGTGACTGCTTGGTTTCAAGCTGAGGTGTCTGTGAAATGTCTACAGATAAGATACCACTGTGCCTACCCTATTTTTAGGACAAGAGCATAGCCATGAAGTCATTCCAGGCCAGGTGGCCTCAGGATTATGACAGAGTCCCCTGTCCATTTTATTTACGAGAGCAGAGGTAATCTTGCGGAATCTCTGAATGAAGTTATGCAGCCCCTGGCTTCAGGCATCTGTTCAGCTCCAGGATAGCACACCGGCTCTGTGACAGCAGGGGACTAGTGACACCTTGGATAGACTCAGCCTTGGAGTAGCAAATACAAGACAAGCCAGAGGACCTATAGTTTGAGTCTCAAAGGCAGCCAGGCACCTCTCACTGAGCTGGGCAGTGACCCCTAGGCCCACCTAAGGTTTTCTATACACGGTTTTCTCTTAATGCCCAAAAAGCCAGATCAGTGTGAAAAAAAGGCCCATAGGATCCTTGCCCCAACATCCTTTGCAGCTTGCAGACCAGGAGAGCTGCAGGAGCTCTGCCTGCTAAACACCACCTCTCCTCTGAAGCAAGGACCTGTAGGGAGAGCTCCTGGGCCCTTCTCTACCAGGCTGTCTGGTATTGTAGGCAAGGGACCCCAGACCTGTCCTGCTGGAAGATGTCCCACTCCACATGCTGCAGTTTAACACACACCTGGCTGGAGGGAGGCGCAGGGGCTTGTGGATAGATGTCCACAAACTCGCCCAAGACCCTGGGGGGTATGAGGGACACCTGAGTTATGTCAGAGGAAAGGGTAATGCTTCTAGAGAAGAGATGGAAAAGGACTAATTCAGACTGGCCTACAGGCCAGGGGTTAAGAACAGTGCTTTGGAAAATGAGGGAAGCAGATTCACATTGCCACCTTGTTGGCCACCACGTCCTGGGAGCAGGGGGTCTGACCAGCAGTGTGTCAGCAGGACACAGCCAAGCAAGAGTCTTAGTTGCTCCTGTATT
Organism: Anseranas semipalmata; assembly: GCA_013399115.1. Taxonomy (NCBI): domain Eukaryota; kingdom Metazoa; phylum Chordata; class Aves; order Anseriformes; family Anseranatidae; genus Anseranas; species Anseranas semipalmata. Next base: position 94,694 of record VXAA01005069.1, on the reverse strand, counting down.
ATGAATATCTTCCATGAATGCAAATTTCTAACACAATAGCATGCATATGAAAAACAGTCTTGGCATGAAGGTGTGGGAAACAGCTTGGTTTAGCTCTGACTCTGTGTCCTCTGCAGCCAGCAACAATGAAAGCCCAGTTACAGCCCTGGCAGCGACAGTGATGGGGAAGACCAAAGGACAAATACATCTGCAAGAAACAGGCACTGATCCAGACCAGAGAATGGTCTGCAATAATAATTCCACAAGGCATTTTTTTTTCAGGTGCTAACCAGGCAGAGCGATGGCTGGAGAGACACAGAGGTAGGTCTAGCAAAGGCCCTGGCCCCAAGCAGAAGTTTCTTGGAGTCTGCTGGACCTCAGCCCTGGAGAACTTTATTTCAAGATGATTGTGCACAGAGAGAGCAGCTTAAAGGATGACTGCTGTTCTGCTTTTCCAACCAGGTTTGCAAAGAGAAGTCTAATCTCTTAGATTAATTGAGCAAAATCCTCAGCCCATCATGGGTGCAGCAATGCTGTTGCGATCGCACAGGTGGCAAACAGGTGGCACATTTTTGTGTCCTGGTTGTTTGCTCCGATCCATGCCCTGCTTTTCCTCCCACTGCCTCTTTCCATCCTGTGTCTCCCTTTTTCACTTTCCTCCTCCACCACTGGTGAAAGTGTTGTGGAATAGGCTGATACTCGTGGCTCTCACGTGGTTTGTGCTGCCTGAGTGTCATCCTCCTTTTGTCAGCCCTTCGCAGACATTTCGGCTCTGAGTCATCAGTGAGGACCTGTCCAAACAGTCACTGACAGCACAGTAGGGACTCACACTCAGGTAGTGCCAAGGAAATATGAGTATTAGCTTGGATAATCAGAATTAGGAAATAAACCATTGGGCAAGAGATGACCGAGACAATATTTTCCACGCAAGCAATGTTTCCACCATCGGTTTCTCCGATAAACAGCAGGAATTGCTTCCAAACAGATTGCAGGGCACAGGTCAACAAAAATGATCTGTTTGCAGTTACTGCTGTCAAAACAGTATACGTACGTAGATCTCAAACAGCCTTGTGATCTGTGGCTATCTTTTCTTGTTAACCATCAGATAGCATGTTTGTTTTCCAGCTGAGAACTGAAATGGCTTCTGAAATCATGCCACTGTGCAGAGGACAAGTCCCAGCTCCTGGGCGCGCTGTTTGTGATTAAACCGATGTCCCCCCTGCCACCGTGCACAGCCAGCTCTGCCACCAGGTGCAGCGTATGGAGCTGCCCGCTCCCCTTCCCTCTCTGCTCCAACTAGAGTCTCTGCCTGTCACCAGAGAGACAGGATAATTTGGGGAAAATCTGGGGGAACCAAAGTGCAATTTTGGGAGGTAGGGGAAGGGGGACCCTCTATGACTAATTAAGCTGATGACACCATGATATTAATATGCATGCTAATTGTGTGCCATGCCACAGGTTGCAGTGCAGGATAGCCATGCAGGGACAACAGCAAGATGGATTTTAAAGGTGAACTGCTGCGGGAACCCTGGTCTCCTGGCTGGCACCAGACACCTACACAACACTATGCTCCTATTCCCAACTTGAATGCTTACTGCCAGCACTCTGTCTGCCCAAATCGTGTTATTGCACAACCACTGACGCCATCTGGTACGGCAACATGACACAAGGTGACGTTAATGCACTGGGATACATCAGGGATGTAAGAAGGAAGGGGACAAGATGCTGTTCGCATGTCAAAGATAACATCTGAAGACGCAAGAACACCAGCTTGGCCATCCTATTGTGCACCGAGGTGTCCGCAGGCCCAGGGAAGAAGTGCAGCACCCAGCCTTGCCTTTCATCACCCTGCTGTGGCAGCATGGCAAGTCCCAGGTGGGAAGATGGTTTGTGCTCACTCTCCTGGCTTGCTGGTACAGCAAGGACATTTCACCCTATTTCACCTCCTCAGATATCACTGGGGATGGAGCCTGGTCCAGCTCTGCTGGCTTCTGCATGCCCAGCAAGTCAAAGGCAAGGCTGTTAATTGTGGTAGATTTATTGTGTCCCTTTTACTAAATTTCAAATAAAAAATCATATTTATATGCAAAATATGTTCCCGTTTTGGAAAGGGCTTGTTACAGGTCTAGTTGGCATACCTCAAATTTGATTTCTTCTGATGAGATAAGGGTGTTCTTGGAGGAGAGATGATTGTACAGGGAGGATGCTACGGGATGTCTGAGGCGATCAGTCTTTAACTGCTCCATCTGTAGCCACAGGCATATCCCTTAACGTCCTGCTGGGTGACTTCCCAGCCCACAAATAGCTATAACAGTAACATTATCCTCTCCTATGTTCTACTTACCTTGTCTATGTAGATTGTAGGCTGTGTAATGCTATGTATTTCCTCATGACAAACACAAAAGGAGTGATGTATTATGCTCCTAGCAAAGTCTGTAATGTAAGGAAATATGAATAATCTTGTGATTTGAGAAACTCAAGATATGTAGGTTCAGGCAAGGGGAGCAGCAACCCAACCTGCACCAGCTCTCTTCTCCCCAAGATGAACCTAACAACCTCTGCCCCTCTGGGTGCCAGTGCTGATTGCTTGATTTGTGCAATTAATTTCCCATTCATCATATCTTTTCTATCTTGACTGTAACTTCAAGTTGGAAGCAAAATTTGGTACAGGTATGAAAAAAAAAAAAAATGAGGACAACTTCTCTGCTTGCATAAATCTACTCTGCTGAACTGAAGCGGAATATACCTCCATATACCAGCCAAATTGCTGGCCCCTAACATCAATATTTATTAATTTCTGTACCAGGAATGCTAACAGCTGGTTTCAATGTGGTGAAAAACAAATATTGATCTGTTTGCTTAAAAGTCAGATTAGGCTGTGTCCATAGGTAAATATTCCTTCTAGCAAGTGGAGGAGAGGTTGATTCCCCTTCCCCCTTCCCAAAGGCAGACAAACCAAATTGAAGAAAAAAATCAATTTGATATCTAGTGAGTTTTTAATTAAGGAGGTACCAAACCTGAGGGAAACAGAATCCCTGGGGAGCTGTCAAGTCACTCTCTTGGCTGAGACATACAATTCTGCAGCAGGGAGCATGGTTTGTAAGGACAACCACCCATTAGTTCCTCTACTCCTTCTGAGCAAGGAGAAAATGCTCTGGGGGAGAAAAAAATAAAAATAAAAAATAAAACCTCTTCATGAGCAGAGGCAAAGGTGCTTAAAGCCCAGCTGAGCGCACACACACCTCATATTTTAGTTTCTTGTTTGCCCTTCAGCTCTGCTGCTTCAAGGCGATCACTCCCAGCACTGGCACATCCTCCTCTTCCTCCCAGGATGTCCTGCACGGAGATAAAGGAGACAGGAGAGCTGTGACCAATGGCACAGGTGGGCTTTGCATGTCTCCATCACAGTCCCTTGTGTCTGCACAGAGCAAGCTCAACCCAGCAGGAGCCAACCCATTTGCCGAGCTCTCAGAGTGCTCCAATGGTTGCTGGAGGGAAAGGTTACTCAGGAATTGGTCAAATATGAAATCTGGCCAGGTGATAGCTACCTACTTATTGTGCTTCGTGCTGATTTTAAGTTGCTGCTCAGCTCCAACCCAGCGTAAGGTGTCTTCAGACATGACGCCATGCACTTCCCTTCCCACCTCCTAGGAACAGGGGAGATTTCAGCCCCTTGGCTTCCTGAGGAGGCAACTCCCAGCTCCCAGGGGCTGAAGGAAACCTCTCCATCGTGCTCCTTGGTCACAGAGAAGGCTCACTCGGCATCTCAGTCCCTTATCACAGCAGCTGGCGGTGGATGGGCAGGCAGGACACACCCACACTTTGAACCCACCCCATCAGGGGCTGTTTCATCCCACCTGACAGATGAAAGGCTGAATTAGCATCTGAGCATGCACTTCCAGGGAGTGCAACTAGTTTAGATAGGCTGCTAAATATCTCAGCAGCCTTCAGCTAGCAACAGCAGGTAGCAAGCCACACTTGCGCAGGTCTTATCTGCAACTAAAATAATCCTCTTGCTTGTATTCTGCTTATTTTCCTTTCCAGTGCGGAGAACTGCCAAAATTGGAGGTAAATTCATAGGCTCAATTTAGTTATGCCCAGGGACTAAATCCAGCTCTGCTCCTCTCCATGCTCCTGCTGCTCCAGGGGGAAGGCTGCACAGCCCCGATGGTCCTACTGGCTTCTTCCTGTATTGCCAAGACTGAAAACTAGTCAAAACACAAGTACTGCTTTTGTAATTCTCAAGGAAAGCAATTGAAGAATGTTTCATCTTCTTCTCCTCTCCGAGCAATGCTTGTGGTGTCTTGTTTTAACCTATAAATGTGCTAGTGTGGATTGGGTTTGGCTTCATAGAGCACCTAGCACACTGGGGACCTAGTCCAAGACAGAAACAATTAGGGCATAACCCAAATAAGCAGCATCTTTAATTACGTACTTCCCCTGGCTGCTCCATCTCTGCCTGTAGAGAGCTGCACTTAACCTAGGACTAGACTGAGATGAGCAAAGGGTTATTTCTTTCACCATCATGTGAGGAAAGATGTTAATTTCTCCTGTGGAGGCTATCTCAGTATGTACCAACTCATTCCGCATCTCCCAGAGCACATATTATCTTACAAGTTCACATTAAAAGAAGGTTAATGGGGGAAGCAGGCACTGACAGTTATTTTCAGTCTCCCAGACTGATTCACTTCATTGCCATAATTCAGCTCGTGCAAAGTTCCATGTAACAGCAATACCTAAGTAAACTAGCTGTTCTTTTCTTTCTTTCTTTCTTTCTTTCTTTCTGTTTTTTTTTTTTCTTTCAGCAAATCTTTTTCTTTCTTGACCCTTCTCTGGATGAACTTTCTCTTGAATAAACAGCAACATCTGGAATTCAGCAAAACACACCATAAAGGGAATAATATGTCCACAGCAGTTTTGCTGAAAAGGACAAACCCATTTATTACTCAAACGAAAAGTTACGATTGCTAAATGTCAGATGAAATTAAAAAAAAAAAAAAGAAGAAGAAGAAAAATTGAATCCTCTCTACATGTCCTTTGTGTCCTTGCCAGCTCAGTGTGTGCACGAAGCTGTCCCTCTGTTACCGCTGCTCTGTCTTTCTTTCTGGTTTTGTTGAAAGTCTGTGAGCACTTGCTAATTGCTGATGCACACGATCAATTTGGTTACCTTTATAGCGGGGTAGCGTTGCAGGCAGGTATCTGCTCTTCTGCTCAGATAAGGAAAATCCACCAGACAGGGTGTCTGTGATCAGGCCATGCCATGACTGTCACCACGCCGTGTTCTCACGGTCCTGTATTTTGCATGGGCTGAAGACCACACCGTGGGTCTCTGGGGCTGCTGGGAACAGATGAGGATACCCAGCTAGTGGAGTTAGGGGGGCTATGAGCAGCATCTGGAAGTGAAAGAGGTGCGCAGTTCAGAAGAGGAATGGAAAGTGTCATCTCACCCTCCCTCCTCCCAGATGAGTAGCTCAGGGATGCTCCGGGAGCAGCAGCACCATCCCACGTGTTCTGTGATGGTGACGGCATGGGGCAGCTGATCCCTGAGTTCAGCACATAACCAGACCTAATCCCTTCCCGTTGTTTTGCTTTGTGGTGAGCCACTCCTGCCTTCTGGTCCAAACCCACTTTCTTTGGAGCACAAGTTGAGGTCATGAAGTCACAGCTCCCATCAATCATCAGAAACAGAATTAGATTTTCAGCTAGTTGGGCAACTTCTGTCTTAGAAGACTGCTCCAAGAGGTAAAGTGCTGCCAGCCTGGAGAATAAACATCACTTCAAGGAGTGGCTCTCTGTGCATTTTATTTTGTACAAGGAAGACATTTGCATCTTTGTAGCACAAAAATAAAATCAGGAATTGGGTTGGTTCTTACAAGGCTGGGGTGGGCCCAGCTTCAACCCCTGCTTCTTCCACACAGCATTTCATATGTGATCACAGGTGTATCTTTTACAGCCAGACCCACCAAGAGGCAAGAACCCCTCAGGCCTACTGACATGGCTGTACCTGGGATCAGACAGGTAACTTGTAAGGGCATGTGTCTCTTTAATGACAACAGTAAGTTCATAATCATGTACTATAGGTTGCATCTCTCCTAGAAAGCTAAACAAAGCTGTGCCATTAAGCTGCTGGGACATTATTTTGACCTAAGCCAACCTATATCTCCTAAACAACTCTTCACCCCAGCTCAGCAGTTAATGTGAGGCAGAGGCTGAATGGCCAGGGACCACAGGCAAGTTAACTGTGGATGTTGCCCATGGAGCCAGCAGCAGGGCATTTCTCCGCCTCCTCCTCCTCCTTCTCCTCCTCCTCCTCTTCCTCCTCCTCCTCCTCCTCCTCCTTGTCCTCCTTTTTACAGCATTTTAACTCTTTAAGGACTTCTGGGATCAGAAATGAAAACCGAACTGTACTGCTTGAAGCATATTGTCAAAGCTAGAATAAAGTCTCCCATTGCAGTGTAAACCCCTATCATCCTCAACAATGTTAACGTTAAATACTTAACCCGAATCTTTTGAGATGTTTATTTGAATTTTGAGATTTAAATTTTGAAGTTTGTAAGGATACATAAAATATATGAGAGAGAAACAAAGGAACGTGCATATAGCTGCAAGTTCAGAGGCACTGAGAGCATCTCTGGTACATAGAATATCCCAAGTTGGAAGGAACCCACAAGGATCATTGAGTCCATATGTAGATAAGAACAGATTTGCATGGAACAAGCTGTCAGGCCACTGTACCTGACCATCATCTGCTTTTCTTCACTTTTGGCAGTGCAAGTTGCAGATAACCCCCCCGTGGAAATCCACACAAGTGTCTCTGGGTCCAACCAGAAGGCAGGCTGCACCTCTGTCCCAGGGTCCTTTTCTAACGCAGAAATATAATTGCTGTTTGAGCCCCCACTCCGTCTGGTAAGGAATGACAGTGAAGCCTCCCTGGTCCCTCTGACAGATGAAAATACACAAAAGAGGAACATCTATGAGCACAGGGGGCTGCCTGGGAGCCATAGTGAGCATCCCTCTTCCCCCAGCAGTGCAACCTACCCTCCGGCATGCAGAATGTCTGTGGAAACTCGCAAGATCGCTGCTTCAAGTGGCCCCTCTGATCATCAGCTTGCCCACCTCAAAAGCACTGGTCTGCATGGACAGCCCAGATCTGGGCCACCAAGCTGGTGCCTGTGGCCTTCTGCTGCCTTTTGCTTGTCCTTTCATGGAAGCAGTGATGTAGAGTCTCTTACCACTTGTGAAACCAAAACCTAAACAGATTCCAGCCAATTTAATGCATTAGTGGGCAACTTTTGGGGTAAGCAGCGTTATAGTTTATGTAAATAAGTGAGTAGTTTTTCCTGTTTCCTCTCCTTTCCCATAGAGAAAAGAGAGGTTACATCCGTACTAATAAATTACTCCTGAAGGTCCAGGTTTGCAGATTCACAGCCCAAAACTTGATCACATGTGCTGTTAAGCTGGTAGCGCTGCCATAGCAGGGTTGGGGTCTGGGCCACCAGCACCTCCCTAGCAATCTCTGGGAGCAGATAAGGATTTAACAGAAGCCAGAGGCTGTCCCAGCCACCCGTTTGATTGCGGCCAGCCTGGAGGTGTGGAGAGGACACCACCAGCTGCCTGAGGCCTGGGAACTGCTCCTGGCTACATTTAAGTTCACTGGTATGGACATACCCTAAGCATCTGCATTTCTGTCCCTGGGATAGCTGTGACCTGAGAGCAGCCCTGCCAGGCAGAAATGACAAGCTCACATGGTTCTGAGTTATACCAGAAGAAAGCATCACCTTAGACCAGAGGTAACTAAACTGATGCTAAATACCATGTAGCCCTCACTGTGAGCAGGAACTGCTTAATAGCATGGGTACCACATCGGTTAACCACCACAATCCTGTCGCCTTGGAGTACGTACTATTATTTTAGTGACACATGGGTATGTCTCTAGCAGATATCATTTCCTGCTACAGGCAGGCCTGAGGTCTCAGCAGTGGGTGCAAGGGGTGGCCGCTGTCCTGGGGGCGTCCCCACCTGCTACCTGCCCTTGGGAACAAGTGCCTGGGAAAATTATCAGCTCGTTTGCTTTTATTAGCAGCATATCCTTGTCCATTGAAATTCCCATGTGTGTCTTTCTCCCCTGTCCAGGTGCTGTCATGCAGGGCTCAGTCCCCTGCCAGCACATCCCTGACACCGATGGGATGAGCTGGGGCACTGGGCTGCTTGGAGAAACTCACTACTGCTGTTTTGACAGCTTTTCAGGGCTATTCCTGCTGCAGAATGGGCATACTCGCCGTTTCTTGGCAGCTTTTCAGGCGGGGGAGCTGTTTTACACCACACGGTGGGATGTGTGTACAGTACCAGGGAAATCTACATTTTTATAAAAGGCTCACACATGAAGACAAGGTTGTACAACAAGAGATATGGAAATGATGTGGCTGTTGTTCCCTGCTCTTCTTCTCTAGTTTCAGCAATCCTTGCTAAGAGAAAAAATGAAGATATATTTTAGATCTTACTTTAAACTAAAATAGAGCTAGGATATAAATGTGAGCATAGTGTCCTTCAGAAAAACATCTACGAGATTCCAGCAAGGAACGATGAGGCAGACCTTCAATTCCCAATTATAAACCCACAGGCCATATAAACACATGGTGCCATCAGGACAGAGATGCTGGGAGATATAAATCTTTGATGACTGGTCGACCTCATGTATGATATGTGCCTGGCCTCTACTAACACATCACATCTGTCCAAGGGCTACCATAAATTTTACGAGTTTAACAATCTCTTGATCTTTTTTTCTTACAAGTATCCACTGGAATGCAGCATTTACCCCCATACATGCCGCACTGCTATTTATAACTCTGAACCCATCAGGATGAGATTTTTTTCCCCTGAAATCTTGGAATAGTTCAACCGAATGAAAAACAAATCATCTCTCATTTCTTTTACTTCATGCGTTTAACTACCAGGGCTGAGAATGTGGAAACAATTCTAATAATGCCATCTCAGATGATCCTGAATTCCTGACGATGATTTATCTATGGCCAGAAGGACAGCGATTCGGTGCCCACCATATGAGCTACAGAAAGAGCTTTGCCTGGCAGAAGTTAATGTCTGTGCTCGGTCACTCTGCTTAAATAACTGACCAGACCTGGCAATGCCCAAAACTCTGCAGAAAGTCCCAGCTGATAGGGTCTCAGCAGCAGTGCTGTGCCCACAGTGAGGTCAGGCAAAGGCATGCAGCTATAATTATCTCATCCTTCCCCACTCCCACGTTTTCAGTTCACTCACCTGTTACATTTGTCACTAAATGAGAGAGGGGGATCTTCACACAAGGGACTTTTACTTTATTACCAGCTCGTGCAGTGCTTGGCATCGCAGGAACCCATCTCATCTCAGAGCTTGCAAGATGAACAGTAGCTGTGTTTTGAGTTCTTGCCTCACTCCCTCTTGCTCATGCACGCATGCACATACACACACACATCCATGGCCTCTCCAGGGCCTGCTAACTACCCTTCGGGAGGCCTGATTCTGACCTAACTTATGTCAGTGTTATAATGAGTCATAAATTTTGTTACCTCAGTAGAATTGCTGCTGTTTTATACGTGTACTGGGAACAAACACTGGAGAGACACTGCTGGAACTGGGCGGGCACAGAGCCACCACCCTCAATCACCATGTATTTTCCTTCAAGGGGGAAAGTATTTGACATATCGGGTTTATTTTTGCAGCTGGGGGTACGTTTTCTGTGATTTGCTTGTGCCCAGAAGAGGTGAGGACCATATCTGCCACAGGCTTCCCTGGAGGTGGAGGGATGCAGACCAGCTGGGAAGTGCTAATGGCTTGAGGGAAAGATCATGTTTTGGTAAGGGGAAGGCACTAGAAATTCAAACTGGGTAGGCAGCAGAGCTATAGCCAAAAGGTGTTGGACAGTGAGATGGCTAAGGCTTCCTACAGCCTGATGCTTTACCCCAGGCACTTCCCACAGGAGAAACTGCACATGTTTCTCATCACAGGCAGAGTGAATGGGCTCAAATCATACAAGGATGCACAACCAAAATGCAAACGGTGGTTTCACAGACTGAATGTGTCACAAGGTCTCATGGGGGATTTCACCCACCGATGGATCCGGTCTTCCCCGCTGCCAGACACGGGTCATACCACAGCCGTACCAGCCAGACAGTGAGGTACAGCCCACCAGCAAGCCCAGGCTCTCCCAGCATCCCTCCAGCTCCTCATCTCAAAGGAGCAATCAGGTGGAAATGCCCCAGCTCAACACATGGGAATCAGGCATCCACATCCCCCCAGTCACGGACTTATCAGCTGGCCTGGCCTGTGCCACCGAGGAGCAGCTCCCCATCACCCCAACACATCACAAGGGAAACTTGGCCATTATTCACAAGTTAGGACCAAGTGGAATTTACTCCAATTGAAATAGCTACTGAGGGATCCTATCTGTTCCTACAGTAGATCAGCTATACATGAAAATATGTAGTCTCTGATTGGGAAAGGAGGGCTGAGCAGAAATGGGATCACAGCCTTATTGCTGTATTAGACCATAAGTTAGGATTTTTCTTCTTCCTTCTTTTTTGTGTGTGAATTGTTTTAGATGGTACTTTTATCTCTAAGAACAAAATTCTGCTTGAGCCCCTTTTGCCTTGTGTGTTTTCCAATCTAGGGAGAACAAATTAATTTTAAAAGTCAAAGAAGATCCTCCTTTATCAGCTAAACCATCCCCAGAGTTGTGAGATAAGGATTTATTTCAGCAGTTTCAAAGCTGTCTTGCTGCCCCTCCCCAGTGTGGGGGTTGCTGGACTCTAAGATTTGGTCATAAATTGTGCAAATGCTCCCAGCATTTTTAATTAATGTAAAATTTACATTTTAATGAAGAGGGTGATGGAGCCCTCCAGCAACAGAAGCAATTACATATTGACCTGACGAAATAGCAGTAGGATTGTTGCAGCAAACGCGTTCAGCTTGGTTTGCAATGGATTCAGAGTGTTCTCCTGGGCGTCCCAGCCCTGCCCACAGTTAATGAGCAGAGATGCAAAGCCCCAGAGCAAATGCCAGGAGAAACTGAGGCTACTGGGAGTCCTGCTGATCTAGGCAGGTTGCACCAGACATTAGCATCTTTACCCACCTTTTGGTTAGGTTTGCTTAAGGGTCAGAGAGTAGAAGGAAGAAGGAACTGAGACCTCTTTTCTTCTTTATTGTTAGCATTGGGTCCTGGGTGCTCTCTGGGAGCATTCCACTGGTGATGCTTCCTTAGCACTGGGAGTAAGGGAGAAGATATTCTGCACTATTCTTTGCTTTTTCAAGTTTGCTGCCCTAAACAGGGCCAAATAAAAACTCAACTCAGATCAACATAGAAAATTGTTTTCCCCATTTATGCAATTCCTCCCTCCAGTCAAGATATTTCTGCTTTTTCCAGGTGATGATAATCTGCATAGCTGCATTTCAATATGCAGGACTTGTTTTGGAAGGTTTGAAACTCCACTGCACCTGGCAATGGACCAAAAGGACCGTCGTTGGAGTGTTTTATGTACTGGGGAGCTGCCTCAGCATGCGTTCCTGAGAACAAGTCCAAGGCACTAGAACATGTTTTGCATCCAGAAATTATTTATAAAGCCCAGAGGAAGTTTAACATGACAGGAAATGTTAAGAGTTTCCAGCCTGTTGAACAGAGAGGAACACACTATGGTTTCCTAGCAGGTCTTTCTGGTTCACAAGGCATTTCATACATTTCCTCTCCCCAGATGCTTTACAGTAAGTAACAAATGAATGGCCTGATTTTTTTATTTTTTTTTTTAATTTGGGCAGGGACAAGTAAAATTTCAGTTAAGTTGAGAACTGATTTCAGATCATCTCAATCCAAATTCAGTTTTGATTCTATTTCTCCAACACATCTACCCCATGACAGCACGAGCTCTTATTATGTCCAAGCCCTTAGAAACCGTAGAGCAGATGCAGAGACAGTACAAGTGGCTCTAGCTCAATTTGACTCACTGTACACCTTATATTACAAAGTTAAAGACTGGGAATCAGATCTCTCCAAATGTTCATTCATCTTCAGACCATCGACTACTGGAATGAAAGGGGACAGAACTGGTGAGGGCAAAGGAAGCAGAACATTTTTTTCTGCATATCACAGTGGAGAAGCTATTTAGTAAATCTCTTAAAAAGATAGCAGAGCGAGGTTTATACTGTAGCATCTAGAAGCGAGTGATTCAGGCAGATTTAGCTAACCACGGTAATGTGGTTTTCCTAGCTCAACCTCTGAGAAGACCTTCAAGTCCTGACTGTACCACATTTGCTAACAGCTCAGCCCCTCTTAGCCTGAGCAGCAGCTCTCCTCTTCCCACCCTCGCTTCTGTGGTCCTGATCTCTGTGCGGTTTTACATCGGTATTATCTGACCAATTCCTCTCTGCTTTCGCTGCCTCTCCTGCTCACTCACCCTGTTGTTTCCACTGCAGGAATAGAGGTACATTACTTTGTGTTGTTATTATGCTGCCAAGTGCCATCTTGAGCAAACCTGCCTGCCACATATAACCTGTACCTCGGCAATCCTTCCTACATGGTGATTTGCACAGCCAGTTGCAAGTAAGAGCTTGCAATGCAGGTAACGTGGGAGTGTGAAGAGAAAAGAGCACTCCTGTACTCTAACCAGGTCATTACAGAAGAGGAGGCAGCTGGTTTGGGGGTTTAAATTCTGCTAAAGTCCCACATGAGGTGCTCAAGTGAGGATCTTTAGTCTGAGGACAGTATCTAGACCCGTACCTGGTCCTCACTTCTGTTATTCTTCTTGTTCTATTCATACAGCGCAGAATATTTTGCTACTTCATATCTATCAGATCTAACTCATCTCCTCACTTGGCAGTTCTCATTTTACATCTCCCTTTCCCTAGTGCTGACCCAGCTGTCTCTATTTGTCAGTCTTCTTTTTTTTTTTCTTCTAAACTTCACTAATTGTCTGTTTACTCCTCACATTGCCCTTCCCTGCATATTTTCTCCTTTGGAATACCATTTCTGAGTTAAAGAAATCCATCTCTTCCACTCCCCAGACTCTGGGCTTCTCAATCCAGGTGACTTCATTAGTTTCTTTAATTTATCAAAATTCCTTCTTTGCAGCCTTGGCAAATGATCTACTTCTGTTTATCCTTCATGCAGTAAATTGAATCCACTTATAGTCACGCAAGCTGAGGCCATTTCCTACAGTCTGCTCTCTCTCACAGCAAGAGCATGACTAACATTAGATAATGAAAATCAGAAAAGTCAGTATCTGCAGTCTGATCATTAATCAATTAAATCTAGAGCAGTCACCAAGAAAAAAAAGGCAGCTCCTTTAAGTCCTTCCTTAGCCCCTGTAATTGTAATAAAAAGAAAGGAGGGGGAACAAATCCTTGCCTTGCCTCCTGAGAACCAGCAGGTGCTCTGAAGCATGAAAGCCAATTCTCCATCGTTTAACCTACAGAATTATAAATTTCAGTGAGTCTAATGTTATACCATTCACTACTTGACCCTGTTACCCCCATCAGCCTCATATGCCAGGTAACTATGAAGTGGAGGAATACTTTCAAACAAAGTTATACAAAGAGGCACTCGAACCTCTCCTCCTCGTGGGCAGTAGAACAAAAGTACAAGACAATTTATTACTGCCCACTTCCTAGTACCAGGAGATCCTCTGAAATCTTGTAATTTTTTTTTAACTCTATATCTCAAAATGCAGAGGAAGTTATAAAAAAGGATGAGAAAATAGCTGTTTTCTGCAAAGATCTGTTTGTTTTTTTCCCCAGTTTTGTGCTTGGGGATTTGAAGGAACATTAAATCACAGAATCATAGAATGGTTTGGACTGGACATCTTCCACTAGATTAAACTGCACAGACACTCACAAAATGATAATTGAAGACACACTGAAAGACTAAGAAAAACATGAAAGGTTTAAAATTAAAAGATGCCCACTTCCCTGGTTGGAGAAGGGAGGCCAGCTTTTAAAAATGTTATCAATATGTTTGTCTCTCATATATAAAATCTGAGCTTGAAGAAGACAGCCTATAATTGCCACTAGTTCTAGAAGGGCCGCTGTGCAAAAGGTAATAATACGATCCCATTATCCCATACATAACACATCACTTTGACTTGCTAAATACATTCTACATTTAGAGCAGCAACTCCACTCAGGAGCTAAAAGTTATCTTCTGATTTGTGAACCACTACCATCAACAAATCTTCTTAGGGATAAATTCTCCTAACTTAACACTCTGCAGCTCTGTGCCCTCAGATTTAGAATTTACCTACTACATCCTATGAGAAAAATGGCTATTTTTAACCAAAAGTAAAGAAAAGTCACCAGCTGCGTTTGTCACCTCATGAAGAGCGAAGACAGATGTGAGACATTTTGGGAAACAGCAGATTTGTCCCCCAGAATGAAATTTTAGTCGTTCAGTGCATCCTAACATGCAGAAATAACGGTGACCTGCATGAATTTAGCCATTTTTTCAGTTCTAGAAGTATTTCTCTCGCTATAGGAAATACAATTCCTTCTGCTTGATGGGACTACGCTAAAGGGTAATGTCAAGCTGCAAAACTACTGATATTTGTGTGGGACTCTTATTACTGCCTTTTGATACTGTTCTCTTTTGCATAAGTGTCTAAAAACTCATTAATGCAGAACATGCAACTCAACTTCTAAACCATCCATAACCCTTTAGTTGGAAAAGACCGTCTTTCTCACTTGCTGGCAGCCTGGTCCAAAGACTGCACTACCTCTGTGGGCAACCTGCTGCAGCGCTCAACTCTCCTTAAGGTGGAAACCTTTTCTCCACCTTAGGTCTGAACCTCCCACATACATTTTTCAGCCACTGTTTCTCTTCTTGTTGCCATGTGCCTCCAAAAAGAGCCTGTCTCCATCTACTCTATCAGACATTGGCAAAGCCATTAGGTACTCCAAAAAATCTATATTCAAAGCCAAAAAAAAACCAAACAACAAAAAACAAACAAAAAAAAAAAAACAAAAAAAACAGAGGTTCCTCAGTTTCTCCTTGAAGGGCAAGTGCTCCAGCCATGGTCCCTCACTTGTGGAACTGAGGACACTCACCTTTGGAATACTTCATGGCCATACTCTTAAAGTACTTGCCAGAAAGCTTCAAACCCACATTTTTTTTTCCTAAAAATGAAGAATTGTTCCTAAAAATGAAGAAATGTTTACATTCAGTACACTAAAATATTCATTTGTTATGACTATATCATATAATATTGAGATTATCTGGTGTGGTCTGGGAGCTGCTTTTGTGCGTAGGTGGTAATAATGGTTAAGGAAAGTTGACATACCTCACAGTGGAATATTTCCAAGCAGAGGAAAATAGATTTTCAAGGCCTTAAATGTATTTCGGTGGGGGGGGG